>OY743227.1:5114779-5590827 GCA_963555765.1 Orthonevra nobilis
TGTAAGGATCTCATACTCAGTTTTTATGAAACCCAAAATCACAAAAAAGTGCATTTTGAAATCCTGGGCTATAGTCCACGAAAAAAGATGAAAAAAGGCGATTTTTGCCTCTACCCTTTTTTCTCGATATTTCCCTCAAAAAAAGGTTGTTTTTCTCAAATTCAGTATATTTGCACTCATTTTGAAGCCCTTGTAAGGATCTCATACTCAGTTTTTATGAAACCCAAAATCACAAAAAAGTGCATTTTGAAATCCTGGGCTATAGTCCACGAAAAAAGATGAAAAAAGGCGATTTTTGCCTCTACCCTTTTTTCTCGATATTTCCCTCAAAAAAAGGTTGTTTTTCTCAAATTCAGTATATTTGCACTCATTTTGAGGCCCTTGTAAGGATCTCATTCTCAGTTTTTATGAAACCCAAAATCGCAAAAAAAGTGCATTTTGAAATCCTGGGCTATAGTCCACGAAAAAAGATGAAAAAAGGCGATTTTTGCCTCTTTGCTTTTTTCTCGATATTTCCCTCAAAAAAGGCTGTTTTTCTCAAATTCAGTATATTTGCACTCATTTTGAAGCCCTTGTAAGGGCCTCATACTCAGTTTTTATGAAACCCAAAATCGCAAAAAAAGTGCATTTTGAAATCCTGGGCTATAGTCCACGAAAAAAGATGAAAAAAGGCGATTTTTGCCTCTACCCCTTTTTTCTCGATATTTCCCTCAAAAAAAGGTTGTTTTTCTCAAATTCAGTATATTTGCACTCATTTTGAAGCCCTTGTAAGGATCTCATACTCAGTTTTTATGAAACCCAAAATCGCAAAAAAGTGCATTTTGAAATCCTGGGCTATAGTCCACGAAAAAAGATGAAAAAAGGCGATTTTTGCCTCTACCCTTTTTTCTCGATATTTCCCTCAAAAAAAGGTTGTTTTTCTCAAATTCAGTATATTTGCACTCATTTTGAAGGCCTTGTAAGGATCTCATACTCAGTTTTTATGAAACCCAAAATCGCAAAAAAAGTGCATTTTGAAATCCTGGGCTATAGTCCACGAAAAAAGATGAAAAAAGGCGATTTTTGCCTCTACCCTTTTTTCTCGATATTTCCCTCAAAAAAGGTTGTTTTTCTCAAATTCAGTATATTTGCACTCATTTTGAAGCCCTTGTAAGGATCTCATACTCAGTTTTTATGAAACCCAAAATCGCAAAAAAAGTGCATTTTGAAATCCTGGGCTATAGTCCACGAAAAAAGATGAAAAAAGGCGATTTTTGCCTCTACCCTTTTTTCTCGATATTTCCCTCAAAAAAAGGTTGTTTTTCTCAAATTCAGTATATTTGCACTCATTTTGAAGCCCTTGTAAGGATCTCATACTCAGTTTTTATGAAACCCAAAATCACAAAAAAGTGCATTTTGAAATCCTGGGCTATAGTCCACGAAAAAAGATGAAAAAAGGCGATTTTTGCCTCTACCCTTTTTTCTCGATATTTCCCTCAAAAAAAGGTTGTTTTTCTCAAATTCAGTATATTTGCACTCATTTTGAAGCCCTTGTAAGGATCTCATACTCAGTTTTTATGAAACCCAAAATCGCAAGAAAAGTGCATTTTGAAATCCTGGGCTATAGTCCACGAAAAAAGATGAAAAAAGGCGATTTTTGTCTCTACCCTTTTTTGTCGATATTTCCCTCAAAAACAGGTTGTTTTTCTCAAATTCAGTATATTTGCACTCATTTTGAAGCCCTTGTAAGGATCTCATACTCAGTTTTTATGAAACCCAAAATCGCAAAAAAGTGCATTTTGAAATCCTGGGCTATAGTCCACGAAAAAAGATGAAAAAAGGCGATTTTTGCCTCTACCCTTTTTCTCGATATTTCCCTCAAAAAAAGGTTGTTTTTCTCAAATTCAGTATATTTGCACTCATTTTGAAGCCCTTGTAAGGATCTCATACTCAGTTTTTATGAAACCCAAAATCGCTAAAGTGCATTTTGAAATCCTGGGCTATAGTCCACGAAAAAGATGAAAAAAGGCGATTTTTGCCTCTACCCTTTTTTCTCGATATTTCCCTCAAAAAAAGGTTGTTTTTCTCAAATTCAGTATATTTGCACTCATTTTGAAGCCCTTGTAAGGATCTCATACTCAGTTTTTATGAAACCCAAAATCGCAAGAAAAGTGCATTTTGAAATCCTGGGCTATAGTCCACGAAAAAAGATGAAAAAAGGCGATTTTTGCCTCTACCCTTTTTTCTCGATATTTCCCTCAAAAAAAGGTTGTTTTTCTCAAATTCAGTATATTTGCACTCATTTTGAAGCCCTTGTAAGGATCTCATACTCAGTTTTTATGAAACCCAAAATCGCAAAAAAGTGCATTTTGAAATCCTGGGCTATAGTCCACGAAAAAAGATGAAAAAAAGCGATTTTTGCCTCTACCCTTTTTTCTCGATATTTCCCTCAAAAAAAGGTTGTTTTTCTCAAATTCAGTATATTTGCACTCATTTTGAAGCCCTTGTAAGGATCTCATAATCAGTTTTTATGAAACCCAAAATTGCAAAAAAAGTGCATTTTGAAATCCTGGGCTATAGTCCACGAAAAAAGATGAAAAAAGTCGA
This sequence comes from Orthonevra nobilis, assembly GCA_963555765.1. NCBI lineage: Eukaryota > Metazoa > Arthropoda > Insecta > Diptera > Syrphidae > Orthonevra > Orthonevra nobilis. The sequence goes on from OY743227.1 coordinate 5,117,366, forward strand.
TTTTTGCCTCTACCCTTTTTTCTTTCATATTTCCCTCAAAAAAAGGTTGTTTTTCTCAAATTCAGTATATTTGCACTCATTTTGAAGCCCTTGTAAGGATCTCATACTCAGTTTTTATGAAACCCAAAATCGCAAAAAAAGTGCATTTTGAAATCCTGGGTCCACGAAAAAAGATGAAAAAAGGCGATTTTTGCCTCTACCTTTTTTTCTTTCATATTTCCCTCAAAAAAAGGTTGTTTTTCTCAAATTCAGTATATTTGCACTCATTTTGAAGCCCTTGTAAGGATCTCATACTCAGTTTTTATGAAACCCAAAATCGCAAAAAAAGTGCATTTTGAAATCCTGGGCTATAGTCCACGAAAAAAGATGAAAAAGGCGATTTTTGCCTCTACCCTTTTTTCTCGATATTTCCCTCAAAAAAAGGTTGTTTTTCGCAAATTCAGTATATTTGCACTCATTTTGAAGCCCTTGTAAGGATCTCATACTCAGTTTTTATGAAACCCAAAATCGCAAAAAAAGTGCATTTTGAAATCCTGGGCTATAGTCCACGAAAAAAGATGAAAAAAGGCGATTTTTGCCTCCACCCTTTTTTCTCGATATTTCCCTCGAAAAAAGGTTGTTTTTCTCAAATTCAGTATATTTGCACTCATTTTGAAGCCCTTGTAAGGATCTCATACTCAGTTTTTATGAAACCCAAAATCGCAAAAAAGTGCATTTTGAAATCCTGGGCTATAGTCCACGAAAAAAGATGAAAAAAGGCGATTTTTGCCTCTACCCTTTTTTCTCGATATTTCCCTCAAAAAAAGGTTGTTTTTCTCAAATTCAGTATATTTGCACTCATTTTGAAGCCCTTGTAAGGATCTCATACTCAGTTTTTATGAAACCCAAAATCGCAAAAAAAGTGCATTTTGAAATCCTGGGCTATAGTCCACGAAAAAAGATGAAAAAAGGCGATTTTTGCCTCTACCCTTTTTTCTCGATATTTCCCTCAAAAAAAGGTTGTTTTTCTCAAATTCAGTATATTTCCACTCATTTTGAAGCCCTTGTAAGGATCTCATACTCAGTTTTTATGAAACCCAAAATCGCAAAAAAAGTGCATTTTGAAATCCTGGGCTATAGTCCACGAAAAAAGATGAAAAAAGGCGATTTTTGCCTCTAGCCTTTTTTCTCGATATTTCCCTCAAAAAAAAGGTTGTTTTTCTCAAATTCAGTATATTTGCACTCATTTTGAAGCCCTTGTAAGGATCTCATACTCAGTTTTTATGAAACCCAAAATCGCAAAAAAAGTGCATTTTGAAATCCTGGGCTATAGTCCACGAAAAAAGATGAAAAAAGGCGATTTTTGCCTCTACCCTTTTTTCTCGATATTTCCCTCAAAAAAAGGTTGTTTTTCTCAAATTCAGTATATTTCCACTCATTTGGAAGCCCTTGTAAGGATCTCATACTCAGTTTTTATGAAACCCAAAATCGCAAAAAAAGTGCATTTGAAATGAAAGGCGATTTTTGCCTCTACCCTTTTTTCTCGATATTTCCCTCAAAAAAAGGTTGTTTTTCTCAAATTCAGTATATTTGCACTCATTTTGAAGCCCTTGTAAGGATCTCATACTCAGTTTTTATGAAACCCAAAATCGCAAAAAAAGTGCATTTTGAAATCCTGGGCTATAGTCCACGAAAAAAAGATGAAAAAAGGCGATTTTTGCCTCTACCCTTTTTTCTCGATATTTCCCTCAAAAAAAGGTTGTTTTTCTCAAATTCAGTATATTTGCACTCATTTTGAAGCCCTTGTAAGGATCTCATACTCAGTTTTTATGAAACCCAAAATCGCAAAAAAAGTGCATTTTGAAATCCTGGGCTATAGTCCACGAAAAAAGATGAAAAAAGGCGATTTTTGCCTCTACCCTTTTTTCTCGATATTTCCCTCAAAAAAAGGTTGTTTTCTCAAATTCAGTATATTTGCACTCATTTTGAAGCCCTTGTAAGGATCTCATACTCAGTTTTTATGAAACCCAAAATCGCAAAAAAAGTGCATTTTGAAATCCCGGGCTATAGTCCACGAAAAAAGATGAAAAAAGGCGATTTTTGCCTCTACCCTTTTTTCTCGATATTTCCCTCAAAAAAAGGTTGTTTTTCTCAAATTCAGTATATTTGCACTCATTTTGAAGCCCTTGTAAGGATCTCATACTCAGTTTTTATGAAACCCAAAATCGCTAAAAAAGTGCATTTTGAAATCCTGGGCTATAGTCCACGAAAAAAGATGAAAAAAGGCGATTTTTGCCTCTACCCTTTTCTCTCGATATTTCCCTCAAAAAAAGGTTGTTTTTCTCAATTTCAGTATATTTGCACTCATTTTGAAGCCCTTGTAAGGATCTCATACTCAGTTTTTATGAAACCCAAAATCGCAAAAAAAGTGCATTTTGAAATCCTGGGCTATAGTCCACGAAAAAAGATGAAAAAAGGCGATTTTTGCCTCTACCCTTTTTTCTCGATATTTCCCTCAAAAAAAGGTTGTTTTTCTCAAATTCAGTATATTTGCACTCATTTTGAAGCCCTTGTAAGGATCTCATACTCAGTTTTTATGAAACCCAAAATCGCAAAAAAAGTGCATTTTGAAATCCTGGGCTATAGTCCACGAAAAAAGATGAAAAAAGGCGATTTTTGCCTCTACCCTTTTTTCTCGATATTTCCCTCAAAAAAAGGTTGTTTTTCTCAAATTCAGTATATTTGCACTCATTTTGAAGCCCTTGTAAGGATCTCATACTCAGTTTTTATGAAACCCAAAATCGCAAAAAAAGTGCATTTTGAAATCCTGGGCTATAGTCCACGAAAAAAGATGAAAAAAGGCGATTTTTGCCTCTAATCTTTTTTCTCGATATTTCCCTCAAAAAAAGGTTGTTTTTCTCAAATTCAGTATATTTGCACTCATTTTGAAGCTCTTGTAAGGATCTCATACTCAGTTTTTATGAAACCCAAAATCGCAAAAAAAGTGCATTTTGAAATCCTGGGCTATAGTCCACGAAAAAAGATGAAAAAAGGCGATTTTTGCCTCTACCCTTTTTTCTCGATATTTCCCTCAAAAAAAGGTTGTTTTTCTCACATTCAGTATATTTGCACTCATTTTGAAGCCCTTGTAAGGATCTCATACTCAGTTTTTATGAAACCCAAAATCGCAAAAAAAGTGCATTTTGAAATCCTGGGCTATAGTCCACGAAAAAAGATGAAAAAAGGCGATTTTTGCCTCTACCCTTTTTTCTCGATATTTCCCTCAAAAAAAGGTTGTTTTTCTCAAATTCAGTATATTTGCACTCATTTTGAAGCCCTTGTAAGGATCTCATACTCAGTTTTTATGAAACCCAAAATCGCAAAAAAAGTGCATTTTGAAATCCTGGGCTATAGTCCACGAAAAAAGATGAAAAAAGGCGATTTTTGCCTCTACCCTTTTTTCTCGATATTTCCCTCAAAAAAAGGTTGTTTTTCTCAAATTCAGTATATTTGCACTCATTTTGAAGCCCTTGTAAGGATCTCATACTCAGTTTTTATGAAACCCAAAATCGCAAAAAGTGCATTTTGAAATCCTGGGCTATAGTCCACGAAAAAAGATGAAAAAAGGCGATTTTTGCCTCTACCCTTTTTTCTCGATATTTCCCTCAAAAAAAGGTTGTTTTTCTCAAATTCAGTATATTTGCACTCATTTTGAAGCCCTTGTAAGGATCTCATACTCAGTTTTTATGAAACCCAAAATCGCTAAAGTGCATTTTGAAATCCTGGGCTATAGTCCACGAAAAAAGATGAAAAAAGGCGATTTTTGCCTCTACCCTTTTTTCTCGATATTTCCCTCAAAAAAAGGTTGATTTTCTCAAATTCAGTATATTTGCACTCATTTTGAAGCCCTTGTAAGGATCTCATACTCAGTTTTTATGAAACCCAAAATCGCAAAAAAAGTGCATTTTGAAATCCTGGGCTATAGTCCACGAAAAAAGATGAAAAAAGGCGATTTTTGCCTCTACCCTTTTTTCTCGATATTTCCCTCAAAAAAAGGTTGTTTTTCCCAAATTCAGTATATTTGCACTCATTTTGAAGCCCTTGTAAGGATCTCATACTCAGTTTTTATGAAACCCAAAATCGCAAAAAAAGTGCATTTTGAAATCCTGGGCTATAGTCCACGAAAAAAGATGAAAAAAGGCGATTTTTGCCTCTACCCTTTTTTCTCGATATTTCCCTCAAAAAAAGGTTGTTTTTCTCAAATTCAGTATATTTGCACTCATTTTGAAGCCCTTGGAAAGATCTCATACTCAGTTTTTATGAAACCCAAAATCGCAAAAAAGTGCATTTTGAAATCCTGGGCTATAGTCCACGAGAAAAGATGAAAAAAGGCGATTTTTGCCTCTACCCTTTTTTCTCGATATTTCCCTCAAAAAAAGGTTGTTTTTCTCAAATTCAAAATATTTGCACTCATTTTGAAGCCCTTGTAAGGATCTCATACTCAGTTTTTATGAAACCCAAAATCGCAAAAAAAGTGCATTTTGAAATCCTGGGCTATAGTCCACGAAAAAAGATGAAAAAAGGCGATTTTTGCCTCTACCCTTTTTTCTCGATATTTCCCTCAAAAAAAGGTTGTTTTTCTCAAATTCAGTATATTTGCACTCATTTTGAAGCCCTTGTAAGGATCTCATACTCAGTTTTTATGAAACCCAAAATCGCAAAAAAAGTGCATTTTGAAATCCTGGGCTATAGTCCACGAAAAAAGATGAAAAAAGGCGATTTTTGCTTCTACCCTTTTTTCTCGATATTTCCCTCAAAAAAAGGTTATTTTTCTCAAATTCAGTTTATTTGCACTCATTTTGAAGCCCTTGTAAGGATCTCATACTCAGTTTTTATGAAACCCAAAATCGCAAAAAAAGTGCATTTTGAAATCCTGGGCAGTCCACGAAAAAAGATGAAAAAAGGCGATTTTTGCCTCTACCCTTTTTTCTCGATATTTCCCTCAAAAAAAGGTTGTTTTTCTCAAATTCAGTATATTTGCACTCATTTTGAAGCCCTTGTAAGGATCTCATACTCAGTTTTTATGAAACCCAAAATCGCAAAAAAAGTGCATTTTGAAATCCTGGGCTATAGTCCACGAAAAAAGATGAAAAAAGGCGATTTTTGCCTCTACCCTTTTTTCTCGATATTTCCCTCAAAAAAAGGTTGTTTTTCTCAAATTCAGTATATTTGCACTCATTTTGAAGCCCTTGTAAGGATCTCATACTCAGTTTTTATGAAACCCAAAATCGCAAAAAAAGTGCATTTTGAAATCCTGGGCTATAGTCCACGAAAAAAGATGAAAAAAGGCGATTTTTGCCTCTAATCTTTTTTCTCGATATTTCCCTCAAAAAAAGGTTGTTTTTCTCAAATTCAGTATATTTGCACTCATTTTGAAGCTCTTGTAAGGATCTCATACTCAGTTTTTATGAAACCCAAAATCGCAAAAAAGTGCATTTTGAAATCCTGGGCTATAGTCCACGAAAAAAGATGAAAAAAGGCGATTTTTGCCTCTACCCTTTTTTCTCGATATTTCCCTCAAAAAAAGGTTGTTTTTCTCACATTCAGTATATTTGCACTCATTTTGAAGCCCTTGTAAGGATCTCATACTCAGTTTTTATGAAACCCAAAATCGCAAAAAAAGTGCATTTTGAAATCCTGGGCTATAGTCCACGAAAAAAGATGAAAAAAGGCGATTTTTGCCTCTACCCTTTTTTCTCGATATTTCCCTCAAAAAAAGGTTGTTTTTCTCAAATTCAGTATATTTGCACTCATTTTGAAGCCCTTGTAAGGATCTCATACTCAGTTTTTATGAAACCCAAAATCGCAAAAAAGTGCATTTTGAAATCCTGGGCTATAGTCCACGAAAAAAGATGAAAAAAGGCGATTTTTGCCTCTACCCTTTTTTCTCGATATTTCCCTCAAAAAAAGGTTGTTTTTCTCAAATTCAGTATATTTGCACTCATTTTGAAGCCCTTGTAAGGATCTCATACTCAGTTTTTATGAAACCCAAAATCGCAAAAAGTGCATTTTGAAATCCTGGGCTATAGTCCACGAAAAAAGATGAAAAAAGGCGATTTTTGCCTCTACCCTTTTTTCTCGATATTTCCCTCAAAAAAAGGTTGTTTTTCTCAAATTCAGTATATTTGCACTCATTTTGAAGCCCTTGTAAGGATCTCATACTCAGTTTTTATGAAACCCAAAATCGCAAAAAAAGTGCATTTTGAAATCCTGGGCTATAGTCCACGAAAAAAGATGAAAAAAGGCGATTTTTGCCTCTACCCTTTTTTCTCGATATTTCCCTCAAAAAAAGGTTGTTTTTCTCAAATTCAGTATATTTGCACTCATTTTGAAGCCCTTGTAAGGATCTCATACTCAGTTTTTATGAAACCCAAAATCGCTAAAGTGCATTTTGAAATCCTGGGCTATAGTCCACGAAAAAAGATGAAAAAAGGCGATTTTTGCCTCTACCCTTTTTTCTCGATATTTCCCTCAAAAAAAGGTTGATTTTCTCAAATTCAGTATATTTGCACTCATTTTGAAGCCCTTGTAAGGATCTCATACTCAGTTTTTATGAAACCCAAAATCGCAAAAAAAGTGCATTTTGAAATCCTGGGCTATAGTCCACGAAAAAAGATGAAAAAAGGCGATTTTTGCCTCTACCCTTTTTTCTCGATATTTCCCTCAAAAAAAGGTTGTTTTTCCCAAATTCAGTATATTTGCACTCATGTTGAAGCCCTTGTAAGGATCTCATACTCAGTTTTTATGAAACCCAAAATCGCAAAAAAAGTGCATTTTGAAATCCTGGGCTATAGTCCACGAAAAAGATGAAAAAAGGCGATTTTTGCCTCTACCCTTTTTTCTCGATATTTCCCTCAAAAAAAGGTTGTTTTTCTCAAATTCAGTATATTTGCACTCATTTTGAAGCCCTTGGAAAGATCTCATACTCAGTTTTTATGAAACCCAAAATCGCAAAAAAGTGCATTTTGAAATCCTGGGCTATAGTCCACGAGAAAAGATGAAAAAAGGCGATTTTTGCCTCTACCCTTTTTTCTCGATATTTCCCTCAAAAAAAGGTTGTTTTTCTCAAATTCAAAATATTTGCACTCATTTTGAAGCCCTTGTAAGGATCTCATACTCAGTTTTTATGAAACCCAAAATCGCAAAAAAGTGCATTTTGAAATCCTGGGCTATAGTCCACGAAAAAAGATGAAAAAAGGCGATTTTTGCCTCTACCCTTTTTTCTCGATATTTCCCTCAAAAAAAGGTTGTTTTTCTCAAATTCAGTATATTTGCACTCATTTTGAAGCCCTTGTAAGGATCTCATACTCAGTTTTTATGAAACCCAAAATCGCAAAAAAAGTGCATTTTGAAATCCTGGGCTATAGTCCACGAAAAAAGATGAAAAAAGGCGATTTTTGCTTCTACCCTTTTTTCTCGATATTTCCCTCAAAAAAAGGTTATTTTTCTCAAATTCAGTTTATTTGCACTCATTTTGAAGCCCTTGTAAGGATCTCATACTCAGTTTTTATGAAACCCAAAATCGCAAAAAAAGTGCATTTTGAAATCCTGGGCAGTCCACGAAAAAAGATGAAAAAAGGCGATTTTTGCCTCTACCCTTTTTTCTCGATATTTCCCTCAAAAAAAGGTTGTTTTTCTCAAATTCAGTATATTTGCACTCATTTTGAAGCCCTTGTAAGGATCTCATACTCAGTTTTTATGAAACCCAAAATCGCAAAAAAAGTGCATTTTGAAATCCTGGGCTATAGTCCACGAAAAAAGATGAAAAAAGGCGATTTTTGCCTCTACCCTTTTTTCTCGATATTTCCCTCAAAAAAAGGTTGTTTTTCCCAAATTCAGTATATTTGCACTCATTTTGAAGCCCTTGTAAGGATCTCATACTCAGTTTTTATGAAACCCAAAATCGCAAAAAAAGTGCATTTTGAAATCCTGGGCTATAGTCCACGAAAAAAGATGAAAAAAGGCGATTTTTGCCTCTACCCTTTTTTCTCGATATTTCCCTCAAAAAAAGGTTGTTTTTCTCAAATTCAGTATATTTGCACTCATTTTGAAGCCCTTGTAAGGATCTCATACTCAGTTTTTATGAAACCCAAAATCGCAAAAAAAGTGCATTTTGAAATCCTGGGCTATAGTCCACGAAAAAAGATGAAAAAAGGCGATTTTTGCCTCTACCCTTTTTTCTCGATATTTCCCTCAAAAAAAGGTTGTTTTTCTCACATTCAGTATATTTGCACTCATTTTGAAGCCCTTGTAAGGATCTCATACTCAGTTTTTATGAAACCCAAAATCGCAAAAAAAGTGCATTTTGAAATCCTGGGCTATAGTCCACGAAAAAAGATGAAAAAAGGCGATTTTTGCCTCTACCCTTTTTTCTCGATATTTCCCTCAAAAAAGGTTGTTTTTCTCAAATTCAGTATATTTGCACTCATTTTGAAGCCCTTGTAAGGATCTCATACTCAGTTTTTATGAAACCCAAAATCGCAAAAAAAGTGCATTTTGAAATCCTGGGCTATAGTCCACGAAAAAAGATGAAAAAAGGCGATTTTTGCCTCTACCCTTTTTTCTCGATATTTCCCTCAAAAAAAGGTTGTTTTTCCCAAATTCAGTATATTTGCACTCATTTTGAAGCCCTTGTAAGGATCTCATACTCAGTTTTTATGAAACCCAAAATCGCAAAAAAAGTGCATTTTGAAATCCTGGGTCCACGAAAAAAGATGAAAAAAGGCGATTTTTGCCTCTACCCTTTTTTCTTTCATATTTCCCTCAAAAAAAGGTTGTTTTTCTCAAATTCAGTATATTTGCACTCATTTTGAAGCCCTTGTAAGGATCTCATACTCAGTTTTTATGAAACCCAAAATCGCAAAAAAAGTGCATTTTGAAATCCTGGGTCCACGAAAAAAGATGAAAAAAGGCGATTTTTGCCTCTACCCTTTTTTCTTTCATATTTCCCTCAAAAAAAGGTTGTTTTTCTCAAATTCAGTATATTTGCACTCATTTTGAAGCCCTTGTAAGGATCTCATACTCAGTTTTTATGAAACCCAAAATCGCAAAAAAAGTGCATTTTGAAATCCTGGGTCCACGAAAAAAGATGAAAAAAGGCGATTTTTGCCTCTACCCTTTTTTCTTTCATATTTCCCTCAAAAAAGGTTGTTTTTCTCAAATTCAGTATATTTGCACTCATTTTGAAGCCCTTGTAAGGATCTCATACTCAGTTTTTATGAAACCCAAAATCGCTAAAGTGCATTTTGAAATCCTGGGCTATAGTCCACGAAAAAAGATGAAAAAAGGCGATTTTTGCCTCTACCCTTTTTTCTCGATATTTCCCTCAAAAAAAGGTTGATTTTCTCAAATTCAGTATATTTGCACTCATTTTGAAGCCCTTGTAAGGATCTCATACTCAGTTTTTATGAAACCCAAAATCGCAAAAAAAGTGCATTTTGAAATCCTGGGCTATAGTCCACGAAAAAAGATGAAAAAAGGCGATTTTTGCCTCTACCCTTTTTTCTCGATATTTCCCTCAAAAAAAGGTTGTTTTTCCCAAATTCAGTATATTTGCACTCATTTTGAAGCCCTTGTAAGGATCTCATACTCAGTTTTTATGAAACCCAAAATCGCAAAAAAAGTGCATTTTGAAATCCTGGGCTATAGTCCACGAAAAAAGATGAAAAAAGGCGATTTTTGCCTCTACCCTTTTTTCTCGATATTTCCCTCAAAAAAAGGTTGTTTTTCTCAAATTCAGTATATTTGCACTCATTTTGAAGCCCTTGGAAAGATCTCATACTCAGTTTTTATGAAACCCAAAATCGCAAAAAAAGTGCATTTTGAAATCCTGGGCTATAGTCCACGAGAAAAGATGAAAAAAGGCGATTTTTGCCTCTACCCTTTTTTCTCGATATTTCCCTCAAAAAAAGGTTGTTTTTCTCAAATTCAAAATATTTGCACTCATTTTGAAGCCCTTGTAAGGATCTCATACTCAGTTTTTATGAAACCCAAAATCGCAAAAAAAGTGCATTTTGAAATCCTGGGCTATAGTCCACGAAAAAAGATGAAAAAAGGCGATTTTTGCCTCTACCCTTTTTTCTCGATATTTCCCTCAAAAAAAGGTTATTTTTCTCAAATTCAGTTTATTTGCACTCATTTTGAAGCCCTTGTAAGGATCTCATACTCAGTTTTTATGAAACCTAAAATCGCAAAAAAAGTGCATTTTGAAATCCTGGGCTATAGTCCACGAAAAAAGATGAAAAAAGGCGATTTTTGCCTCTACCCTTTTTTCTCGATATTTCCCTCAAAAAAAGGTTGTTTTTCTCAAATTCAAAATATTTGCACTCATTTTGAAGCCCTTGTAAGGATCTCATACTCAGTTTTTATGAAACCCAAAATCGCAAAAAAAGTGCATTTTGAAATCCTGGGCTATAGTCCACGAAAAAAGATGAAAAAAGGCGATTTTTGCCTCTACCCTTTTTTCTCGATATTTCCCTCAAAAAAAGGTTGTTTTTCTCAAATTCAGTATATTTGCACTCATTTTGAAGCCCTTGTAAGGATCTCATACTCAGTTTTTCTGAAACCCAAAATCGCAAAAAAAGTGCATTTTGAAATCCTGGGCTATAGTCCACGAAAAAAGATGAAAAAAGGCGATTTTTGCTTCTACCCTTTTTTCTCGATATTTCCCTCAAAAAAAGGTTTTTTTTCTCAAATTCGGTTTATTTGCACTCATTTTGAAGCCCTTGTAAGGATCTCATACTCAGTTTTTATGAAACCCAAAATCGCAAAAAAGTGCATTTGAAAAAAGGCGATTTTTGCCTCTACCCTTTTTTCTCGATATTTCCCTCAAAAAAAGGTTGTTTTTCTCAAATTCACTATATTTGCACTCATTTTGAAGCCCTTGTAAGGATCTCATACTCAGTTTTTATGAAACCCAAAATCGCAAAAAAAGTGCATTTTGAAATCCTGGGCTATAGTCCACGAAAAAAGATGAAAAAAGGCGAATTTTGCTTCTACCCTTTTTTCTCGATATTTCCCTCAAAAAAAGGTTATTTTTCTCAAATTCAGTTTATTTGCACTCATTTTGAAGCCCTTGTAAGGATCTCATACTCAGTTTTTATGAACCCAAAATCGCAAAAAAAGTGCATTTTGAAATCCTGGGCTATAGTCCACGAAAAAAGATGAAAAAAGGCGATTTTTGCCTCTACCCTTTTTTCTCGATATTTCCCTCAAAAAAAGGTTGTTTTTCTCAAATTCAGTATATTTGCACTCATTTTGAAGCCCTTGTAAGGATCTCATACTCAGTTTTTATGAAACCCAAAATCGCAAAAAAAGTGCATTTTGAAATCCTGGGCTATAGTCCACGAAAAAAGATGAAAAAAGGCGATTTTTGCTTCTACCCTTTTTTCTCGATATTTCCCTCAAAAAACGTTATTTTTCTCAAATTCAGTTTATTTGCACTCATTTTGAAGCCCTTGTAAGGATCTCATACTCAGTTTTTATGAAACCCAAAATCGCAAAAAAGTGCATTTTGAAAAAAGGCGATTTTTGCCTCTACCCTTTTTTCTCGATATTTCCCTCAAAAAAAGGTTGTTTTTCTCAAATTCAGTATATTTGCACTCATTTTGAAGCCCTTGTAAGGGCCTCATACTCAGTTTTTATTAAACCCAAAATCGCAAAAAAAGTGCATTTTGAAATCCTGGGCTATAGTCCACGAAAAAAGATGAAAAAAGGCGATTTTTGCCTCTACCCTTTTTTCTCGATATTTCCCTCAAAAAAAGGTTGTTTTTCTCAAATTCAGTATATTTGCACTCATTTTGAAGCCCTTGTAAGGATCTCATACTCAGTTTTTATGAAACCCAAAATCGCAAAAAAAGTGCATTTTGAAATCCTGGGCTATAGTCCACGAAAAAAGATGAAAAAAGGCGATTTTTGCCTCTACCCTTTTTTCTCGATATTTCCCTCAAAAAAAGGTTGTTTTTCTCAAATTCAGTATATTTGCACTCATTTTGAAGGCCTTGTAAGGATCTCATACTCAGTTTTTATGAAACCCAAAATCGCAAAAAAAGTGCATTTTGAAATCCTGGGCTATAGTCCACGAAAAAAAATGAAAAAAGGCGATTTTTGCCTCTACCCTTTTTTCTCGATATTTCCCTCAAAAAAGGTTGTTTTTCTCAAATTCAGTATATTTGCACTCATTTTGAAGCCCTTGTAAGGATATCATACTCAGTTTTTATGAAACCCAAAATCGCAAAAAAAGTGCATTTTGAAATCCTGGGCTATAGTCCACGAAAAAAGATGAAAAAAGGCGATTTTTGCCTCTACCCTTTTTTCTCGATATTTCCCTCAAAAAAGGTTGTTTTTCTCAAATTCAGTATATTTGCACTCATTTTGAAGCCCTTGTAAGGATCTCATACTCAGTTTTTATGAAACCCAAAATCGCAAAAAAAGTGCATTTTGAAATCCTGGGCTATAGTCCACGAAAAAAGATGAAAAAAGGCGATTTTTGCCTCTACCCTTTTTTCTCGATATTTCCCTCAAAAAAAGGTTGTTTTTCGCAAATTCAGTATATTTGCACTCATTTTGAAGCCCTTGTAAGGATCTCATACTCAGTTTTTATGAAACCCAAAATCGCAAAAAAAGTGCATTTTGAAATCCTGGGTCCACGAAAAAAGATGAAAAAAGGCGATTTTTGCCTCTACCCTTTTTTCTTTCATATTTCCCTCAAAAAAAGGTTGTTTTTCTCAAATTCAGTATATTTGCACTCATTTTGATGCCCTTGTAAGGATCTCATACTCAGTTTTTATGAAACCCAAAATCGCAAAAAAAGTGCATTTTGAAATCCTGGGTCCACGAAAAAAGATGAAAAAAGGCGATTTTTGCCTCTACCCTTTTTTCTTTCATATTTCCCTCAAAAAAAGGTTGTTTTTCTCAAATTCAGTATATTTGCACTCATTTTGAAGCCCTTGTAAGGATCTCATACTCAGTTTTTATGAAACCCAAAATCGCAAAAAAAGTGCATTTTGAAATCCTGGGTCCACGAAAAAAGATGAAAAAAGGCGATTTTTGCCTCTACCCTTTTTTCTTTCATATTTCCCTCAAAAAAAGGTTGTTTTTCTCAAATTCAGTATATTTGCACTCATTTTGAAGCCCTTGTAAGGATCTCATAATCAGTTTTTATGAAACCCAAAATTGCAAAAAAAGTGCATTTTGAAATCCTGGGCTATAGTCCACGAAAAAAGATGAAAAAAGGCGATTTTTGCCTCTACCCTTTTTTCTTTCATATTTCCCTCAAAAAAAGGTTGTTTTTCTCAAATTCAGTATATTTGCACTCATTTTGAAGCCCTTGTAAGGATCTCATACTCAGTTTTTATGAAACCCAAAATCGCAAAAAAAGTGCATTTTGAAATCCTGGGTCCACGTAAAAAGATGAAAAAAGGCGATTTTTGCCTCTACCCTTTTTTCTTTCATATTTCCCTCAAAAAAAGGTTGTTTTTCTCAAATTCAGTATATTTGCACTCATTTTGAAGCCCTTGTAAGGATCTCATACTCAGTTTTTATGAAACCCAAAATCGCAAAAAAAGTGCATTTTGAAATCCTGGGCTATAGTCCACGAAAAAAGATGAAAAAAGGCGATTTTTGCCTCTACCCTTTTTTCTCGATATTTCCCTCAAAAAAAGGTTGTTTTTCTCAAATTCAGTATATTTGCACTCATTTTGAAGCCCTTGTAAGGATCTCATACTCAGTTTTTATGAAACCCAAAATCGCAAAAAAAGTGCATTTTGAAATCCTGGGCTATAGTCCACGAAAAAAGATGAAAAAAGGCGATTTTTGCCTCTACCCTTTTTTCTCGATATTTCCCTCAAAAAAAGGTTGTTTTTCGCAAATTCAGTATATTTGCACTCATTTTGAAGCCCTTGTAAGGATCTCATACTCAGTTTTTATGAAACCCAAAATCGCAAAAAAAGTGCATTTTGAAATCCTGGGCTATAGTCCACGAAAAAAGATGAAAAAAGGCGATTTTTGCCTCCACCCTTTTTTCTCGATATTTCCCTCGAAAAAAGGTTGTTTTTCTCAAATTCAGTATATTTGCACTCATTTTGAAGCCCTTGTAAGGATCTCATACTCAGTTTTTATGAAACCCAAAATCGCAAAAAAAGTGCATTTTGAAATCCTGGGCTATAGTCCACGAAAAAAGATGAAAAAAGGCGATTTTTGCCTCTACCCTTTTTTCTCGATATTTCCCTCAAAAAAAGGTTGTTTTTCTCAAATTCAGTATATTTGCACTCATTTTGAAGCCCTTGTAAGGATCTCATACTCAGTTTTTATGAAACCCAAAATCGCAAAAAAAGTGCATTTTGAAATCCTGGGCTATAGTCCACGAAAAAAGATGAAAAAAGGCGATTTTTGCCTCTACCCTTTTTTCTCGATATTTCCCTCAAAAAAAGGTTGTTTTTCTCAAATTCAGTATATTTCCACTCATTTGGAAGCCCTTGTAAGGATCTCATACTCAGTTTTTATGAAACCCAAAATCGCAAAAAAAGTGCATTTGAAATGAAAGGCGATTTTTGCCTCTACCCTTTTTTCTCGATATTTCCCTCAAAAAAAGGTTGTTTTTCTCAAATTCAGTATATTTGCACTCATTTTGAAGCCCTTGTAAGGATCTCATACTCAGTTTTTATGAAACCCAAAATCGCAAAAAAAGTGCATTTTGAAATCCTGGGCTATAGTCCACGAAAAAAGATGAAAAAAGGCGATTTTTGCCTCTACCCTTTTTTCTTTCATATTTCCCTCAAAAAAAGGTTGTTTTTCTAAAATTCAGTATATTTGCACTCATTTTGAAGCCCTTGTAAGGATCTCATACTCAGTTTTTATGAAACCCAAAATCGCAAAAAAGTGCATTTTGAAATCCTGGGCTATAGTCCACGAAAAAAGATGAAAAAAGGCGATTTTTCCCTCTACCCTTTTTTCTTTCATATTTCCCTCAAAAAAAGGTTGTTTTTCTCAAATTCAGTATATTTGCACTCATTTTGAAGCCCTTGTAAGGATCTCATACTCAGTTTTTATGAAACCCAAAATCGCAAAAAAGTGCATTTTGAAATCCTGGGCTATAGTCCACGAAAAAAGATGAAAAAAGGCGATTTTTGTCTCTATCCTTTTTTCTCGATATTTCCTTCAAAAAAAGGTTGTTTTTCTCAAATTCAGTATATTTGCGCTCGTTTTGAAGCCCTTGAAAGGATCTCATACTCAGTTTTTATGAAACCCAAAATCGCAAAAAAAGTGCATTTTGAAATCCTGGCCTATAGTCCACGAAAAAAGATGAAAAAAGGCGATTTTTGCCTCTTTCCTTTTCTCTCGATATTTCCCTCAAAAAAACGTTGTTTTTCTCAAATTCAGTATATTTGCACTCATTTTGAAGCCCTTGTAAGGATCTCATACTCAGTTTTTATAAAACCCAAAATCGCAAAAAAAGTGCATTTTGAAATCCTGGGCTATAGTCCACGAAAAAAGATGAAAAAAGGCGATTTTTGCCTCTTTCCTTTTTTCTCGATATTTCCCTCAAAAAAAGGTTGTTTTTCTCAAATTCAGTATATTTGCACTCATTTTGAAGCCCTTGTAAGGATCTGATACTCAGTTTTTATGAAACCCAAAATCGCAAAAAAAGTGCATTTTGAAATCCTGGGCTATAGTCCACGAAAAAAGATGAAAAAAGGCGATTTTTGCCTTTACCTTTTTTCTTTCATATTTCCCTCAAAAAAAGGTTGTTTTTCTCAAATTCAGTATATTTGCACTCATTTTGAAGCCCTTGTAAGGATCTCATACTCAGTTTTTATGAAACCCAAAATCGCAAAAAAAGTGCATTTTGAAATCCTGGGCTATAGTCCACGAAAAAAGATGAAAAAAGGCGATTTTTGCATCTACCCTTTTTTCTCGATATTTCCCTCAAAAAAAGGTTGTTTTTCTCAAATTCAGTATATTTGCACTCATTTTGAAGCCCTTGTAAGGATCTCATACTCAGTTTTCATGAAACCCAAAATCGCAAAAAAAGTGCATTTTGAAATCCTGGGCTATAGTCCACGAAAAAAGATGAAAAAAGGCGATTTTTGCCTCTACCCTTTTTTCTTTCATATTTCCCTCAAAAAAAGGTTGTTTTTCTCAAATTCAGTATATTTGCACTCATTTTGAAGCCCTTGTAAGGATCTCATACTCAGTTTTTATGAAACCCAAAATCGCAAAAAAGTGCATTTTGAAATCCTGGGCTATAGTCCACGAAAAAAGATGAAAAAAGGCGATTTTTCCCTCTACCCTTTTTTCTTTCATATTTCCCTCAAAAAAAGGTTGTTTTTCTCAAATTCAGTATATTTGCACTCATTTTGAAGCCCTTGTAAGGATCTCATACTCAGTTTTTATGAAACCCAAAATCGCAAAAAAGTGCATTTTGAAATCCTGGGCTATAGTCCACGAAAAAAGATGAAAAAAGGCGATTTTTGTCTCTATCCTTTTTTCTCGATATTTCCTTCAAAAAAAGGTTGTTTTTCTCAAATTCAGTATATTTGCGCTCGTTTTGAAGCCCTTGTTACTCAGTTTTCATGAAACCCAAAATCGCAAAAAAGTGCATTTTGAAATCCTGGGCTATAGTCCACGAAAAAAGATGAAAAAGGCGATTTTTGCCTCTACCCTTTTTTCTCGATATTTCCCTCAAAAAAAGGTTGTTTTTCTCAAATTCAGTATATTTGCACTCATTTTGAAGCCCTTGTAAGGATCTCATACTCAGTTTTTATGAAACCCAAAATCGCAAAAAAAGTGCATTTTGAAATCCTGGGCTATAGTCCACGAAAAAGATGAAAAAAGGCGATTTTTGCCTCTTTCCTTTTCTCTCGATATTTCCCTCAAAAAAACGTTGTTTTTCTCAAATTCAGTATATTTGCACTCATTTTGAAGCCCTTGTAAGGATCTCATACTCAGTTTTTATGAAACCCAAAATCGCAAAAAAAGTGCATTTTGAAATCCTGGGCTATAGTCCACGAAAAAAGATGAAAAAATGCGATTTTTGCCTCTACCCTTTTTTCTCGATATTTCCCTCAAAAAAAGGTTGTTTTTCTCAAATTCAGTATATTTGCACTCATTTTGAAGCCCTTGTAAGGATCTCATACTCAGTTTTTATGAAACCCAAAATCGCAAAAAAAGTGCATTTTGAAATCCTGGCCTATAGTCCACGAAAAAAGATGAAAAAAGGCGATTTTTGCCTCTTTCCTTTTCTCTCGATATTTCCCTCAAAAAAACGTTGTTTTTCTCAAATTCAGTATATTTGCACTCATTTTGAAGCCCTTGTAAGGATCTCATACTCAGTTTTCATGAAACCCAAAATCGCAAAAAAAGTGCATTTTGAAATCCTGGGCTATAGTCCACGAAAAAAGATGAAAAAAGGCGATTTTTGCCTCTACCCTTTTTTCTCGATATTTCCCTCAAAAAAAGGTTGTTTTTCTCAAATTCAGTATATTTGCACTCATTTTGAAGCCCTTGTAAGGATCTCATACTCAGTTTTTATGAAACCCAAAATCGCAAAAAAAGTGCATTTTGAAATCCTGGGCTATAGTCCACGAAAAAAGATGAAAAAAGGCGATTTTTGCCTCTTTCCTTTTTTCTCGATATTTCCCTCAAAAAAAAAGTTGTTTTTCTCAAATTCAGTATATTTGCACTCATTTTGAAGCCCTTGTAAGGATCTCATACTCAGTTTTCATGAAACCTAAAATCGCAAAAAAAGTGCATTTTGAAATCCTGGGCTATAGTCCACGAAAAAAGATGAAAAAAGGCGATTTTTGCCTCTACCCTTTTTTCTCGATATTTCCCTCAAAAAAAATTGTTTTTCTCAAATTCAGTATATTTGCGCTCATTTTGAAGCCTCTGTGAGGATCACATACTCAGTTTTTATGAAACCCGAAATCGCAAAAAAAGTGCATTTTGAAATCCTGGGCTATAGTCCACGAAAAAAGATGAAAAAAGGCGATTTTTGCCTCTTTCCTTTTTTCTCGATATTTCCCTCAAAAAAAAAGTTGTTTTTCTCAAATTCAGTATATTTGCACTCATTTTGAAGCCCTTGTAAGGATCTCATATGCAGTTTTTATGAAACCCAAAATCGCAAAAAAGTGCATTTTGAAATCATGGGCTATAGTCCACGAAAAAAGATGAAAAAAGGCGATTTTTGTCTCTATCCTTTTTTCTCGATATTTCCTTCAAAAAAAAAGGTTGTTTTTCTTAAATTCGGTATATTTGCGCTCATTTTGAAGCCTCTGTGAGGATCACATACTCAGTTTTTATGAAACCCAAAATCGCAAAAAAAGTGCATTTTGAAATCCTGGGCTATAGTCCACGAAAAAAGATGAAAAAAGGCGATTTTTGTCTCTATCCGTTTTTCTCGATATTTCCTTCAAAAAAAAGTTTGTTTTTCTTAAATTCGGTATATTTGCGCTCATTTTGAAGCCTCTGTGAGGATCACATACTCAGTTTTTATGAAACCCAAAATCGCAAAAAAAGTGCATTTTGAAATCCTGGGCTATAGTCCACGAAAAAAGATGAAAAAAGGCGATTTTTGCCTCTACCCTTTTTTCTCGATATTTCCTTCAAAAAAAGGTTGTTTTTCTCAAATTCAGTATATTTGCGCTCATTTTGAAGCCCTTGTAAGGATCTCATATGCAGTTTTTATGAAACCCAAAATCGCAAAAAAAGTACATTTTGAAATCCTGGGCTATAGTCCACGAAAAATGATGAAAAAAGGCGATTTTTGCCTCTATTCTTTTTTCTCGATATTTCCCCCAAATAAAGGTTGTTTTTCTCAAATTCAGTATATTTGAGCTCATTTTGAAGCCTCTGTGAGGATGACATACTCAGTTTTTATGAAAACCAAAATCGCAAAAAAAGTGCATTTTTAAATCATGGGCTATAGTCCAGTAGAATTTTGCCTCGGACTTCATACCTCTATATTTCTGCCAATAAAAGGTTCTCAGAGCTAAATTTTTTAATTTGTGTTCAGTTTGAGATACAAATTATTGTCATTAGCTCAGAAAACGTTTTTTGTAATTTCAATAAAAATGTCCATTTTGAAATCATGGGCTATAGTCCAGCAGAATTTTGCAGAAATTTGCCTCGGGCTTCATACCTCTATATTTCTGCCAATAAAAGGTTCTCAGAGCTAAATTTTTTAATTTGTGTTCAGTTTGAGATACAAATTATTGTCATTAGCTCAGAAAACGTTTTTTGTAATTTCAATAAAAATGTCCATTTTGAAATCATGGGCTATAGTCCAGCAGAATTTTGCAGAAATTTGCCTCGGGCTTCATACCTCTATATTTCTGCCAATAAAAGGTTCTCAGAGCTAAGTTTTTTAATTTGTGTTCAGTTTGAGATACAAATTATTGTCATAGGCTCAGAAAACGTTGTCTGCAATTTCATGAAAAATGTCCATTTTGAAATCATGGGCTATAGTCCAGCAGAATTTTGCAGAAATTTGCCTGGGGCTTCATACCTCTATATTTCTGCCAATAAAAGGTTCTCAGAGCTAAATTTTTCAATTTGTGTTCAGTTTGAGATACAAATTATTGTCATTGCTCAGAAAATGTTTTTTCCAATTTCGTGAAAAAAGTGCATTTTGAAATCATGGGCTATAGTCCAGCAGAATTTTGCAGAAATTTGCCTCGGGTTCATACCTCTATATTTCTGCCAATAAAAGGTTCTCAGAGCTAAATTTTTTAATTTGTGTTCAGTTTGAGATACAAATTATTGTCATTAGCTCAGAAAACGTTTTTTGTAATTTCAATAAAAATGTCCATTTTGAAATCATGGGCTATAGTCCAGCAGAATTTTGCAGAAATTTGCCTCGGGCTTCATACCTCTATATTTCTGCCAATAAAAGGTTCTCAGAGCTAAATTTTTTAATTTGTGTTCAGTTTGAGATACAAATTATTGTCATTAGCTCAGAAAACGTTTTTTGTAATTTCAATAAAAATGTCCATTTTGAAATCATGGGCTATAGTCCAGCAGAATTTTGCAGAAATTTGCCTCGGGCTTCATACCTCTATATTTCTGCCAATAAAAGGTTCTCAGAGCTAAGTTTTTTAATTTGTGTTCAGTTTGAGATACAAATTATTGTCATAGGCTCAGAAAACGTTGTCTGCAATTTCATGAAAAATGTCCATTTTGAAATCATGGGCTATAGTCCAGCAGAATTTTGCAGAAATTTGCCTGGGGCTTCATACCTCTATATTTCTGCCAATAAAAGGTTCTCAGAGCTAAATTTTTCAATTTGTGTTCAGTTTGAGATACAAATTATTGTCATTGCTCAGAAAATGTTTTTTCCAATTTCATGAAAAAAGTGCATTTTGAAATCATGGGCTATAGTCCAGCAGAATTTTGCAGAAATTTGCCTCGGGTTCATACCTCTATATTTCTGCCAATAAAAGGTTCTCAGAGCTAAATTTTTCAATTTGTGTTCAGTTTGGTATACACGTTAATATAATTAGCTCAGAAAACGTTTTCTGCAATTTCATGAAAAAAGTGCATTTTGAAATCATGGGCTATAGTCCAGCAGAATTTTGCTGAAATTTGCCTCGGGCTTCATACCTCTATATTTCTGCCAATAAAACGTTCTCAGAGCTAAATTTTGAAATTTGTATTCAGATTGAGATACAAATTATTGTCATTAGCTCAGAAAACGTTTTTTGCAAATTCGCGAAAGTAGTGCATTTTGAAATCATGGGCTATAGTCCAGCAGAATTTTGCAGGAATTTGCCTCGGACTTCATACCTCTATATTTACAGCTTACACGATTTGGATAATAGTACGGACACTTTTGAGCTTCTCCTCTCTTTTCTATAAAATAAATTTGCTCCTAATGCCGTCGTAAGGGAGCATATTAAATAAGGTATTGAAATTTGTTTTCCATCAAGGTTGGGTGGCGCTGTTGAATAAGCGATTCTCAATGAATTGATCTTTCAAAAACAAAATTTTTCTAGTAAATCAATAAATTTGGAATAAAATACTGTGAATTAAGTAAATATGAATGAGTCGATGTCGTTTTCTCTGGACTACAACCACGGAGCAATTGAAACCATTATACATCTGAGTTTCAAACCATTACTCTTTACATTTTCGATTTCTCTCTTTTTTGCTCATTATGGATCAGTCATGTAAATAAACTCAGATATTTCAGGACGCTTGATTTACTCCTGTTCCTCTTTGAACTGTCACTATCACCAACAAGGTGAGCTTCATCGGAGTGCTATAAAAAAAAACATAGTGTGAAATTTATTATTTCTCTCTTTAATTTTATCCAGGTCATCGAAACAAAAACAACTCAACGTTTCATTTAAATTCGTTTTTTATTGGTAATAGATTACATAACAACACTGAAACGTTCTCGCAAAACGAGCAAAACAATCGCAAAAATAAAGAGCTTTACTTAAAGAGAAATAAAAATAAAAAAAAGAAAATTTAGCCTCCTTCCAACCGAGTCCATTGCAAGCCAAATGCTACGGCCATTGTTCAATGGGCCATCAACATCGATTTATCCTGGGCAACAAAATCACATCGATACACAAACGGGCACGGCAGCAGCTGGTTCTCTCTCACATACTGTTTTACTTAGCATTATCGTCCACCGGCGATGCCGTGGCTGTTGCCAAAACCATCACGTTTTGTCGCTTAATCCAGCAAAGGATGTTGACCCACAGGAACCCACAAATTCCCATGTAGATTACCCGAAACCTTGGCGGTATCATAACAAAGTTCAACGTCTGTGCCGGTAGCCAGAAGAAGCATGACCGCACAAATGTTGGCATGAATTTCTCTCGCAATTCCAAGAATGGGTCCTCGACATTTTCCATTAAGGACATTCCTGAAAAGAAAACCAAGCAAAGCAGAAAAAAAAAAATAAAAAAATTGTATACATTATAAGGGGTTGCATTTAAGAACGCCTTGATTTCAACGGGGGCGGCAAAACGTTTAAACTACATAAATACAGCCTCACCGATTACGTTGCCAAGTTGTTGTTAATTTATGGGTTTAAACAAAAAAAAAAAGGATGTAGATGTTGCTTTCGATAATAAGTGAACGTTTATTGTTCTTAGCTTCTTACCTGCGTAGAAAACTGTTAGGAGGAATGGTGTGAGGACAAATTGATCGAGAATCAATTTCTTGACTATGATCGGTCTTGCTGTTCCCGGGAATGTTCTGTCAAGCCACTTGTACCTGTGAGGAGAAGAATAACCAATTTAAGTGATGTCGGATAAAGGCTTTGTTGTTAATTGGTGCGGCTTGCATTTGTGGTTTTTGTTAAAGTGTGCTGACTGTGCAAAGTAAAATGGAATACTCAAATAAAGAATTTATTGCATTAAAATTTAAACAAAAAACAAAAACATTCTGTTACCTCTTAACATTGTTTGTCCGTTTAAAAATTCTAGTCTTCTTCTTCTCCTTAGTGAAGCTACTTGAGGGAATCTAGACAAATCTAAGAGGAGATCCTTAAATGGCAAAAGTTTTCGAACTAAAGAATGGCCACGTTTAGAGTTCTTGGGACTTTAGTCAAACCTTAAAATTATGACCGGGAAACTGACTGCAAATGAAGGTTTCATTTCTAACTTATTTTTGAATTGCGCTGATTCATAAAATTGACGGGATTCTTATTTTCATTCACTTCTAAAAGATAAACGGATTGAACTGCTAAGAAAGTGAACTCTTTATCCACATGAGTAGGTCAACTTTTGTAATTTTTTGGTTCAGGCAATCATTGATTTTACAAAATTCAGTAATGTTTGGATTGCATACTTAAAACGCCAACTAGAAATTGTAATCTTCATCTTATTGTTAGTAGTGAATCAGACATCGTAAAGTCGAATCGTTTCTTAAATATCCTTGCGACGAAGCAGGCAACTTTTAGCGTTTAATCAATCCACTTCTAAAGCAGTCGAATGTTTTTATCTGCAAATTCATTCCACTCGACTCGATCAGAGTCTGTTGATTACTTAGTGCCTAGAATTCTGAACAAGGCCAATATACAAAAGCAAGTTTTCTGAATTTCGAAGAGTCTTCTAACAGCAAAAAAATCAACACACAGGATAGCCAACGTAGTCAAGAAAGCATTACGCAAGGAGCTCCACTTTTCTGCGGCTGCTTATCATCAGTGAACTCTTTGACTTTTATATGAAGCCCTAACCCGATATTCTGAGCTTTTCCTTGTCCCGAAAAGTTTACCTCATTATGTGATCCAGTGGCACGTGGCTTAGTGGCGCAAAAACGGAAATGTTGAGCGTGGTTTCAATCAGAAAAATAGTATCTTCCATCAAGACCCTTTCCCTCGCAAGTGATTATCAATTTCCAAAGAGTTAAGCTGCAACAAAAATGCGCTTTTTAGGCTGTTAAGAGTCCGCGGGACCATGCCCTCGATTTGTGCGAAAAATGTAATACACCTTGGGGAACAACCTTGGGTTCTGCATGTGAAATGTAAGGATCCTCTAGGAGATAGAATGGCCAGGCAGAAAGATGATCAGAACTATAAAAACAGTGCACGTTTGTATATGGATTCCTTATCATAAAGTATGAAGACTTCGACTAGACGTCTTAATGTCAGTGACGGTACCAATCTCAGCTTCTATGATCTCTTCGATTACACCTAACCGCAATACTCGAGTTCGATCATATTCGTCCACTTCAATGCAAATACCGGTAAAGAAAGCTTCTGCGGAAGGTTAAAGAAAAAATGAGCTAAGAAATGTTGGTGCAGGATGAAATTTTGAAGTAGCAAGCGCACCTTTTCTGCGCCTCAACATTCGCAAGGGGTCCTGTGGGTCTACATTTTAACAAACCATGACTTTTTACACCATTGGATTTCAAAATACTAACATGAAGAGCTTAAAATTCCTTGAACCCCTAATACCTTCGTAGATCACTTATGTAACTATGATTATATACTCGTACCATTAGCATCAAGCGTAACAGACCAACTTTGCAAAAAAGCAATCAGAGATGCCGCTTCCATTTCCAATTTAAAGAATTCTTCGGTCGATGCTATCCGTGATGAAAGACCATCAGCATCATGTTAAACAGCGATGACGAACAACCTTTAGCTGACAGTACAATAAAGTGAGAGAAACGATGACTAAACTCAAGTCCAACAAGACTGTTAGTGCAGATCTTGTAAGAGCTGTCGAACATGACTTGGTCATATCTCATTTCTATTTTCTCAAGTACTGTCGGATGAAAGTTTGTCCGGTAAATGGAACCTTTGCATCATTTACACGAGCTTTAAAAAGGATGTGTGACAATACAGAGACCGATAAGTCTTCCAAATGTAGCCCTAGAGTCATAAGTCAATGACGTGATTGGTCCATATCAGTGAGGATTTTAGACCATGAAAGCCCACCATCGATGCAATCTTCCTTATTCGGCTGATCTTGAAATCGATCTTCTCTCCCTCTTCATCGGTTTTGGGATTGCGTTTGAAAACATGCTCTATGCTTAGGAATACTTAATCTCATCATGCATACAAACTCGCTCAATTGAGTGGGATATCGAAGGAAATGGCTCGCTGGTGCAATAGCGTCGTTAATGATTTCATCAAGACCTTTGGTGTTAATAAAAGGAAAACAACCAAACTTACATAAAACTAGTTCCTCATCGTCCCGTAGATTTCTAATGGTCCTATTTGCATAGCTTCAGTGTGGTAAAAGGTTCAGTGATGAACAATACAGATCTAGTAAGAGTGTTCTAGGTACAACGACAGAAATGGATAAAATTTATAGAAGGCTATCCACGGTGCGACCCGAAAAGTCTTTGAATCTTACACCAGAGCGACACCGCGGATAAAGATGACCTAATCTTTCCTGGTGTGTGCAAGTAAAAAAGTACTTTTACCAACTTGGAGGATGCTAGCTGAAGAAATTTTCAAGTTTAAGTTTGGGTCCGTCACAGGAAGTTCAACCATCGCACTAAGTAAGTAAGATTTTCATTCTCCTCACGTCTATAAAATATGTTTCATAGCTTTTGAATAAAATAAAACAATTTAAAAGCTAATTATTTAAAAGTGAACGTTGCGAAATCTACTCTTCACAAATCAGTCCAATTTTACTTATGATGTCGTTAATCAAAATTCAAAAATATTATTTTAAATTGAATCTGCAAAAAGCTACGACACATCCCTTGGTCCCTATTCACTCTCACACGTTCTCCATTTATTGGTTCCATAGAGCTTTTCATTTGAGACTTCCGCATTACAACAAACCATTTAATCAAATCAACCGGCCACGAGCTACACACCCACAAGTGAATTTAAGCTTTAGGCATTCATACACCATGCTTCCCTAACGTCATGCGTGCTTCGAAAACGTCCAAATTTCAGTGTATCACTAAAAAAACCAACAAAAAAACAAACTCAATTCACTCTGTGCCAGTCTGTGCGCATTTGACTCAGTCTATCAAGTCAGTCATAAATTAATTGTGCTTAGGTGCGTCACGATAAACAAATTAAAAAAAAAAATTAAAGCTCTCGAGCAAACAATAAATAAAAAAATTAAAAGAACAAAAACAAAAACAAACCATGTGTATAGTGTCGGTGAATACACAAGTGTTCCCATGACAGCATACCGACCTATCGTTGGATAATCGATATCCTTTCGTTGGTCCTTCTCCTGCAATAGGCAAAAGGATTACGTATCACCACCAAGGAACACACTACTCCCTCTGCATGCATTTGAATACTGGAATCATTACCGTGAAAACTCGTTTGGTCAGCAACTGCTGCGAGTACTCAGCACTGACGTAGAGGCAACCATATATGACACTGTTCGTCAAGAAGGGATGCTTCTTGAAGGCTAATTTCGCGGCGGCTACAAGTTGTGACATTCTTTTGACGGAACACCTAACCGGGAGAAGGGGTTGCAAGTTCACACACGCTTCAAACTTCTCAATGTCACAGCACAGACCACACTGACGATTGTGTAGTAAGCTCCACGCGGTGGACAAGAGTCAAACGATTTTTTTTTTATTTCGTTAATTAATCGGTCTTTGATTGAGTGATAAAATTACGAGCAAGCTTCGAGGTGCTTGGTTAAATTGAAGTCACTTTGTTTTCAACATTTCCGCATCGCTGTGATCTACATTGATAGGTCTGGAATAGCTTTTGATTGAAGAGCTTTTTCTGGGGGAGCAAAACCGTTTGTCAATTTTCATATTCAAAAGCGCTAGGAACGAAACTTCCCTTCTTCTTTTCTGTGTGTACACTGCAGTCCATAAGATTCTGGATACGCATTATTTCTTCACAATCGAACGTTTTTTGAATGACATATTTTTTTTAACGTGCTCTTAAGGTCGATGTAAAAATATAATTTTTTTTTCAATTAAAGACTTTTTAATAATCTTAATTCAGAGAAAAAAAACGCGTTTTTGAGTGGTTTTTGAAAAAAGATTTTAGGATGAAGTAGAGAATTTGGTTGATCTGTTTAGTATGTGTTTTCGACAGAGGGTTAAGCCCTTGTTCATGCAGTGAAGAGCCTCATGGAAGACTAAGGATGACTTAAGGTTGCGTGGGTTGATTTTACAAAAAAAAAAAAAAATGCTAACAGAGAATGGGAGTCAATTGTGTAGAGAGTCTGTCAGTACCAGTTTCGGCTTTGGTTTGCCTGTTTTAATTACATTCGTCAAAACAAACTGTTTTTCGAGTTTGTATATGTTAAAATTTATGTTTGCAATCATACAAAATGGATCGTTTAACAATCACCAGGAGTTAAAAGTGTGAGAACAAAAATAGTGATTCTACAGGAGGTATGTTTCACGTATTGCGAACAAATTTTGGTCGACTTAAGTGTTCCATCAGAGCGTACCACAGTCAACAATTCGAAAAAAACTGACTCTGTTTTAGGACCTTTCCATTGTAGAAATACACAGTCTTCATCAATTATGACTGCCATCATCTTGTCTGCAGCGTTATTGTCCACTCTCTCGAAGAAGCTGAGCCATAGTTGTCGACGGATTCTTGCCTCCAGAAGTCATAACCAAAAAAGTTAACTATATGTCCAAAATTTTCTTAGTTCATAATTGTTTATTTTAAAACATCTATTAAATAATTACTTTAAAACGCAAGACATAAAATACGCATTAGGTATAGCTTAGAGCGTCTTCACAGGACCAGAAAGCTAGTTAAAGTGTTTTGTCTTGTTTCTAAGTAGTCCTTTAAATAAATAAGAATGGATTTAATCTTAAAACTTCAACCACCAGTGAACGTTTTGAAGACGACACTAATTCATCGATATCATCGAGCTCTTCATTTGGGCTTGACTTACGGCACATAATGGAACATTTTGAAAAAGGTGACGAACCATGGGGATCTGAGGATGTTTCTCTTTCATTGGTGTTGGAGACCTCATTTGTATAAATGGAATAACGAGAAAACAGAAGAACAAAACGCTTTCCCATCGGGTTTGTATTAAACAAGCCCTTGATTCGTATTTTTACAAGAACATGATACGAACCATTTTTCCAAGGTTTCATACTAGAATTGCTTTGCTGTCAGAGACGTTCGAAAACAGAGGCCAACATTTAAAGTAGCAGAGAGATCAATTGAATGCCCAATTTGACGGTCAAAGTGATGCAAATGCGAGCTGTATTATTCGACGAAAAGAGCTCTAACAGACGGCGTTTTATTTATAGACTAGTCTCACCATTCGTGAGTGCGCCTTATATTTTTTGCACAAAGGGCGGGAGTTTTCATGATTGCGCTAGATTTTTAAATGAATTTCTCGACAAAATCTACGTGTTCTGTTGGGAACTTAATGGACTGCAGTGTAAATCGAGTGTGATGTTGTTTACTCATACATTTGCCTATGCCCTGAAGAATTAAGCTTTCATATGGAAGGGGTTCATTAAGACTTGATGTCTTATTTGTTAATCAAAAGAATGCTGATTTAAATGAAGACGTTTTGGCAATAATCAGCGCCGAAAATGTATTCTTAAAGATTTTTCAAGAGGCTGTAAATTATAATTTATAATAGAATCCGGGGAGAAGAATTTGTTTTTAAATTTTAATTTCAACAATAATATTTTTGAAATACTGTTTTCTGGAAGAATTTATTTATAGTCCCAAATCGGGCTTGTTTGGCGGTCATTTCGGTTTGAATGAAGCCACTAAAACATTTTTTTTTAAATAATTATCCAATTGTGAATATGCGGAGAATACTTCGTGATCTTTCGCTGTTCATTATGTTCCCAAGAAGCCAATTAATAATTTTTAAGACTTGATTGTTTTCGAAAATTAAGTGAATATAAAGCGCTGATTGCCTGAGAAGTCGTGTATCCTATCTGCAACGAAGTGGTCCGATTCGGAATATCCGCACATCCAGAATGCTGGAATAGAATCTCTTGTGAGTCGCAATAAATTTGGTTGACGGTTTTTTAGAGACCGCCAGTGGATGTTTTAGATCAAATTTATTCTTGTTTTAATTGTTCCATGGGTGGTGTCAGAATTGGGATGTAGAATTTGAAATCGACTTATTCACAGTAGTTAGTTCGGAATATAGTTGACTTACTAGCATCCAAACAAACTCATCTTAACAAACCCTTATTTTTGACAATATGATCTTAGAATTTCAGCAACCGATACTGTGACTAGTACAGCATGATCACCTACATGGTCAGACCATTGCCTTTAGCGATAGATCCAGATTTCGAACCCGACTTCTAAGTAAAGGGGTTTTGATGTCACGGGTCTATGAGAATTAGTTCAAAATTTCAGAATTCCTGAGAGGAAATATGAGAGGACATTGAGTTTCGGATTTCTTCTGATACACATCTGAAAAAAAATAATAATAATAGGACTACCGGTTGAAAATGTTGAAATGCTTTACTGAGGAAAAATAGATATAAATTCAATATTCAAAGCATTGCCCCATCGCTGCCCACACATTTTTCCCATTTTTCTGGCAATTCATGGATACGGGCTCTGAAAAATTCGACCGGTTTTGCCGCAATCCATGAATCGATCTATTTTTTGATATCATCGAAATGACGGAAGTGCTGGTCAGCCAGGCCAAGTTGCATCGATCGGAAGAGATAGTAATCGGATGGCGCAAGGTCTGGACTATAAGGCGGGTGGGGTAGGACATCCCATTTGAGCGTTTCAAGGTAAGTTTTGACGACCTTTGCAACATGTGGCCGAGCATTGTCATGTTGCAAAATAACTTTATCGTGTCTTGCGACCGTTTCCGGTCGTTTTTCCTTCAGTGCTCGGCTCAAACGCATCAATTGTCGTCGGTAGATCTCGCCTGTGATTGTGTCATTCGGTTTTTAGCAGCTCATTATACAGAACACCCTTCTGGTCCCACCAAATGCGCAGCATAACCTTCAGGCCATGAATATTCCATACGTTGCTCGACGTTTTGGATTATCGTAATGTACCCATTTTTCATCACCAGTGACGATTCGATGCAAAAAAGACTTTCGCATTTCGGACATGCAAAATCGGCGTTCGACGTCTCGTGGCTTCAATTCACACGGGACCCAATGTCCTACCTTTCGGATCATTCCCATTGCTTTCAAACGATCGAAAATGGTTTGCTGAGCGAAGCCAAGTGATGTTGCAAGTTCTCCTTGAGTTTGTGACGGATGTTGATCGAGCAATGCCTCCAATTCATGGTCTTCAAACTTTTTCACCTGGCCGGGGCGTTCTTTGTTGTTTCGGTGTCGAAATCACCATCTTTGAACCGCTTAAACCACCGCTGACACATTCTAACGTCTAAAATATAGCCCGGGTAAGCTTCGATAAGCAATTGATGCGCTTCGGTTGCTTTTTTCTTTAAATGAAAGAAGCATATTAAAACTTCCCGCAAATGTTTACGGCTTTACAAAAATTTGTGTGTTTTCACTAATGACCAATAACCTAGACTGAAATAATTAGACAATGACATGAGGTTTCTGATGTGACAGCTGTCATGGTCAAAATACACCTCAGAGCTATAGTTGTCTGCAATAACGACATTTTCAACCGGTAGTCCTATTATAAAATTATACATTCAGTTGTCTACGAAACACAAGCAATAGAAACCTGTGAATTTACAAATCAAAAAAGGCAACATAAAGGATCAAATTTGTTGGCAATCCTCCACCTTACAAAATTCTTATGTAGTGTTGTTTATTTCTTCATTTAAACGTTTCATTTTCGTACCTCGGCGAGTCCTTTAAAGTTCAAATAAAACCAAAATGATGTTAGCCTTCATGTCCGGTTATGCTTAAAAGACTTCTCAAATCATCCATTAAGAAGTTCCATCATCCATTACGTGCGGGAATCTACATAAAGTTTACAGAGCTTTCCCAACTATCCACACTTTTCATCATAACAAATTACTTCACCCACCACAGGATAACTTTCAAGACAATCCGACTCATTTTATGCTCCTCGTTCTCGTCGTATTCTTCTTTCCTTCATCCTGCTACATTTAATTCAATTAACAAACAAAGTTAGAAACTTCCTTGACAATATCCTGAGAGCCCAGCAAGAAGGCATTATTCTAATTTTTTTTTTTTTCGTTTTTTTTATTCTTGACAAAGTGCAGTGCGAGTTTGCATTGCAGTCACACACCAAAACAAAGGACGTTTCTGCTCTGCTTTATTTGTTGACACTTTGACACTAAAGAAAACTATCGTCATTATTTAATTAGTCACCATTTCTTTTCTCTAATTCAGTTGTCTTAGGAAGCCTGAACCATCTGGTGCATTCGATTCGGCAACAGGCCGTTCGACTTATCCGTAAATCAGGAACAGGTGGTGATGTCGGCATCGTTCTAAAGGACAATATCCTTCAACTTGAATTTTTATTAGATCTTCTGCTACCGCCGTCGCTGCCGCCGCCGGATAGACTCGATAAAGTTTTATTAGTTTCGATCTACTTCTTGTCTTTGCTCATCAGCTTGCTGTCCTTTAAAAAATAAAGGCAAGAGCCTTCAATTGGGGGAGGGGAACATGAGCATCCTCTTCTCAAAGTCATGCATAATTGAACTCGATTATGCTGAGCTTAAGGTAGCTCTCTCTGAAAAAGGTTCTCCTTATCCAGATCCAAATCCAGATCCTTACGTAAACCCTCTCATTAGAAGAGTTTTTGTGTGTCTTCTTGTCCCTGTGCCAAACGCACACAACTCCTCATTATCCTGATCATCATCATACACAAACTTTCATTGATAATCAGTTAGGAATGCGACGCGACGCATCGCGATGAGGGGGAAAAAAAACTTTCTGATAGAATAATTATCACTAGGCATAGAGATGAAGAAGACGATGTGCGCGCCTATTCAAGCAGCAAGCCTCCCCTGAAAGCATCCCAAACAGAAAAAGAAAAATGTACAAAAATAGATAAGGATATGCACGGCAGAGCGATGAGGAAACTTATCTCCTCTGATTCAAAAGGAATCGTCGCGTCGTTTGGAGTTCCTTGTTCGTTCGGCTAGGACCAACTTTCACTATGACTCGAGAGAAATAGAAAATATAGAAAGACAAAGACGACACGACTGGGAAAAGTTTTACCCCGCAAGGATCAAAGCAACCGTTGCCATTGATGACTACCTTCGTTTACATCTCTTATCGAATGTTAAGTCGGTGGTGGTGGGAAAAATCTAAGCGAAAAATTAACGAAGCAATTGACATAGGAATATTGTCTTGTATCTATGTGGAGTTATCCTTGAAAATTAGCACTGTACTTGAGTATGATGATGAAGAGGAGGAGATGTGAAATTTCTGCGGTTCACTTGAAGCTGAAGCAGGAGACGAGGGATTTAAGAAAATTCGCCTTTTTTATGGCTGAGACCTGAGACGTGCGGCATGTGACAAAGTTACACCGCAGGATGCTTAAGTCTACCGTCTGGTGGTCGTTGTTTGTTTTTTTTTTGTCTTGAATGTTGATATGCATTATGTGCCACAGCGTGTCTTAAGTCGACTGTCAATATGTCTGCGGGGAATTTCAACTTCGATATAAAGTTTTGTATGGCATGCAACTGCGGAAGTCATCTAAGCACATGGAAGGATTAATTATGCAAAAGGACTGAGAAGTAAGCGAGGTGGTTTAACTTTAAATTGAAAGTGTATAGTTTCACGGTGGACCGCAGAAGGTATGCATGCGTGCAGCGAGTTTCTTACAGTTCTGAACTGCTGTCCATGTTTCTTTCTCGACATTCCAAGGCTACCTTGTTTTTGTCTTGCATCCATTTAGCTCCTACTCTTATAGAAAAGTTCGCAATTTTTAAAGAACTATCTTTGGGATAAATAAACGATGGAAATAAAAGTTAGATGGCTCCATTGCTGCTCTTTGTACCTCAGAGTGTCCAAGTGCATGTCTGTTTGTAGATGCAACGAATTTTGCAGTTAGAAATCGACTGAAATATGCATCGCAAATGTCAGCAATTAATTCTAAGAATCCTCGTACGGGAACTCACACCAGACTAACTGAAATGGTCAAACAACAACTAGCCTGGGATAAGGATTAATTGTAGTCACACGAAAGGATCCTCTCTCTCACATCACGCTATACCGCTAAGGAATGGACAATGGTCATGCCCGTCACCAAAGAGATAAAATAGAATAAAAAGGACTAGAAAGTGATGAAAAAGTGTGACAACTTCCACGGCGACTTCAGCACGGAGCAAAAGTAACGTATATTGAATCAGTCTGCCTCATCAACACACACAAAAGAAAAGGATAAATACATAAAGCAAGGTTTCTACGAGGCTCTTGACAAGACCTACAAGTAGTAAAGAAAGTATCTTTGTTAGCGAAATTGGAAAAAAACCTCCACAATAACATTTCCAACAGTGAACTGAGGCTGACAGATATCGCTGAAGGACGATATCATGTACAAGAGAGCACACAGCTGTATGGCGCTGTGGGTGGAATTATTTAGATCATCTTTCATTGGTTCTACTATGAAGGCATAACACTAAGAGCTGCAAGATTACTAAATCTTTAAAAAAACATCAAATAATTTTAAATAAAATAATGTGAACTAAGCGAATGCAAATAAGACGATATTAAATTCTTCATTTCAGTTCGGACTTCAACCACAGAGTAAAACAAAAATGTATCTGAGTCTCGAACCACTGTATAATGCCTTAATTCCGTAAACCTTCTGCTCGCCTTGTGCAAGATGTTTTGAGAGTGAGCGAAATATAAAAAAACAAAAGCTATGTGTTCAGTTGGAAATGGATGAGGTCCATTCAGGTCATTCACAATATGTGCAAGGCTAACGTTTTACGGCAAAATGGCATGCACGAGAATTGGTCGATGCGACTTCATCAGTCACAGGGCGGATATTTCCTTTTCTACGAGCAATACGAAACCTTCCAACGCCTCTTCTGTCACCAATTATCATAGTCTTCTTGAGGCAAATCTGCGACGAAATTCATTTTGCGAATTCCGTAAAAAAAGTCAATACTAGGTCCGCGGTATTGAAGAGTATAGAATTTCATGGACTGCCGACGTCTATGTTAACTTGGCAAGTATCGACATACAGCTGATAGTCGCCGCCATTTGCAGAAGACATTTTTAACGGTCGGAATTTCAAAAATTACGAGAAAACGCGCAGTGGAAATTCTATTGAAATTTTCATCAGAAAATTATTTCGAAGGTCCTGTTTTCAGTTTTGAAATCTTTTTTTTTCTCATATAGTTTAGCTGGAAAGAAGACCTAAAAATGCAGAGAGGGCCAATCAAGGCCTATCCTATCCTATCAATGGCATGCTCTGCGCACACTGCCTTCAATTATTCAAATCAAGCTTTATAGCTTCTGCAATTATTTGATCCTTAAACCGGAGTTTCAGCTTTCCCCTCTTATCGCTACTTGAATTTTAAAGACTTTTTTAATGCCTACACTGTCAATGTTTCCAAGCTATCGTAGTTGAGGATTAGTAGTAAGAGGATTGAAGTACTGAAAGAACTTATAAAGGATTAAGCGCTGATTGGACACGATAGCTTTTCATGGCCAATTGAAACTGACGTTCGGCCTTCACATGGCACCGTCTGAGCAACCATTGAGTGATGGGCTTAAATATGCGTCGAACAAACATTGAATTGATTAGTTAAACGAAGTTTAATATTCATGGTATGAGAGAGCAAGCTGCCTCGGATGCCAATGGAGTCTTAAAACCAACAAACTTTCAGAACATCAGTTAATATGTATAAATGCCGTCATCAATGAAACTGAGAACTGTGCTATGAAGACTTTTTTTTTGATCTCAAAGCCTATGAATGCTGTCCAAAGTTTGATGTCAAGAATGAGAATGCTGCAGACGAGATGTATAAGAGGACGGGTAAAACTCGGGCAGCATGTGAAGATTACAGATCCAGAGAAGACGAAAAAATATTTCTACAAAAAAAAGGAACAGATTATTTGTTGTCTATCTGATCAATAAGACTGGATAAAGAAAGACAAAATCTTACAGACTACAAAATTTCGCCGAAGTAGTGAAGGGAATCTTTCACCCTTTCAGCGGATGTATTCAAGCAGTAAAGTTTGACTAGCAACCGCTCAATGATCATGGCCAAGAGAGAGTGATAGGGTGGGAAGAACTCTGAACTTAAGCCGATTAAAAAGTTCCCATATTACAGAAAAAGTTCATTTGACCAAAAAAAACCTAAAGAACGACAAAGCTTCGGTTCAAAGGAAATGCAATTTGAAGTTTTAAATTCCATGTGATGATGTTCGGTTCATACTTCAAGTTTCGGAAGGCAAAACCATGTCTGAAGACTGCAATATCAGTTTAACCTAAGCCATCTTCAAAAAAGCCCATCATCTGTTTTGTAATCGAATAAAGCAACAAATTTTCAAGCTACTTTTCATGCGCATAAAAAACCGCATATGGCACCATCCATTCCATTGAATTGCACAAAGGGAGGGTCAAATTCGGGAAGCCTGCCGGGAAAACCGAATCATTCGTTCGTTCGATTTGTTTTTTCTGTTCGTGATTTTGTCCGCAGTTTCGTTGAGATCAAACGAAGACTCATTCAAGGTAAAAAAGTCTACTTCAGTTTGCGCAAACAACCAGAATTAAACTCATTACTCGAAGAGCTAAAATGTGGCTCTCAAAAAACCCCTTATGTCAAAAGTTCTTCTTTATCTAGCCAAATATTGTATGATAAGTGAGACAGTAGAACAGATCCTGCATGCCTGGAGGAGAAGGCACAACTACAAAATTTGTAAGCTGCATAAAGATATGGATTTACGAAGTTAGGCGAGGCTCATGAAAAAACGAAGACCAATCCTCGAGTTCAAGTATCAATCGGGGACTTCAGGAAGCTTGGTCTTACCATAAAAATAAGCATTCACATTGGACCGTAACGGATGAAAAGCAGTTTAATCGTAGGCTTTTATTGATTGTCATAGTTTGCCTTAGAAAAAGGTAGGAACTTTTGATACGACGATTTTTCATGGCGTCCTTTGGTATTGGAAGACCAGTATTTCGCCAGATATTAAGGTGCATTTTATATTCCAGTTCAAGTGACACCCTTCCTTATCGATGTAGGCGGATCGCTCGTCACTGTTGAACAACATGCTGCAACGCCGCTACTGAGGTACTGGTCAGCGGCAGCAAAAGCTGCTCCGGGCGGTTATTTGGTCTTTATACGGCAGGTTCGGTCTTCCTCATCTTACAAAAGTGAGTAAATGAATCCTTTTCAGGGTTCAGCTGGTTCTCTGTTCAAAAAACCTTCGCAAATTCAAAGTTAAAGCAACTTTGCACTTGTTCGAAAAAAGTCATTTCCAGGCGAAAACTAATTTACAGTTCGTCTCAAATGTCACTCTATTTTTATATTTCCTATCTTCCGCTGTCATCTGTAAGCTTTTTCTTATAGTTTCCGCGTTCGTTTTTTTTTTATTGCCATTCGAGTCCTATCG
This sequence comes from Orthonevra nobilis, assembly GCA_963555765.1. Lineage (NCBI taxonomy): Eukaryota > Metazoa > Arthropoda > Insecta > Diptera > Syrphidae > Orthonevra > Orthonevra nobilis. Next base: position 5,153,297 of record OY743227.1, read on the forward strand.
CCAGCCACCATTTACCAGTGAAACTCATCACTCAATCAAATGAGAAATTAAAGAATGTCAGCTAGCGTTAAGTCGAACCCAATTTCATCCGCATCCTTGCAGTCAATACCATCATCGTTCGTATCAACGAAATCGCATCGCTGTGACATCGCTGAAGATATCCACGCGACAATAACTGAACTCGAGCTAAATATCATGGAGCAGCATCGTAATGAGCTGGAACTTCGGACAACATTGCAGGTCCAAAGCGAACAGCTGCAGGACATGCGAATATCCTTGAATGTCGAACGTGATCGCAATCAACGACTGGCCAAGTTAATTCGTCGTGTTGACTCGTCAACCTCTTCATCGGAGTCCGAGTCACCCGGTTCAATGGATCCGTCCTGTTGGCGTCATTCAAGAACCTCCATGGATGCGTTCGAGTCAATTAGTCCGCTTTTGATGCAACACAGGTTCGCTGCAATTTTATTTTTTCTCGCGCGCGCGCTCGTTTTTATGACAACAGCACTTGTGTAATTCCATTAGATATCAGGAGCTGTCCATGTCATATCAACAATGCCGCAGGCAACTAGCAAAGAAGGATAATAAACTGAGGGACACGCAGTGTGAACTGGAGATACTTCGGGGCAAGTACGACAATTTACTGGATGAGTACAAGAGCGCACAGAAACGTGTCGAGCAGCTGTGCTTCAAGTATTTGCGGCTACACACCAACAAGAATCGAGAGGTGAGCACGACCAAGGACCTTCCGAAGGAGCAGTGGTCCTCTTCGTTTATTATAACCCTTATTGCTTCACTTCCTCTGAAGTTATCGTTTAACTTTATTTTCTCTCGTTTTTGTTTTTTAGATCGCCAAGATGAAGGAAAGTCTGGGATATGCAACGCGATGCATAATGAACGAATCGAATTATGATGAGAACGAGAAGGAAGTTTTCAGGCAAAATTTACAGTTATTTATTAGATATTTGAAAACCAGCATGCAAAGCGAGAATAGATATCAAACGAGCGACGAATAAAAAAAAAACAAGGCAAAAGCAAATCCGATTGGATGTTTTTCGGTTGCTAAATTAGTGATAACATTTTTTTCAGTAAACGATAAGAAAAAACGAGGATTTACGCCTTAGCTTGAGCCTGTAAGCATTGCCGAGGTCTAGATCCTAGAGCTAGATCGTCTAGAGCCTTCATCTCAATTCGTACTCCTCGTAGACAGGACTTAATATCAGAGGAGAATTTTTTTTTTGAAATTATTATTTTGTCGTTCAACCTAAAAGTTGTAATACTAGATTTTTGGATAAACTGAAAGAGAAAAGATTGCCAGCGATGAGCCTTCGATAGATTTCCAAAAAGCGGCTCGTTTTTTGAGTCGATATCTGTCTCAGTAAATACAAATTTCCTTTAAGTTTGAATTCTGATGTATTTTCCCACCGAACCGGTCTTCTAAGGACATATTTCTTTCATGTACTTTATTTCAAGACCAACCTTTTTTTGACCCATTTTCAATTGTCATGAAAGCTTCAATGAATCAACGTTGTGTACGGGCGATGGTCTCACTATCGTCTGCATTTTCCAGCAATTTGGAAAGCGAGAGATATTTTGACACCTGCCATTCGGAATAGGCGGTGAGTGTTTTTCATAAATTGATTATCGCCCGATTTCTAGACCAAGTACTTACGAACTAATTTACCAAGCTTGGCGCCAGGTTATAAGCTAGTATTCTGGATCCCTGAGTCAGTAGTCTAATGGCGTTAGTATCTAGATTATACCTATTAAATTCTTTCATCACAAGACCCAGTGCTTGATTTTCATATTCTGTATGCTTTCTTCAACTGTTATCGAAACAACGAGTTGATTGTAAAGTGCCGAGCCATAAAGTGTCTACATTCGTGCCATCAAAACAACATTTGCGGGAAGTTTTAATATGCTTCTTTCATTAAAGCAAAAAGCAACCGAAGCGCATCAATTGCTTACCGAAGCTTACCCGGGCTAGAATGTGTCAGCGGTGGTTTAAGCAGTTCAAAAATGGTGATTTCGACACCGAAGACAAAGAACGCCCCGGCCAGGTGAAAAAGTTTGAAGACCATGAATTGGAGGCATTGCTCGATCAAGATCCATCACAAACGCAAGAAGAACTTGCAAAATCACTTGGCGTCGCTCAGCAAACTATTTCCAATCGTTTGAAAGCAATGGGAATGTTCCGAATGGTAGGACATTGGGTGCCGTATGAATTGAAGCCACGCGACGTCGAACGCCGATTTTGAATGTTCAAAATGCTGCTTGAACGCCACATAAAGAAGTCTTTTTTGCATCGAATCGTCACTGGTGATAAAAAATGGGTACATTACGATAATCCAAAACGTCGGGCAACGTATGGATACCCCGGACATGCCTCCACATCGACGGCCGTTCAGAATATTTTTAGACTGAACGTTATGCTGTGCATTTGGTGGGACCAGAAGGGTGTTGTGTATTATGAGCTGCTAAAAGCCGTATGAAACAATCACAGGCGAAGTCTACTGACAACAATTGATGCGTTTGAGCCGAGCACTGAAGGAAAAGCGGCCGGAAACGGTCGCAAGACACGATAAAGTTATTTTGCAACATGGCAATGGTCGGCCACATGTTGCAAATGTCGTCAAAACTTACCTTGAAACGCTCAAATGGGATATCCTACCCCACCCGCCGTATAGTCCAGATCTTGCGCCATCCGATTACTATCTCTTCCGATCAATGCAAAATGGCCTGGCTGACCAGCACTTCCGTCATTTCGATGATGTCAAAAAATGGATCGATTCGTGGATTGCGGCCAAACCGGTCGAATTTTTCAGAACGGAAATCGGAAAAATTTGTGGCTAGCGATGGGCAATACTTTGAATATTGAATTTATATCTATTTTTCCTCAATAAAGCATTGATTTTTGAAAAAAATGACATTATCAACCGGTTGTCCTATTTTGATACACAAGAATAGTTATAAGAATTTCAATTGTTGGCTTCATAGAAGGTTTATCGGTCAATTATTCTAGGAAAGATATTGGTGACTGATTCTGAACCATAAATAGACCTTCTCAAGTACACACAAAAATTGCTTCAAATTCGGTTGAGTCGTTTAGAAGTGAGATGACATACACACGTCCAGAAGAATTAATTTTACCAGTATTGAGAACAGACTTTTCACATATTTTCTCCCGTATATAAAAGGGCCTTTCGAGGCGACCAATTTAATAACTGAATTCGATTCAAAAACGATCGAATGAATGCATTTTTTGCAACTGTGGGAAAGTCTATTACGTTTGCACATAATTCTGACTATATACATCAAGTGTTGTGTTGAAGGTCCCTCCCCAACTTGCAATACCATATTGCAATTTGGAATGCGCGAGACCATAGTAAAACATTAACAAAATTTTTTGTGAGCAGTGCTCCTTTAACAAATACATTTTTCGAATGACAGATAACATATAATTCTTAAGGTTTTCCACATGTGCCTTCCATGTCATCTTATTATCTATGAGAATGCCTAGATATTTAAAGTTCTCAACCTCTCCTATTTTGAAACAGTTCGAATCACATGATATGATTTTCTGGTAGTTGATTTTACCACAAGTATGGACAGAAATCGAACACTTGGGACATGCACTCGAATGAAAAATTGTAACACAGTCAAGTGAACAAATGCCTGTTAGATTACATAACATTAGTCTTGTTTTATTGCTTACGAGAAGTTCGTGTTTAGAAAACCATTGACGAAGAATGTTTAGGTCCATGTTTAACTGAACTACAGAGTCAAAAATAGTTTTATTGTCATATGTCAATGCAATATCAAGGCTGTTATATTGCTACTAAATTTTTGATGAAACAGTGAGTTTATATATATCGAGAACAATAATGGACCCAATACCGAACCTTGCGGTACACCAATCTTAAGTTTTAGCGGGCTGCTAATATAGTCACCATTAAACTTGACGCACTGTGATGCAATTTTTCCAGCAGAATATCATGATTGACCATGTCGAAAGCTTTGGTCATATCTATAAAAAGTACTAAGTTAGAGTTATTTTTGTTGAAACTCTCATATATTTCAGAGCATAGCTTAAGAATTGCATCTTCAGTAGATTTCCCCTCACGAAAACCAAACTGTTCATTTCCAAAATATTTGCACTTTTTTAAAAAAGCTACAATGCGTACTTCCATTAGCTTCTCCAAAAATTTTGAAAGGGTCGGAAGTAGGGAGATAGGTCTATATTGCGTCATCAACGTCCTGGGTTCTTTTTTGAGCAGCGGAATCATCTCCGTAGTTTTTAATGATAAGGGAAATACACCACAGTGAACACTTAAGTTAAATATATGACATAACACATATATCACATAAAAAAAATACGTTTCAATATACTATTGGTGATACCATCAGAAGTACACAAATTGTTGTTATCAAGCGACATAATACATTTCTATATTTCGAATGGGGTAAGCAATTTTCTTGTACGGGTGCAAAGCTTTTCGAAAATGTGTTAAAAGTTGAAACTGATCTCAATTGGCATTATTCTACCTTTGACCAGAATCACAAAGCAAATGTAGATTTGACCTCAGAGTTCAAAAAATTTTCTGAATCTTTCATTACCAAATGTGACATCCCGGATAACATTTTAATTAAAAAACTCATACCTAGGCAAAGTCGAAAATTTCGAGTCTGTATACATATCTATATTTTAGAATTTAAATTCTCGTATCTATTTAACATATTTATTTACTGATCTTTTTATTTTATTTATTAATTTATATTTAGCTTTTATATTTATTTATTTTTTTTTTTATTATTATGGTTGGCTTTTCTGTTTTCGTTAATTAATTTTAAACGAAATATCCATCAAATATTTAAAAAAATTTTGAAGATTATTAGCTTGAATCACTTCTTTGTGAGAATTAATAAACAAATAAACATACTTAACTATTTACCTATTTAAATTTTTTTTAATGATCTCTAGCACCACTTAAGAAACATGTTCAACCTTCAAAGACAAATGTTAACATTAGTGAATTGTAAATCCACGAGATCTCCTATTTGCCAAGGAGTTCACCCCGCAACAAACTTGACGTCTAAACTCGCTTAAGTGCACTTTTCAACATAAATATTCTAATTCGCAAGTTTCCTCCACCATCAAGGGAAGCAACAACAGAATAGCGAGCAAGCAATAAATATCTTTCAGTCCGTCGACACATAATTAAATTTTAATTAAAAGTACGTTCCATAGACGATAGCATGCCGCCACCACATCGCTTGAGTGCTTAAGTAGATAACTTAAAATTCACCTTTTAAGTACAAAGCCCTCAGCATACCTACAATACGAAAATGTAAACACAGCCAAAGGGATAAGAAAACAACATTTAAAATTAAGCTGCTTACGAGTTGTATGTATATGCATCCTCTGGCCCCACATCCTTCCCGTCTATACATAAAATAGTTTGCTCCATTGCAACCGTTAAGCAATACCATTAAGGATTCCAACGAAAACGAGTGAACGTGGGCTTCGTTTGAGTTTGATATTTTCATCAAGGGGTATCCGCAATCACGCCGTACCGTACACACCGCACCGCAACTAATTGATTGATTTCTTTTTATCCATCTCATTTACACAGGTAAATGGGCTGGCTTTTGAATTTCTGAAGTCATCCGTGTCCTAAGACAAGGATACCCCTTGATCTCTCGAAGAACGTATGGAATTCCGGAGACAACCACCGAATTGCCGTGGTGTAGTCCCAAACGTGATACAAATGGTGTTTTGAGGCAACTAATGTTTTGATATTTCATCATCAGTGGCATCATTAACATCCTTGTCGTCGCCGCCTGTAGTCTCTGTAACCATCTCTATTGTCTTGTTGACTATTTATTTTACCCTCCGCTTGACACCAAAAAAAAAGAAAACTAGTGACAGCGGAAACACTGCTCTGTTCCCGTGGTACGAGTACTCGTACTATTATGGGCGTTTCGTTGTGTGGGCGGCAAGGACTTCGTCGCAGACAAGTAAAGACACCGTCGCTGGAATATAATTAGATAGATGTCAAGTCGATAGCACACATTTAATTAATGTAATTAATGATAGAGAAAGTAACGAGTCATTAGTTTCACCTCGACTCGCATGTGTGAGGCTCAGCTTTTTGCGTTGGTTGTGCGTTAGTGCCGCTTTTTGCATGTGGCGCATATTAAGTGTCATTTAATGATGAGTTCTGCCGCGCCCACACCCGCGCGTAATGGTGAAATATGAAAATTACACACAATTGTGGAAATCTGACGAGTAAACGATCGAAAAGTTTGCCATCCATACCGCTAATGTGTGTGTAAACGTCAGTTTAACCTCGTCCTCTTCGTTCGTCCTGTGGTTGATGATGACGATGATGGATGGTGGGTAAGGATTAATTAGCAAATAGTAAGTCTCGGTCGGCGCACTCGAGCGCTTGATGAGCAAAAGAGATATGTTCCAGATTAAATATGAATTAACGAACAGATTGGGAAGTGACTCCGAAGCCGGCATCAGCATCGAATTGCTAAACAATCGTGCATCAGAGTTCGAAAGTAAATTCAGCATTCTGCTGACGATTTGGTTATTTAAGTTTTTTGTTTTTTTTTGTGGTGGAAACTGTATGCTCTGAAAATTTTGCAAAATTAGAAAACCGAATGTTTGCATTGATTTGGATGAAGTTTTCACATTTGTTTGGGACTGGCCTCGGATCAGAGAAATGATTCGATGGAAACTCGGAAATAATTGATTGCTTGTTCAAAAATAAGAATTAGTAATGCAACGTTGAAATTTTGTTTAAGATGCATTTTTTAAGGTTTGCAGAGAAACCCTTTATCCCCTTTGGAATCTAGCGCGTTTTTTGAACGACCTTCGTTTTTCGAAATTTACTCTGCATCGTATTTTCTAGTAGAGGATGTACATGAATTGAAACGAGAAAGTAAATGTTTTTCGGCTGTTTTAATATATTTAAATTGCTTATATTTCAACTTGAAACTGGTTCAATTTTGATTTGGTAAACATAAACAGGTCAAGTTTCTAGAAAATAATGGTCCCGTTCATAATTCTAGGCACTAGCTAGTCAACCTGCTCTGATTGGTCGAGAACCCGTGAATTTGACGGCAAAGCTAGTTGACATTTGGTGAGGAGGTGGACTGGTTTTGCAGTTAAAATTATTTGACTAATTTTTGCAGTTGATTAATGAACCGTCAAAAAACAGCTGTTCATTTTGAAAACGTTTACTAAACGGATAAGGTTAAAATTAATAATTTTCAAAAAAAAAAAAAAATGCGGGTGCAAATAGTTTATGAGGGAGTGACCTATTGCTTGGACGAATCTGAGCAATTAGTAAACCGTATGATGAGTGATAAGATATTATTATGTAAACCAAAAGAGAATTTTAAAAATCTGGAAATTTAATTTATTTTCAGATCATAATTTTGCCGCAAACTACATGGAGAGTTTGTTGGCACAAGCCCGACACAATACTGTTGCGACATAAGCATTGCAGACAGTCGAAAATTCAGCTTCAGAAGAATGTGTTGCGGTGTGCTCTGCTGGAGCCGTCGAAAGTGGTAATGTTTTATTTCAAAATTAATTAATAGCCTAGAATAAGGATTTCGAAATGGGATCACAAGGCAGTTCTGCTGTTGTTAGACGAATGACTGAAAAAAAACTGACTTGACAACAATAAAAAAACATCCACAGGTAGGGGCCGCATGACCTGGCCGTACTTCGATATTATGTCTAGTATATACGAAGAAGAAGTGCGTGTCCATGAATGTCCGACATTTGACTCCTTTGCTGCCGAATCACCGGAAACATCTGCCGCTGTGCTTCTCAAAAACACACCTCCTTCCGGGTGTTCGTCAAGTCAGTTGGCAGCCGCTAGAACAGCGAGAAAAAGAAAATGTGTGAGTCCCGTTTCGGCAAAAGGAGAAGGCAACAAAGCGGACAAGGCACGGAGGGAGGCACTCGATATAGAAGCGAGGAAGCTGAAGGTCGCGGTGGATATCCTCGAGGAGATCCGCAACATAAAGTGACTCAAACAGAGGCAAATTGAGCTGCAAGAGAGAGAGAGAGTTAGAATCAAAAGAAAAAGGGTAAATAGAAACAAAATAATTTTTTTCCAATTATTTTTATTTGAGTATTCTTATTTTCATTACTAAGCCTTTTGCCACACTGACGAATCAATGAATGAATGAAATGTATGAATGTATAAGTTTAAACTAATGTTTTTCTGTTGTGTTAGATATGTGAATGAATTTATATGAATGTTTTTCTGTTGATTGTTTTAGAGTTTAAAAAACCTTAATAAAATAAAAAATAAAATAATTAAAAAATAAAATAAATAAGAAGAGTTAATTCAATTTCGTTTATATCATCTGAATTGATTTCTTCTTCCCCGAAAAACTCTTCATCATTTCCATCGCCAAAAAATTGAACATGATTATGTAGTACTACACTGGATACAACAATCTTGTTGGCCATTATGGGGTAAGCTGCGTCAATATACTATATTTTAATCGGCGAAATGTTCTTTCGATTGTTGTTCTTGCACTGCTGAGCCGTGTTTGGAAATGTGTTTGCTGTTCAGTTAGATGTCCATTGTCCCTGAAAGGAGTCACCACATTTTCCAAAGTGGGTATGCAGCATCACCCAAAAGATGGAACTGAGATGGTATCCGTTGGTCCATCTTCCGATACAGCAAACTATTTCTAAACACTCTAACATCGTGCAGTCGGCCTGGTGTTCCAACGTAAATGTTTGTGAAGACCATGTTATGATCACATACGCCTAAAAAAAAGTTACTACGCTTGTGTCATTACTATAGAGTAACGTAATCGTACCTTGCAATATTAAGGAATGCGTGTTCTTCCGATTGTAGTAATCAATGGGGTTTCTTGTTGGCTGCTTGATTTGAATATGACAGCCATCAATAGCACCAATTACTCCGTGAATATACCCTCCAGATTTTTCCTTGAAAATCTGAAAGAAGGTTTTGTCCCATAAACAAAGTATCAATAATTACTCGTGCAATCTTAATCCAAAGATTGCAGAATTTCGCAAAATCAACGATGGGCTCTGCAACTCGTTTGCAACGAAAAGCGAAACTTGACCTACAGATGTTTAAATAAGTTCCCTTTCTTGGCACATGTGCACCCAACTAACTCACATAAAAGTTCTTCTTCTGTATCGCTCATTTTAATAGTTTAATTCAAATTGAAATTGAAAGAAATCACACAATCACAATACAAATTTATTCCAAGTATAAATTGAAAGTAAATTTCCGAAAATAATATGTTTGACATATGAAACTGTCAACTGCATTTTCAGTCAGTTTACCCGTTCAATATTCTAGGTTTTGACTGAAATTTTAGTCCCTAGAATTCTGAACGCGGCCAAGGTATCTGAATAATTTTGCTCTATGTCGAAATAATTAATGTTCGAAAAGGATGACTACAATACAGTTTAGTTACCAAAAAGGGCTTTCACTTTTCAAAGGAACAGCGATTTGCAATTGACAGTCGGCTCTGATCAATTTTTTGTTCCAAGTCAGGCTAAAAGATCACTGTTCAAATTAGTGAATTGTTTCGTCGAAGTAGCCACCCTATTTTCTTTACTGATGAGGATGCAGAAAAGGTTGGCACTGCAGTTTCTTATAAATGCCAGCAAATTTAAGATCATTTAAGAATTTATGACTAGTACTTAAGTTTAGATTATCACAGATCCTAAGAACCATTCTAAAGCCCTCAATTTCGTTACAAAACAATTGCAGGCCTAAAAAAACGTTCCTTCCGCTTCCATGACACACTTTTTTCGTGCCATTCTTGCAGTGAGAAAGTCAAAATTTATTAAACAGCTTTCATCCATTTTGTGTCCCTAACCATACCCAACTGTCTGAGGACGAAAAAAAAAAGCAGAATTTAATTACATCACAGAGGGAAAAGTAATTTCAACTTTGTACACATTATCCGCACAATATCCTTGGTTTCAGTTAAGTTTTAATGTTCGTAAAATTTCCCTGAAAACTATTGGTGACAGAAAACACAGGAACAGCAGGAGACTACTTCAACTTCGACGACGACGTCGACAACGACAACAACGACGATGGAATGAAGAAAGGAAACACAGAGGCAGGCACTGAAAGGCAGAACAAAAAACAAAAAAAACAAAAATAGCAACAAACCTTCACTCGCTTAAACGACATAAACAGTAAACACCAGCAAAACGCCTGTTTATGAGAGCGTCTGGCAGTTTTAATTACGCCAAAACGACTTGTTTCTTTAAGGCTTGCCTCCCTTCTTCGGTCTCTCGAGTTCTTAGTCTCGATCCACCCGGCTTGTTGCTGCTGGCGGATAGTGACTGAATAAGGAAAAGAAATAGGAAAATTTCCTACGACAACTTAAGGACATGTTATCCTTTATAATTCCTCGAACTCACACTGAAACTACTTTTTAGTGGGTGCACAGTCTGGATGGAATACACTCACATACAATGCATCGCAGAATGAACGCAAAGGTGCACAAGAATACACACATTCAACCTATTTCCCAATTTTCCTCGGTCTGGTACTCTCTCTCTCTTCGTTTTCCTTTGGCTCTTACTACCCACAGTGCAGGGAGTAATTTAATATGTAGTTATTCATCAGGAAAACTGCAATGCGGGCATTATGGGCCCCGGGAAATTCCATGCAGCCCTACCCGTACCCTTGTCCTGGGGACGATGAATGTTTGGTATCCTGTAAATTGTTAGTACGTATGCGAATGAATGCAAAGTCAATGTTTAAGCGCATGGTTAGCTATACACTGTGCAGGAAGGTGAATGCAGCAGTGTCATGTAAAAGTCATAAATGTCATCACATTGTCATATGGAAAACTATTTCAATACATATGCGTGAAGGTGTTTTTTTTTTTTATTCTTCAAGAAAAAGTCATCATCCCTCTGTTTGGCCCAGATTCACATTTAGACGATAGGCTAATGAGGCATGGGCATACGTTGTTTGCTACCTTAATTAATTTTAGCATTAAGCGTTCACCCGCCCACACAATGACTTCAAATGCGACCATTCGTCGCAAGGTTTGTCGTATCAAAAATTTGGAGTTTAGGAGCTTCGCAGTGAACATAAAGAGGGATGTAACGCTTTTTTTTACAAAACTTTGTGGTACTTTATTTTTAAAATATTAAATTACGTATAAGTTTCTGACACCGATGGAAGCTTAAAGTTGTGCACCAGATAGCCATAAAGATTTAAGCACTTGCTGGTAAAGGAGCAAGATCAATTCAGTCGTTCACAGACCTTTGAGGGAACAACAAGTGTTTCGACTTCTACAGTGAAACCAGTGCTAGTGTATTTTCAAGTGTCGAATTTGCTACGGTGCCGATAAATAACCAGCCGGTGCAGTGGTTGTATCGCGGACTCCTTGATCCGCACGCTCGAGTTCAATTCCCAGTCGGGAAAAATAAAATATAATTTTTTTAAAGACAATATAAAAGCCACTTATCAAGAAAAGAAAAGTGTTTAAAGATGAGTGGGCGACAACAGTCCCCACTCGAGCAACGGGGTGTAACGGGGAAGGCATCGCCTGACCCAAAAGCACCGCTGTCATCGTCAGAATCGAAGACGGGGAAACGAAGGAGGAGGGTTTTCAAGCCAACTTCTAATCTTGTTAAGCGTCCGTCCCTTTCGGTTTCATCAGAGAAGCTGCCGGAGGGAACCAGGGATCGGGCGCTAGCAGAAACGTCGGCTACGGCGATAGCGGCAGCAGCTGCAAATGCAGCAACAACGGGCGATTATGACGATTTCCCGTATATCTCCGACGGCGGGGAGGGCCGCTATACAGGAGATAGCAACTCCTTCATCACTTTGGCGGCATCTGAAACCGACGACGAAGATGATGAAATTTGCCAATTGGAGGCATTGCTTAGGGCCGTAAAGGCAAAACAAATAGCGCGACGCGAAAAAGAGCGACAGGCAGCAACCGAAAGCACTAACAAAAATGTACAAGACCAACAAGTGCTGGGAAAAACCCAACAATCTGATTTGCCTACCATCACCCAACAACAAAAGGTGAATAAGCAACAACAAAATCAAGAGATGCCAAAGCAGAAAAAACAACAACAGCAGACACAGCAGCAGAAACAGCAGCAGCAGAAACAGCAGCAGCAGAAACAGCAGCAACAGAAACAGCAGCAGACGACAGCGAGGCCAAAGGTGCCTCCTATAAATACGTATAAACTGGAGCTTAAGGACACTATCAAAATCTGTAAGTCGGCCATAGGCGAAAATTTTATCATTAAAAGATTGAGTAGAGATAGGCATGCTATCCACTGCTTCACAGTGGAGCATCATAAAAAAGTTAAAGAATTATTAGAAAAAACAGCGACCGAGTTCTACTCGTTCACCCCCAAAAGCGAGAGGTTGCAGACAACGCTGCTTCGAGGTCTCGATCTGTCCACCGATCCTGAGGAACTCCTTCAGGAGCTTAAAGCGAAGGAAGGCGACGATCTTGAGTTTGTAGGGGTCAAACCATTCACTACAGCAAAGGCCAGAAGGGAGAATCGGAAATTACCGTTCTTCCTGGTTCAGCTTACTCCCAACAGCAAGTTAGATAGTCTACGGAAAATAAAAGTCCTAGATTATCAACGCATAAGTTGGGAAAAATTAAACCGCAGCGATAACATTTTACAATGTGTTCGCTGTCAGAGGTTCGGGCACGCCGCTGCGAACTGTCAAATGCAGTTTCGGTGCGTTAAGTGTGCATTGAACCACAGTGCAGAGGAATTTCCTCTAGGTAAGAATAGGATTGATGATACCACGTCTCTGAAGTGTATTCTTTGTGGTAACTCGGGACACACCGCTAACTATCGGGGTTGTCCCAGGTACCAATATGCTAGGAAAATTAACCTGGCTCGCCAACAGAAGGTGGAGGTCAAGCGTCCACCTGTTCCCAAAACACCAGCCGTAACTCCCAATGTGACCTACGCCCAAATGGCGGCCGGTCAGAGGAGTACGGTACAACAAGCACCAAAGGTTGCTCCTCAGGCCTCACGACCTGGAGCACCTAGTGGTGATGCTGATCTGCTGGCTATTTTGCTTTCTATTCAGGGGCAAATTAGTCAGCTGCAACAGCAAATTCAGGAACAGGCGACACGCGTAGATCGTATCTACACTTTGTTGCCGAGTCTAACGCGCCTCCAGTCGTAATGTGTTCGCTGGTGGAGAAACCCTTAAAGATCCTTTCAGTGAATGTAAATTCGCTAATAAATATCGAACGAAGAGCTGTACTCTTCAAGTTGTTAGAAGACCGAAGCCCCGATGTTCTTCTGGTTAGCGAAACCAAGCTCTCTCAGAGGCACAAGTTGAGGCACAGTCAGTACCATATTATAAGAAGAGACAGACCCAACTCCAATGGGGCTGGTGGCGTCGCTATCTTTGTTAGAAAAAATCTGCGTTATAAGGTTATGTACAGCGGTGAAGTGCGTAGATTCCAGGTGCTAGAGGCTTGCATCATATGCATCCCCCTCCGTAGTGGGAAGAGGCTGTATATGATCGCAGCCTATGCAACTGAAGCTAATCAACAAACCTGTTTTATCTCAGAGCTCGAAACACTTTTTCAATACTTACGTCTGGTTTCGGAGGAGAATTATTACCTCATGGCCGGAGATCTTAACGCCAAACATAGTAATTGGAGAAATCAATCACCAAACACTAGAGGGAACCTACTATTTAATTGGTGGGGTCAGAATAGTGTCGAGTATCGACTCGATTTAAAAGCGACGGATAGTCCGTCTTATCCCAGATCAGGCTCTTACATAGATCTTATGCTGTTTGACGAACGGATACAGCTGACTGACATGGACCGACGAACAATAAACTGTCTCCACACATTCATGTATGACAGCGACCATTGCGGATTTAGTGCCGTAGTTACGATTCCCAACGAAATTGCGGAACTGGAGGAGTATGTTCAAACGCACTCTTACAACTATAGTAGGACGCGGTGGACACGCTTCTCCCGAACAATGACAAGAGCACTCTCCTCTAACTCGCTCAACCCACCATCTAATAGGAAACTGTCGAACGAGGAGATTGACACTTACCTTAAAAGGATGGACGACACCATAAAACAAACAATGGACAGGACAATTCCTAAGTACGAACTAACTGACAATGTTAACATTTACCGCAACGCTACGATCGACGCTCTACACCGACAAAAGAGTAGGCTTCTGACAAGACTTAAACTACTGTACAGACGTTTCACTGACCCACAAAACTCGGAGGTTAGGACACTGAAGTCACAACTTAAAAACCTACAGCAATTAATTCAGCAGAATTACCGAGCTTCAATTAATTCGCATTGGAATAACAAAATTCGGGCTGTTAAAGCTAACAACCCTAGTATGTTCCCGAAAATTAATAAATTCTTTCGAAGAAAAAATCAAAATGAGCTTCCGTGTCTTAAGCTCCCCCGAACTACCAACAACGAACAAATACTTCTTACAGCAGGCATAGACCCAGTAGAAGCGATTGAAGATGACAACCTTTTTGTGATCGAAAATCCTCAGGAAAAAGTTGAAGTAATAGGCGCGACCTTTCAAGATGTGTATAAGGTGAATGTTAGCATTCGCCCGAACCATATCCTGGAAGATCGCGTCCTCGTACACAACTCCGACCTTCAAAATGATATTGAGCATTGGCGATCGGAGAACACTGGTTTTACCATGTTCAATGACGATAATTTGGCAAATGATGTCATCGCCAATGAAGGGATTCACCCTCCATTCATACCAAAGGAAGATCTCCTAGTTATCTTCGGTTCACTGAAAAGTAAGAAATCTGTGGGAATCGACGAAATACCAAACATTGTTCTTAAACACCTTCCTCTAGAAGCGGTAAACATTTACACTACCCTGTTTAACAATTTGCTGAACAATGCACATTATCCAGCTCATTGGAAAACAGCGGTGGTGCAGCCCATTCCTAAACGGAATAAAGACACATCCAATCCGGCAAATCTCCGGTCGATAAGTCTCCTTCCCAACATCAGCAAAGTGTTTGAAAAAGTGATCAATAGAGCCCTGACCGCGTGGGTTGAGGACAAAAATATTATTCCGGATAACCAATTCGGTTTCAGAGCGGGGCATGATTGCATACACGCCGCGTCTAAACTGGTATCGGATATCCAATGGAACAAAGGTAAGAAACAATGCACGGGTGCCTTGTTGATTGACTTGGAAAAAGCCTTTGACACGGTATGGTTGCAGGGGCTCTTTTTCAAGCTTGACCAGCTCGGCATAAGCAAACCGCTGCTGTACATAATCTTTGATATGCTCACCAGCAGACAGTTTATTGTGAAAAATGGCAGTGTGGTGTCTGCTGGGACTTTTGAAATTAAAAATGGTCTACAACAGGGTGTAGTAATTTCGCCGATTTTATTTACGATCTTCACAAGTGATCTTGTAGGATCTCTCCGCCAATCCATAGCGTACGCAGATGACTTGATCGCGTACAGGTCGAGTCCGAAGATCGAGGTCATTGTAAGTCTTTTGCAGCGTGACTTCGAAAAGGTTCAGGGATATTGCGATGATTGGAAGTTGAAAATCAATTTTCAAAAGTGCGAGACCATTCTGTTCAGGACTCCGTTGTCTAGGGCCTCTTCAAATACTAAAAAGAAGTGGCGAATGTTCTCCATCGTTGGGCAAAACGGGCAGCCACTGGCGAATCGAAGTGTTGTCAGATACCTTGGGATCTGGCTAGATCAGTATCTATATTTTAACAAACATATAGATACTGCTCTGGCCAGAGCCAAAGCGGCCTTTGCCTTGACAAAGAGACTGTTTCACAGCAGTCAACTCGATGCCAAGGTAAAGGTGATCTGCTACACGGCCCTCATTCGGCCTGTTCTTGCCTATGGGTGTCCCGTTTGGTTCAACGTCGGAACAAGCTTAATGGAAAAGATTCGGGTTTTCGAGAGACGATGCCTCAGGGCTTGTCTCCATCTATATAGAACTCCAGAGTCTGAGTACAAAAAATTCTATAGTAATGAAGTCCTGTACAACGGGGCCAACCTGATCAGAGTGGATAACTTTCTGATAAAACTTATTCGAAGTCACATTGCAAGAGCAATGACTTCGACCAACAACTTGATCTCCGGGGCCTTTTACCCCAATGACATGCACCATGAGACTGTGCGCCTTAACGGCCTTATTCCCCCTGAAGCGTTTCTCTATTTAGATAGAAAAAGTCTGGTCCAGGATAGATTAGCGGTGCCGTTAATCTTCCACGTGGCCCGCAAAGCTGTGGACGGGCGAGTCAACTACAACCAAGACGTCGCAATTAGCTCAACGGAGACTCTTAGGTTCAGTAGGGCGGTATCAGACCGCGACAGAGCAGACGTCGTATGGCAACGTCGACACTATTGGTGGTTAAACGAAGAGTAGAAGTCTGTCTTATGTGTAATTTTTAATCTGAGGGCCCTTATGGCGAATTGGATAGCATGTCATGTTAGCCTTGGCCGGCTTATATATTTTTAAGATAGTGTAAGTAGTTATTAATATATTGTTATTTAGTTTTTAATCTTATTTTAAGTTAGGTTAAGATTTTAGGTTTAAATTTAGTTTATAGTTAGTATTTAGGTCTAGTTTAAGGAAAACGTAAAAAAAAAAAGTTCCGGTCACTAAGTTTTTAAAAAAAAAAAATAAATATTTTCTTAGTTATTAACTACTGTAATTTAAATTTAAAATCAAAAATTATAATTTAAGTCGAAAGACAAAGTTAAATTATTAGGTTTAGCTTAGAGCGCCCGCATAGGGCCAGTAAGTTAGTTATAAATAGTTAAGTTAATTAAGCTAGCTTTAAGCGTTTTTGTCTAGCAAGTAAGTAAAATGAATTTAAAAAATAAAAATGCATTGAATTGAATTGTAATTGAGCAAGATCAATTTCCAAGTAGCAAGTTTGTGTCTCTGTATCCATAATTAACCAAGGCACAGAGCGTAAGTCCTTCAGGGCGGAGCTAGGTTTTGTTTTTATGACGACACAGTTAAAATCTCAATATTAAAACCAATATTACATTCAAGTAAGACATTTGAAGAATATTGTATAAAATTTTCACGCAGAACTTTAAAAAAAACACGGCAATGACTGCAATTATTCGGACGTGTCTCTGGAAAAAGTAGAATTGCCGTGACCGTCATAACTTGGTGCTGGATCATCTGAAATCAAAAAATTAAAGTTCATTCGTACGATAATAGTTCTCCTCAGATAATGCTAGGAGGGTTTTTTGAAATTTTAATTTTTCACTTTTTTTTAACACTTTGAAGGAAAAAGCGCAATTTTTTGCGAAAAAAAGCGACTAACTTGTTATTTTAAAATAAAAATTATTATTGAATTAAAAAAAAAACTTTCCAGCGTAACCTTGTAAATTATGTACTGAAATAGTTATTTCAAAAGGATCGGTGCAGTAGTTTTGAAGCTATGAGGTACACCGACTTTGAAAACGTGAGTTGTGGGAAGAACGCTTCAAAGTTTTGAATACTTAAAAAATCTGGTATAAAGCGTTCATCCAAAAAAAAAAAAATGCAAAAAATACTCGATTAAAATATCGGTAGCCTTAATGCATCAATTTTTTCTGTAGAATTTCTGTATTTATTCGAGTGTGAATTTCCTAAAGGCTAAAATCATCCTTCAAATTTGCGTCGTGACATCCTTTATCAAAGGCTTGAAAAGCGTCAAAAATGGAACTTCACTAAATACTTTTATCTTCGAATATTATTCTCAAAATCTGGTCAGTCGTCGCAAGTTATGGTCTGAAAATAAATTGATGGTCAAAGATTTATTCAAATTGGATTAACCTGCGAAAAAAATTTTCATTTGGCATTATGTGAATTACTAGTCAATGCAAGGATCTCTCTGGAAATCGAGGAGTGCGCATCACTGTGTTTTATTAAATTAAATTAAATTATTAAATTTTTCTTTTTAGAAAAGGGAATTTTTATTTCATTATTCAATTGTTAACACCACTCAGCAAGATGCTGACTTTATAAAAACAAAGTTGGTAACGCATATCCTTGTGAAATAAATCCAGTGGCACTTAGAACCGCGAAAACATCGAGTATGAGGGCACACTTATCAAAGTGTACCGAAAGCCGCTGGATCTTAAAATGGATCAAATTTAAGTTCTCAATAATCAATATTCTAAGAATTCTAAATATGGGGTACTGCTGGCTTGTTCGACGATTTTCCAACGTGTTTAACAGGACCGACCATCGTTAAGTACTGATTAAACTTGAAGCCATTTCATTTCAAATAGTGGTTTAGAGAATAAATTGATTCTCAAATTTTAGGCGTCCTAAGAGTATGCAACACTATATTTCTTTAATTTTAGATTTCTCATAATATCGACCTTAAATAAGTAGAAGTAAGCGAGACAAGAAGTAAAGCTCGACATCGGTTTACTTGTAATTCCAATGAGAATAAAATCTTCAAGATGGGAAATTAAAAACTTTAAAAAAAGTAAGGATTTAGAACGATCACAAGATTTGAAGATACTTTGATGCAGACTTACTGAAGAAATGTGTGAATCTACGATTCTGATGTCAAAATTTAGTGGTGTTTTTGCGAAGTACCCACATCCGTGTACACATTTTTCCTATCACAATTAAAAACATCAATTAATATGGCATTTTCTTGAAAATAAATAATTACAGACAAGTGTTTAAGTTCTAGTTGTCAATGTACTCAAGAACTTGCTGTAAAGAAGAGATTGAAAAATATTGAAAAATTTATCGAAATTATAAAATATCCTTGTGTGCCTTAAATGCGTAATCAACACACACTACGTCATTGAATGTTTACATTTTTCTTTATTTATCAATCCTCTGTTTTGAGTGAAAACTAAACAACATTCAATTCGCACTTCGTACCAAATTTAAACATTCGACCTAAGGAGAATCATTACGATGACTGACGGGCGGACGGACGGACAGCGGAGGCGGAGGGTTCCTTTAGACCTATTGGGAATTGAACACTAAAAATTAATGATTTTAGTAAAAAATACGTTTTTTTTTTTTGTGTTTTTTTTAAACTCTCCTATATTAACAATTCGACGCTGGAAGAACGTGTAACTCTTATCTGCAAATTTTTGTAAATTTTCGTGTTAAAGCTTCAAAAAAAAAACTGCTCAATCATTTATTTCAAGAAGCAGATGCTGCATCTATTTATGCGATACTATTTTAGCCAAAGTCCTCCCAAAATTATTTTCATTTTTGTGAAAAAACATTTTCCAGGCTTCTGCCATTTCTCCTCCTTTATCCAATTCAATTTTCATTAAAACGCTTTTTGAAAAACGCTTAATGTCGTTGACATCCTTTTGACAAATCATTAGCGCGTTAAGATTTTTCTCGTTAAGTCCCTTGCCCATCTCAGCGCAGATTGTGTCCTTTATTACCAATTTTTTTTTTCATTCTATGAGTATTCGCGTTTTATCGCCCCTTTGCCTTCAAAGCAAAAGGATAACGCCGAGCGGCGGCGGTATGCTAATTGAAATTTGTTGATAATACCGCCAGCGCCACCGCCATCTAATTCCCAAGGTAAACGTCGGTCGTCTGATGTCCTGCCGTGTGCCAAACTCTACTCTCAAAGAAGCACAGACAAACGAGAAATTCGTCAGATTCCTGTTTGTGTCCTGATTATTGAGGTGGCGTTTGTCGTCGTTCGCAGCAGCATTTGTCATTCTTGCGATTTGAGGATTCTTTGTCTCGTCCTTGCTTCCTTTGACTGAACAAGGCAGCGTACTAGGCAGCGAACAACTAATATCATTTCGCTTGCCAGAATTTATTATTCATATCCTTTCGGTGAATCTTTGCCACTACTACTACAATTTTTTTCTAATTAATTGAGAGCCGCCTTTCCTTCGCATTCATAGTTGAAGCGGTAGTCGAGGATAAAGGAATGGGTCTAAGCGCCTTCCTTCTGTTTTTTTTTTGTTGAAAAAACGAGGTCAATTGGTGTAGGGGAATTTGGAATGTTTTCTCGTCAAAATTGTTTTCGAAACAGAATTCGCAAAACTAAGCCATTTCTTCGAATCATTTAAGGTAGCCACCACCCCAAGGAGTTTGTCATACCCTTTGCTGGGGGTAATTAAAATGCATGACTTAATGAAGAGCCAGCCAGCTATCTGGTGGAAGAAAAAAAAAGGGAAGGAGACAACCTTCGGTCGTATTCCTTAAGTTCAGCATCATGTTCGCACCTAATGGACTCCAATTTGAGGGAATTAGATGTTGCCAAAGGTGCCAGGAGTCCTGTCGACGAGATAGCTGCCAGGATTGAGGGCGGGCGACAGGACGTTGCTCTGAAAGTCAAATTCCAAATGGAAATACAAATGCTGATTTCATTTCCTTGTATTTATTAGGAACGGATGTGGTTCGTGGATCACAAGAGGATGGAGCATCCAGGGGGGAAGTAGGACATGGAATTTCCATTGGATTTGAATGGATATTTCACAAGGATATTTTGGGATGAGTCGTCGTCTTCGTCCTTGTTGTCGTTGTCGAATAGATGTCTACGTTGGCAGGAAGTTTTTAATGGCTATTTCGTGATCTTATTCTTAAGGTAGACTCGTTCAGGAGGATAGGTGGTGGCGTGGTGGTGCGGTGTTCGAATTCGATGTGTATGCATGTTAAGCGTATTTGGAGCGGCAGTAAAATATACAGAAACACAGTTGTCCTCTTAGGGTTAAGTCGTTCGAATTGGCCATTAAAAATGTTAAATGGGGTGAGTTAGATTGTAAGACATTCACATAATTATTTTCGAATGCGATTGCTGAAGAAGGAGTTTCTTGTTCGTATGGTTTTGTTTCGAAAGAGTGTTGGTTAGATGGATTTAAGGACGTAGTCAGGGCATGTTGATGTTTGAGGTTAGGTTAACATTTGCACATAAGAGGATGAATAAGTGCGAAAACAAATCCAAAAAATATATCGAGTTCTCAGTTGAGCACGCAGTTACTTAATTGTGTGTATAGAGTTTTCTGTTTTTAGAATTAGCCATGTGTACGAATGAGTTGTATGTTTTTGATTTCTTGTTCCCTCTAATATTTTTCCTCTTATAGCATCATTTTTTTCATAATAATGCTAGAGGTCGATAATCTATCAATGGCTATCAACATCGTTGTTCTTTTGAAGGAGAAGAAATATGGTTTTCGAAACACTGAAATCGTTCTCTGAGACGGTGCAATAGTTTCAACTCTTCCAAAAGCTAAGTACTTCGAAATAAATCGAGTTCCAAGGTATGCTTGCTGATTCGATTTTATTTTTTTTTAGAAATTTATAAGTATTACAATAAGCAAAATAAGGTTTGAGTTATGGTATTTAAATTTATGCAACAAAGATGTTCACATAACAAAAACAAAATACAATAAACCTTAAATTAAAAAAAAAATGCAATAAAAATTGGAGTTTTGAATATTTATTTTTAAATGTTTCAAGTAGGACATGTATTTCAATGACAAGATTTTCAAATGGCGGCACAGTTCGGTTAAGTAAGTTGACAAAATATGTCATTTTTCGCATGCTGCATTTTCGCAACAAAATATTTTTAAATAGTTTTTTTTTTGTATAAAAAATTCATCACAGCAATTAATTCCATATTCTTACTCTCTGTTCTTCAATTGTTCCGTCCAGCTGAGGTGAAATGATATTGTTACACGAAAATATTCAGAAAACTTAAATTTGTCGCGAACATTAAGAGTTACGCAAAAAATGCTCAGTGTAAAGTATGGGCTTTGGACCCAAGATTAATTCAGTGTTTTGACCTGCAAACAAATTCACATCATGGTTTATTTAATTATTTTTGTCAAATGTAATGCGGCAGATCTCGCATTTAAAACGTAGTTATTTTAACTGATGATGTGCTGTACGACTCCAAAGCTCTTACGTTTTTGAAAATGTTTATTTGGTTTCGAAACCTTTTTGAAAAAATGGAACAAATTTCAAAAATGTTTTTTAAGTGAAACATCATGCTCTTAATTTATTTGTAAAAATTGCAATGTCCACAATTGATACTTTTTCTAAATATTTTCGCAATTGAGGACGACAAAATTCATCGATTGTTTAAAGAAGAAGTCATTGGCACATTAATTTTTAATCCATAGTTTAAACAGAAATCAAATCGCAACGAACTATTGGCTGATAATAAATCAGTAATCAAACAAAACAATATTGTATTGTAAAAATAAAAGGAGACAAGAGGTCTTGGGAGATTTGGACTAAATAAATCAACCTAGCTTCAAAGCTAAGTTAATAAAACTCAGGTTAAAGTATCAGTTGCAACATAAACGTTTGAATCATTGGAAACAAATTTCATGAAAAATTTTTCAAAAACCATTAAATGTTGGAAAAAAGATCAGCATGATTCTACGAAGAATAAAAGAAGCAGAAGAAAAAAAAGATTTATTTTAGACCAGAAAAGAATTTGACCAAAGACAGAACCTTTGTGTATCTCAATGGAATCTGAATTAAGATCGCTCCTGATATTATAAGTCATCAATTATTATATACTTTTTAGGGTTCCGTTCCCAAAGGGTCCAGAGGAACCCACTTACTAAGCTTTCGCTGTCTGTTCCTCAGTCCGGATTTTCACAGAAGACATACTTCCGCTACAACAATAAATTATAAAAATAGCATAACGTTAAAAATAAAAAGGGGGGTCAGCATACAAAGAAAGTGTTTCAAAAAATTGCAGCTAAACTGAGCACCTAACACTAGACCATTTTTTGCAACCTTTTGAAGTATACAATCATTTCGTCCATCCTAAAAAAAAAGCTCTGATTCCAATAAAAAATAAAAATTCAACTTGAAGAGCGACTGCAACTTGCGGAATGAATGTCATAGAGGAACTTAACAACTTTTTAAAGTATGCAATCATTTCGTCTGTCCAACAAAATGTTAAAGCTCGAATTCCACCAAGAAAAAACAAAACAACACTTTGCAACTTGTTAAACGAATGCAAATTTTGGAATGAATGTGAAAATGTAGTGGTGTTAGTGCGAATTGAATGTTGTTTAGTTTCACCTAAAACAGAGGGTTTAAAAATAAAGAAAAATGTAAACATTGAATGACGTTGTTTGAGTTGATTACGCATTTAAGGCACACAAGGATATTCAGTGTGTCGATACATTTTTTCTTTTCCATCTGTGAGTTTGAATAATCATTGGAATTACCTACATGTTTAAGGGCGATACTTTAAGAAATCCTAAAACAAAGAAATATGGCGTTGCATACCATTAGGAGGCGCGGAACCCTTCTTGGGAGAATCAACTTGGCTATACTCAAAAAACATACGTATTGATCAATGAGCTAAGGATGTCCATAAATTATATTAACCACCAGTTGGGACCTTGATACATGTGCAGGACTCGCAGCAAGGAAAATAATTCACCAACCGAATATCCAAGTCGGTCAAAAACTATTCAAAATAAACATTTACAAAGACCCTCATTTAACATAATGACTTATGATTAGGTGCTTTGAGGCTTTCTCTTCTTCATGGAAATAATCCTTACGAAAATTTAAAGAACTCCTTAACAAAAAAACCTCTTTAAGGATGAGTGTCCGTTAAAATGCTTATGCTTAAAAGGACGAACAAAAAGAAGGCAAAACTAACATCATTCATCTCGTGTTTCGATTATGGTCCATCTCGTGCCTTCTCTTCGTTTATTCACACTGATTTTCCTTTTCTAATGTCCATCTGGTGAAACCTGAGAAAGAAAAAAGGTGAAGAAGTCAGTCCTCTGCTCCACCGCCGCCCGCCGCTGGCTACAACCACGGCCTTCGACCAGCATCAATGTCCATGGTAATCAAAGGAATGAATGTCATACATTCACTTACCGAGTTCATTCTATTTGCCAAACGAATTTGCTTTTACCGTTTGATGTCCTCGACTTGGCCCAGCAAATATGTACATACGTATACTATATGTCCTGTGCGACAAACATACAAGCAAACTTAATGAAATATTCAAATGGGCATAGGAGTAATGGAATCACTTGTTAGAGTGAACTGCATGGAGGAAGCCAAATACGAAGGCTATAGGCCAAACCAACGACTGTTACGCTCGTTGGCTCGGTGGCGTATACGTAATCTTTGCAAATTTGATTCAATGAAAAATATTGTATAAAGGTAACGTTGAAGTCTCGTTAGTGGTGTATTATTGTATTTGTGTAATATTCTGGGAATTTATCATTCAATGGAACGCCTATGTTCACAATTTTCTACTTGCATAAAAGAAGTGTTCTTGGAAGTTCCCCTCAAGTCAGTCACCTTTACTTGAAGTGGACTAAGAATGTATAAAACTGGTGCAAAAGGAAAACATACCACAGAACAAAATTTCAAGTAAGTTATGGCCTGGAATTCTATGCGACTGTTTTACTGACTCAAGTTCGAAAAGCGGTTGAAAGTCGTTTGCTGGTATCGGTGGCTAAGCAAAACAGTAGCCGCCAGTTCCGCGTTAAGCTTAATTCACCAGGCTGAATGTTTTCTTCTTGAAAATATATTGAGATCGTTGTATTCGAAATAATGATAATGTACGTATCTTTTATGACGTCTATGCACCCAACACTAAAACCCCTGGGAAATTGTTTTCCAGGCTGAACTGCAAGCCATTGAATCCTGTGTCAAAGAAAACCTTTCAAAAGGCCAGAAAGGAATAATCTAGTGGAATTCAAATGTGTCGAAAGCTGATTTACAGTCCCTGGCCCGACGAAACAAAGTTAGGTTAGGATGGATTCTAGGTCATCTAAACCACGTTCATTGGTTCGGAACCTTTCTGTGGCATAAGCTGGACTACGGCCACAAGTCTGACCAATAAGTGGGAAAAAAAGCAATACACTGCCTACTGGAGAAATCTACCGGGACTCAGGCAATCTAAATAACTAATCAATCCCTTCTCTTACAGAAAAAATTCTTAATCTCAAGAAGGAGAACATTAGAAAACTCGTGAGCTTCCTCTCCGGCCATTGCCGCTTGAAATCACATCTAGGGCTCAGTATAACCACCGAATGCCGACTTTGTAAGGAAAATGACGAAATGGCTATACGTAAAAAAATGCGCATTTTACGAATTTTCAAAAAGCCAGGAACAAGCCTTGCTCTATTTTGTCCACTACATGAACGCATACTTTACTACTAGAAATATGTTATTGATAACGTAAACGGTTTAAATTTTGAAAGGTACGCTCAAGCTATGCAAGACTTAGAATTTTGAAGGCGTCGTTCATTAAAATTGTAATCAATTTATTTTAATTGAATTATTTTAACATGAAATTGAGAGAGGACCTAGTAAAATTATATTCCGAACAAAACTGCTAATTTTTCATCAAAGTAAGATCAGGATAAACAATCTAGGATGAAATGAGAGAATAAGCCATCATAAAAAAAGCAAACGTGTTAACTACAGCATCCTTAGTGACGTTTTTAGGCAGCAAGTCGGAATAACTAAGGTGACCTAAAATAAATGTATCAGACAAGCCGAAAGTGTTCCTTTTTCCCTGCTGATGCTAGTGATGTCGCAAAAGATTGAGAGAGTTAAAGATTGTACATCAGTCAGTACCTGAAGATCCTCAATCGAGTCTAACCTATACCCACGCAGTAGAAAAAAAAAATATACGCATTTTCTTAAGAGTG
Organism: Orthonevra nobilis; assembly: GCA_963555765.1. Taxonomy (NCBI): domain Eukaryota; kingdom Metazoa; phylum Arthropoda; class Insecta; order Diptera; family Syrphidae; genus Orthonevra; species Orthonevra nobilis. The sequence continues at coordinate 5,178,986 of OY743227.1, forward strand.
CCTTGGGTAACGCGCATTTTGTCATATAGGCCATATAGAATTATGATCATAGCGTTTGAGAACCACCTCACGCTACAATGGAGGTTTTTTTTGTAATTATTGTCTCGTTTTGGAGACTTGCAATGTCCGGCGAGATCACACGATTTCGACGCTCCAAATGGGTTTCTTTAACGTTTTTTTTTTAAATAAAGGGACTCCAAAGTATTTGACAAAAAGAAAATATTTGTCAGGAGTGTGAGAACTTATTACCCGAAACATTCCACAAAACGATTGGAAATTCGGTAAAGAAAAACATATGGCCATTTACCAACAGCAAAAGTATGAAGTGATATTTTATTATTTTTGAAACAAATTGGTTCCACTTAACAAGTCAAGCATGAGATTTGACTTGATAACATAAGAAGATTCTACTATATCTATTTTAATTATATCTTACTGTTGTTATATAAATTTATGTTTTTATTTTTTATAATTTGAAACAATTAAACGTTTTTAAGTAGTCAATTAAAAATCTAAGAGAAAATATAGATGACGTTCTATATAAAAATAGAATTGATGTCAATATTATAAAATAAAAATATTAAATAAAAGGAAAAAATTAGTTCGCAAAATTATATAAAATAAAAATAAATTTAAATAAAATTTAAAATCAAAGCAGAGTAATAGTTACTGTAGTATTTAATTGAAAAGAGAGATAAAACTTCTAAAGAGTGATTTTTTAGCTATTATCTTTTTGGCAACACTGCTGGTGCAAGAATTGAAGCCGAACGACCTACCGCTATGTAAAATTTTTGGTGAATGGGCTCTTGGAAAGTTGGCCAAAGATCCACTTTTTTACCGAAAACTTGTGTTCAGCGACGAAGCTCATTTTTGGCTCAATGGGTACGTAAATAAGCAGAATTGTCGATTTTGGAGTGAATATCAACCAGAAGCATTGCAAGAGCTACCAATGCATCCAGAAAAAGTCACAGTTTGGTGCGGTTTATGGGCTGGTGGCATCATTGGACCGTACTTCTTCAAAGATGATGCGGATCGTAACGTAACTGTGAATGGTGAGCGCTACCGTGAGATGATATCCAATTTTTTTTCACCAAAAATGCAAGAGCTTGACTTGCATGACATGTGGCTTCAACAAGACGGTGCCACATGCCACACAGCACGCGCAACAATGGACTTATTGAGAGGCGAGTTCGGTGAACATTTTATTTCACGTTCGGGACCGATCAAATGGCCGCATAGATCGTGCGATTTAACGCCTTTAGACTATTTTTTGTGGGGCTATGTTAAAGCTCATGTCTATACAGACAAGCCCGCTTCAATTGACGCATTGGAAGACAACATTGAAGCATTTATTCGTGAGATACCGGCCGAAATGTTGGAAAGAGTATGCCAAAATTGGACTAATCGGATGGACCAAGGTCAACATTTGCATGAAATAATCTCCAAACATTTAATTATATGGACCGCACTATCGATTCAAATAAAGATTTCATGCATTTTTCTGAATTTTATGTGTTTTTTTTTTTTTAAAACTTTCCTTTAACTTTTAAAAAATCATCGTTTATTTCTATTTATTATAAAAAATTGTACTGACGTCTAGTCTACTCGCCGTCGCCGCGAGAGCAAAAAGAGAAGAGGAACAATCCAGTCGGAAATAGGTCGACGTGACAGCTGGAAACTAAATGGTTTGTCAAGTGTTGTGGCTCGCCATAGTTACGATAAGAAGTGGTAAAAAAAGTGTGAAAGGTTTCCACTTCATTGAAAAAATTTTCAAAAACTTAAAAAATATTAATTGGGAACAGGAAGATTTTTTTGGCTACAAAAAAAGGAAGCTTGGATTTCTTGCAGGTTTTCGGTAACTTGTTTTTAACATGTTTCGGAGGAATTTTAGCGAAGCGATCCCATATCGCAGTTTGGAATGAAAAAAGTACATAATTAATTATTCCAAGAAAATCACTAGAGTATAAATTTCTCAAATAAAAAATCTGAAATAATTGTTCGAGATTTCCGAGATTCCACAGTCTATTATGAGACTGAAATTCGTCGTCTTTAAACACAAACTACTCTTGCAACATAGCCGCGAAAAATCAATTTGATATTCCAAAGTTCTAAGTTCAGATACATTCTTACTGCAGAGGTCTTTCAAACATCAGATGGTTTTACTTAGCGTATGCCTTTTATGTGTAACTGATAAGCGTGACTGATTCTTCAAACAAACTCATGCTCGGCAACTGTGTATTATTTGCATACCCATGTCATGTGTGTCATCTCGCTCTGTGTCAACCTAACCAAAGCATATCCTTATGCTTATATTTAGATTACAAGTGGTTGCTCCCTGTTAAGATAATTCATCACAATTTCGTCTCATTACGTCACTGCAAAACGTCAATAAACATCCATTAAATATTCAACTTAATGTGCATGCATGCACGAGTATACCCTCGTCTTTCGGCCCTTTGAGCAAACTCAGCCACAAAATGCATTCACGTACAAGAGTGGCGACAGCAGCAGACTGAGATTAAAATAATCAAATAGAGCTTCCGCCTCATGGGAACCAAGCCACCCATAAACCATACTGCATCCCCTCGTAGAAAAACATCACAGTTCTGTTCTGGCCATCTGACAGATGTGCTGCCATACCATGCCATGCAACAACATCAAAAACATCACAAAATTTTGTTTACTCAAGCCGAGCTTCCCTTCCGCCATGCCGGTGTGTGCTGCATGTGTTTGCATATGGCAAGGATAATGAAATCTCTGTGCCTATTTATATTAATGCATCCATAAATTCATCCTTTGAATGGGGACCAAGAAGAAAGTGTGCAAAATGAAGACAAATAAAAATAAGGCGAGCAAGACACGCAAAACGTCAAAGAGTAAAAACAAAATCAAAAAAAACGAAGACATCCTTAAATGGAAGGAGATGCATACAAACCGCACATCTACATCGTTTTTGGCCAGAACGGAACGGAGGAGGACCGAACGTAGAAATGTACATTCTGTTTGAGTAAACATTCCAAACAGCCACCTTGGTAAACAAAATTAAAAAGGACGAAGAAGGAATTCTTAATAGAGAACAAGGTAGGAGGATATCCAAGCGGCGCAACGTCAAGGGACATGCAGAATGGCAGACAAAAGTCGCAAAAATGTGGGAGTTTGCAAGAGGGCAAATCTAATTTGCTGTTAAAGGTGCAGTGGCGTAGGACGACTAAACTGCGGAGACCATAAATATTTTATCGTTTCTCGGAAATGCGTCGTTGAGTTTCAGGCGGAATTCAATATCATGTTAAAGGGAAGTGACATTTGATCTAAAGGTGATGCTGCATTCTTAAACAGAGACATAAATTGACAGCTTAAGGTTTCCTAGGAATGCGAATTTGAGTGAAGAGGTCACCAATAATCTAATTTTGTCTTATTACAATGTTTATCCTGAAAATATTGGCGGCAGACATGAATGCAGTTGTAAAGAACTGATATTTCCCAGCTGTCAGGCTCAATGTTTTTTCGCGCAATTTTTTTTCACGCTGCAAGGACCAACAATTTTTGTTTCTCGACCTGGTTCGTAAACGAAGCAACCAGTTGGAATGACCTTAATAAGAAGTTTAAGCCAGTTGTTATCAGCCATTCCTACCATTTGATGGTGGCTTCCAATTGCTGGGCAAAAGGGTTATATAGCGCATAACTGAACAGCAGCAAGTCGATACTAAATTCTCCGTTCCAAGCCGGAGGTCACCAATGGACCATAACTTAATACCAAAAATATCTGGGCTTCGAACCACTACACACTCTCTGCTCACTCAATACAAATCCTTATAAGGGTCCCAACCCTTTGAGAACCAGCTTATTATATAAAAAAAAGTGCGAATCGGACACGTACATAAAGGGTTCCCTACTACCACACAATGTTCTACACATTTTTCTAAATTTTAAATTTCTTATAGCGTACTTCTTCATGCCAAATTTTATGATACTTTACACTTTCTTTTGAGTCCGACTATGTAGCAGCTTGATTTTCTTATCGTCTGAAGGGATTTCAGTCGTTAATATGTTGCATTTATTTCCTCTACGTATCCTGAAAAAAATCCTGAAAGACAGGCATACAAACAGACGGACAACGAAATGCTCATATGAATTTTGGTTGCTCGTTTTGAGGTACGGAACCTTAAAAACGGTAAAACTCACCAAGATTTGCTTGACTTATTCTATTCTAGTATCGCAATTCTGCCATACAATTCTACGAATTGGATAAATCAACCATAAAGTAGTTGATTCAGGACTGAATACATAAAACATGGACTGAATGTTTTCTTAGTTCAAATGATAAGGTGCACGAGGCTTAGGCCGACTCCCGGCAAACGAGAAGTTCATGATTTGGGCAAGTTCATTAAGAGCTGGCCACAGTTTTCCTTCAGGTTCTTTTTCTGTTTGGTAAAATTGTGACGTTTTTCTTGTTTGTCTAGGTTAGACTGCAGGAGAGCTTAATAAGGCCGCAACGTGATCACTATGAGAAGGGAATCCTAATACATGTGACCTGTTTCACAGACTGTCTCCAAATTCAACGGCGGGTTAAAATTCCGATAGAAATTCTAAATTATTTTAATCTTAGCATCAAATTTACTTCGCTTGAGGATTTTCTGCATTTAAGCTTGGCAAGATGGTATTAGTGCTTGCAATTTATTTCACAATTTCTTTGATACAGAAATAAACCATCGGCTTCGTTAACATAGTCCCACAAGACCAGATTGCTTTCTTAAGTTACGAGAAATACTTTTTCAAATATAACATGCAACAAATTAGTACTCTGAGTCGATGTTAATCTCCAAAAAATTCCAACGCCCTCATGAAGGCACTTAACTTCACTGGCCAATACAAAACCTTTGACTTTGCCAACTGTGAGTCCTCTTATGACACTGGCATACGAGAAGAAGACCATCATAACAAATGCCCTGTTTAAAGGGAATTACGCAATCGTGAATTTTTTTTAAAGTGATCAGTGCTGAAAGAATGCTTCGAAACTTACACGCTAACGCCAAAGGCACGTCCATTTCGAAATCCCTCCTTGCAATCTAATGGAAGCAGAATTGAATGAGCTTGCAATCTAGGACCAGCTTAGCTTACACAAGAACCTTGTTCTCCTCACGAGAAAAAAGAATATTGAAAAGTTCACCATCCCCTAGAAAATTTTCTTAGAAGCAAAATGCCAGACATTTTCGACTAGATTCGAAGACTAAGTAGAATATAAGAAAGCTGCAGTAAGAGGTTAGAATGTACTCTGCCCTCTCCCTATGCAAAAAGCTAGTACTACGAACGAATGTATATCGAATCAGCAAGAAAAGTCGCCCATGCAATACAGGAGCAACTAGATTAACGTCATTACCAAGGCTTAAGTTCATGCTCTCCTGACTTTGATAAAAAACGAGCTACGCATTTTGATCGGTCGTCAGAACGGAGAGTATAATTGGCCATTTTGTCGTCAGACTTGGCGTCGCCTCTTATGACTTATGTGAGAGCTATCAAAAGCCTGGTTCTAAAAAACACCTCCTGTGTGTCTGCCCTAGGTATACTTGCATTGTCTTCGTCATCTTCGCTTCACGGAAAATAGAACGCGTGAATAATTTGGGGTACTAGAAAAACAATTTAATTTTTTTTCATAAAGAGGACCACAACGGACCTTTCTGGCTGTCGTGTGACCTCACTTTTCGACAGTGTACATCTCTTCCAAACTAACCTTAAGCGAACCTCTGGTTCTACTGGCTAAGTAGGCAATATTGTATGCAATAAGGTGGGTCTAAGCTGACTTTAATCAAGACGCAAACAGCTTCTGTCGTTCGTACGTAGACATAATTGGGCTGCTTGGAAATACTTGATTATTTACGTCTAGGTTTACCGCGGATTGTAGCACCATTATGTTTACTAAAAATCTTAACTGGTGAGGGCAGATAAACGGTAGGTTAGGACATTATCGCAACCTTCAAAACACGCTACAGGGATCCAGTAGCCTCTAAGACCTTAAGTCGCCAATATTCCACTCTTTTCCTCTTTTCCTTTGAGTTTTCGTTGAATGTTTTAAGAAGCATCTTTTGTTTAAAAAAAAAATCCCCCCACGTTTTTAAAGCGCCGCCACTGGCCGAGATGTGTTCAATGTCCACTTTTCACTTTAACACAAGTCTGGAAGAAATTGAAAATAAAAACAAAACCAAAAAAAAGTAAGTTCTACACCACGCCATATGATCAAACAGTCAGCAGTCATGTAGCAACTCATGTTTCGCTTTCCAGCACAATGCCACCATCTGCCCTTATCCTAGACTCAGTGCTTCAAAAGGATATAGCCTGTTAGAGCCGGAATTCATTTGGCCTTGGTGTCTGCCAGAGTGTCTGGCAATTTTCAAAAAAATGCAACCAGTCATCATCCCCCTCAAGCACATCAGAGCCCACCCAGAGAGTGATGAAAGAGCATACACACTATGTACCAAAGGAGCGTCTAGAAGGACTATGAACTCGTTAGATATGTACAACCAGAAATGCACGTCAGTTGGACATACGAGGACAGGGGCGTTGAGAAATACCTTCGCCGTTCTTGGTTCTCACACAGATAAGCAACGGCAAAGGACTGCAGGCAGCAATAAAAAAAAAAACAGGAGCACATTCAAGTTACGCATTCGCGGAGTAGAGTACTGAACGCCTCCGTACCGTCATCGGATCCAACTAAATGCACTCTACACTTTAGTGTTATACAACGCGCTCGAGGAAGATTAATGAGCGTAAACGGTGTGTCGGTGTCGTTGTCCTTTCTCTGCATAATTTGTATCGCTTCTCACCTTCATGCGAAGACATCTCTAATTCACACGCTGCGCCGCGCCCAATCCAAATGAATGTATTCAGTGGCTCCAGTTGGTTTTTACCACTCGCTGAACACATTCATTTGTCCTGCGAGCAGGCACCCGCATAATGTTGTCCACTGTTGCATTGCTCGAGTCCTGTGTAGTCGCTGCGCGATTTATTAATGGTGACACATCAAGATAAGGGTCCTTGTGAAAATTATCATAAGAAATGAAAGGACGAGCGTTAAAAAGGCAAAACAGAGATAACTGCTGTACAGTGCAAATGACTGCGGATGGAATTGAAAACGAAATTAAAGAACTCAAAAGGAATGCACAGGACTCTCTTTTGCAAACAAAAGAAATACCGTGGCCCGCAGGACATTCCACCGGTCTTGTTTTTTTTTTGTCTATTTTCCATCATCCCTTCGCGCTGCTAATTTATTTCAGGAAATTATAATGTGCTGACTGCAGAGACTGCGGACCTGTGTGTGTGTATCAGGACGAAAAAAAAACGTTTGCCATACCGGAATGTCCCTTCGGGTGCTACATTGTCATCGTGCCAGAGGAGCAGAGCAGCAGTGTACGAGTACGTGCACATGGTGGGAAATGATGATGTCGATGATACGGGCACAGCACAGGAACGGAGTCAGAGTGTCTGTCCCGTTCTCTGTTTGTGGATGCGTGTAAATGAGGAATTTTAAGTGTTTAATTTGTTGAAGCATGCTCTGAGGTGGTGCGCTCCTGAGACGAAAATATGCTTTCCAGGATCGGTTTTTTCTTGTTGATTGTAGTGAACATGGCCAGTGAGAAGAAGAAGTATATGTATGTGCGGCCCGAAGTACTACTTAATTTAGTCGAGGCTCTTTGATTGCGAGTTCACATTGCTCCTTTGCACACAGGATGTCGAGAAATTAATTTCAAGTGTCATTGTGGTGTTTTTCGACCGTATTGTGTTCGTTGTTCCTTGTTATACCATTCATTCGCCATGGGAAGTGGGCTATTGAGACAGGAAATTGCTGGAGAGTGGAGTTCGTATCCTTAAGACATTTTAACTGAATCACCAAAACGTTTGGTGAAATGAAAGCGAAATTGGGACTCCGCCGGGTGGAAATTTAAGTACTAAATGTCTTCAAGTGAATTAGTGATGTCCTGTGTGGATTTTCGAAAGCGATGTGAGAAAAATGATTTTAGGAGTTTGAAGTTGGCCAAAAGTGAACTCTTTTGAGTCAGAAAAAAATGAGAAAAAATGCATTGATCATTTGCATTTGTTGAGCCATCATTCCGATGAGTTTTGGTGAGTGAAAAAACAGAAGGCTATGCAAAATGAATCAACACTCAGTCGCACAAAAGTTCGTCCTGCTTCTAGTCATTATTTAGCATTTTTTCATACAGCTATAGTTAAATTAAAAAGATGAGTGACGTGAAGAATCAAACCTGTGTTCATCCAGGAAAGTCGAAAAAAAAACCTGCCGTACTTGAGTGAGTTGCTGAAAGGTACGCTACGCCTTCATAGAAATTGTGTCTCAAGATACAAGAAAAGACAATTGGATGCTGGAAATGAAGGAACAAGATTAGGATTTCTGAGGTTTGAGGATCATTTCCATTCATCTGGATGTGTAAACAAACGAAACATCGAAAGCCTTAAAAAGTGCTGCAGTATATCCTGAATCTTAACTGATATTAAATGCAATAAAAGCAAGAACCAAGGCACGGATACTTGTCATACAGATGGTCTTTAAGACCAGATGGATGCAGAAGCTGTCTCGCCAGTTGGACAGGTTAATTAAGAGTAAACCTCTCATTAAAATGCTCACCGATTGGCAATTTTCTTAAAGATAAAAGTAGTGCAGCTTTTGTTGGGTCTTTGAAGTCCAAGACGGTCTCTTATTCTATGTGGTTAACTTGTCGATAAAAGCTACTATTTTAAGAAGCCATCTGAAAGGCTCTCTTCACCCCAATTTATCATATACGTATAATTTAATGACTTGGAGATTAGGTCCCGTGACCAAGATTAAAGAAGGCCTAATGAAGCGGCTCTTCGATTAGATTTAATGTACTGAAAAGGAGTATCAGATTCAAATAGTGTGATACCATCATACCATCGATTACGCCGCCACCATCGATTGGAACCAAAACCTTTTTGCTTCAATACTGCTTGACCGGTCCAAGGAATGTGCTTCCAGTTTTTCACTGTCCATGACGAATGTTGTTTGGAAAATTCCTTGCGCGAAATTCGCCCATGAAATCCAGCCTCAACTTAACGACGTGCAATGGAGCGTTTGGGTATAGCCTCATTGGTGCCAGCACAGACTTCGCGCATATTATAAGCAGTCATCTTTCTCGGATCTGCTTTTGTCAGTCCAACAATCTTTAGGTTTTTTTTTTCATTAAAAGATCCTCTGGTATCTTGAGGGCTAAATGTTGTGCAGTGTTAGATGCTTTCTAGTACACAATTCACTCCACAAATGCTAGTAAGACGACCGGACTTTCTTTTGCTTTGGCTCTCTATTGATACCTTTGTCTCTTTGTCTTTTGTTTATTCAGCTTTATTCACTCCTTCGCTGAAAGCAATGCCTCAGTTTTCCATAATTCATTGGTAGATCATTTGCAGATCATTAACTTTTTGCCGGCGAAACGAAATGAATTTTATCTTCCATCGCAGAAGCTAAAAGATGTCTGCCCATTGCCAATATCAATCTCACAAGGACCACATAACCGAAGCTGAGGAACATTGAGATTACCTTTAACGCCGAATGGAATATTTCTTCTGCTCTGGTCTGAATTACATACACGACTAGAAAGGAAATTTGAAGCCTACCTTGCATAAAGCTTCAATATCTTGACAGGCGCTCCAATACTGTCCAAAAATTGGCCGGCAAACCAAAAATCGAGCGATAAAGATAAGGAAGTGAAAAATACTTCGACGTTAATTGATTTACTTTAACATCATCGACATGTCATCTGCCTTTCGCTATTTCATAGCTTTTTCAATCAACAGTCATCCAGTAAATTAGCTCCTCCAAATTTCAGGCTACAGTCCTTACCTCTACTACTCATTATCTTTAAGTTCACTGCGAGTCCTTCTTTGAACTCAAATTATAAATTTGCGATTCTCTCTTTCTTTTTTCCACTCCTTATCATGTAAAGCGATTCAAGAACAACCAGCACATGTACCTCTTCTCTCTATAGCGTAAGTGAGTCATAACATATAAAAACAAAATCAAAGGATATGCAAAATGTTCTTCATTTTCTGCGAACTTATTTGGGCCTTGGTCCTTCTTCTTTGAAAACTTGGGTACCCGGTTTCTTTTAAAGGATTTATGAAAAGCTTAAAATGACACGATTTTATTTGAACTCTGAGTTTGAGCCAAGGCAACTGCTGGTAGAAAATGTACTCAATATTTTTCAAGTTGAATCGAAGCAAATTTTTTCAATTTATATTAGAAAAGGCACTGCGTTATTTTTCAAAGTTAAAACTTTCGTCTGCAAAAATTTAACTTATAAATTGAAGCCTGAACTTTTGAAAAGCATGGCTTTAAATTCTCATTCGAAATTGAGTTAACAACTAAGAGCCTTCATGAGTTCTTCGAGAGTGAACTTACGCCTTCTTTAAGCAAGTTTTAAATGGAAAGTAATTTTTTTTTTAAAACTCAATTGACCCTTAAATGGCGCTACTCTTAAACCAAAAAACAAATGCGAAAAGACTACAAAATTTTGTTTTCGAACTCATCTCACGCCAAATACAAAAGAGACCAATGTTATATGTACTTATATATCTTTAAATTCTCAGCGACTGAAGGTCTCGCCGCTTACCAGATCAGTTCTTGGCAACAAAAAAACAAAAAAAAAAAACTCCTTTGCATCTCTCAGCATGCGTCTGTGTCAGAAACATTGACCTTGTGTCCATTTAAAGCAAAGTTGTGACGAGAAATTTGAATTTCGTTTAGCTGCAGACAAAATGTGAACATGGACCACATGCAGAGAGTCAAGGCTCATTCTGGCAACGACCAAGAAAGCTCACAGATAGCCATAGCCATCATCGTCGTCATGCTTGGCGCGGCGTCTGTGGCAATTTGAACAAATTACAACTTTTCACAGCACAAAGCTTGGAAGAGGACAGAGGTGGAGTAAAAGAAAATGAGTAGGTTCCCCAATTTTTTTTTGTTTTGTTAATTTCAAAACTTTCTTTGCCACAACCACAGTAGTGGCATCACCAGAGCTGGGCGAATACTGAACCCACTGCCACTTACAGTGCGAGCCCAACACCCGTTGCTTTGTGCAATTAGAAAAGTTTTTTTTTTTTTTTTTGGCATTCTTTTCGTCCTCGACATGGCTACACTAGATATTTTTGTTTTCTCTTCTCATACCTATTTGTGCACAGTGAGAAGGTCCTTATATCAGAGGCAGACATGCGGCTCGATGGGCCAAAACTTATGACATGAAGAGCCTCCACAGGATAATAACAATTGTAACATTATTCTAAACTTCCATTTTGGGTCTTTTATTTTCGAGAATTTCTTTATATCTCTGCCATGTCCTTGCGCCATTAAAGTTGAATAGAGTGAGGCACAATTGGCGCCCGCCTACCCCCCGAGGCGGGAAAAAGTCCAACATCCCGACACGACACGACACGACAAAGTTTCGCAATAAAAACGGTGGATTTAATTAAAATTTCGACAAATAAATTCATCCATGAGCCGTAAATGATGCTCACGACTGCCACCAGGAGTCTACGACACTCGGCACTCGGCAGTTGGCAGTTGGCAGTTGGCAGTCGGCAGTCCAATTCCAACGACCATCCTTAAAGGCATTACAAAGTCAGTGGTACTCATCCGAATGGCTTGGGGGCAGCGCGACCAAGATACTCCGTACAGAAGTCGTTTTCTCGTCCTCGTAGTCCATTTTTGTCTCCGTACCCTGAGGTGTGTGTTTACTACCACTCCGTGCTTGGCCGTGGTAGAGGCGCAGATACCCGTACACACAGACCTAAGCATTAACATTTAATTTTGTTCCTCTTTGGCTGCGTGTACACTTTCGTACAAGAAAAGTTTTTGTGCTAAGAAAAATTAGGAAAAGTTACGATGACTTTTTCTTGACGCCTTGAGGCGTTGAAAGGGACACACTACCCAGAGCGTACGAAATTCGCTAGGGGAATTGAATTTTTGACAGGATCTTTGACAAATTCGGTAAGGCGGTAAGCATTTTGGGTTTTGTCTTTGCAGGTCCTTGTGTTTTGTGTGGAACTTTGGGTGGCAACTTGTTAATTTTGAATTAGTTGAAATAAATTCAGACATGAGAGAAGAAAAGTTTAGACAAATAATTTCTTTTTATTGGTATTTTCGTTTTGGTTGGAGAATTTGAAAAAGAATTGCGGGCCTAAGGGTGGAACCCTATGGTATTGGAAAGACATAAACTGGAGAGCAGTAATCGCGTAAAGGTGGCTTTTTCACGGCGTCCGAGAAGGAAATTTAAGTAAATACAAAAAGTCTTAATGCACTTTTCTAAGTGAAGGGATTAATTGTGTACATTATTTATTCAAAGTCAATCTGGTTTGAATATAGATGACCAAAGAGACACTCAAAAATGCATCAGACTACAAATCCCCCATCAGACGAACTTAAGGTTTCCCAAGTCTGGTCTCCTTACTATGAATCCCATATCCAGCGAATCGAGGCAGTCCAGCGCAGATTCATTCGTTTTGCACTACGTGGTTTCGCCTGGGCAGACAGATACAATCTTCCCCCTTACTCACATCGCCTGCAACTTATCAATTTGCAGTCCCTTGAGCAATGCCATGATATTGCTGATATTCTTTTCATTCACCAACTTCTAACCGGAAATATTGACTGCCCCGCGCTGCTGCGATTGATCTCTCTCAATATTAATCCCCGTAACCTTAGATCTGTCTCCTTCTTCCGTCTCGTTCCTCACCGCATTAACTATGGCACCAATGAACCTATGTCCAGAATGTTGCGTAAGGCCAACGCGATGCAGAACATTTTTAATTTCCACTGCAACAGATACACCCTTAAAAATGCCCTTCATTTGAATCTAACCCTAAACCATTAAGAATAGCATTAAGTTCGATTTTTGTAAATAGCTGTAAGTTTGATTGCTTGTATTAAGCTAATAAAGATGTCATAAGATCTTCGGCTGGCAGTCCAATGTACTTGGAACAGAGCCATAGTCACCTGAAGGTGAAGAACAGAAGCTTGGAACTTAACTAAGTTTGTTACCGCACATTTTAAATACAGGGATTCAATATATATTGCTTATATATTGAATATATAAATATAATATAATATAATATAAATATATTAATATTTTATCTTTATAATGAAGTTATTTTAAATGAAGTTATAATAAAGAAAATAAATTTGTTACATAATATTTTGGAAGGAAAATACCAGAAGAACCTTCAATTCAAACAGCAAAAAAAACGATATAAGTTACATAAATATTTTTAATTTAAATAAAGGTTTAACTAAAAAAATACAAGAAATTGCTGACAATAGGTAAATGAATATTGATAAATTAATGCTTGTTATTGTTTAAATTAAATAAAAAAAATAGGTGAGTAAATAAATAAATAAATAAATAAATAAATAGTATATTAATGAGAAAATTAATCAACCAGAATATCATCCACGGACGCACAACGAATCATAAACGTATGAACAAGCTTTCGAATTATGTCAGAAATCAATTCAATATTCCCTTTAAGATGGAGTCCTTTAGAAGAATAGTGTATCAGAAGTTTGTTTTGTGCTATTTGCAATTTTTTAATGTGTGTTTTGGCATAGCTACCCCAACTTGTCTAACATAACTTTGTGGATAATAATCTTGTCGTGACGAATGTGTTTCAATTCGTTTACGTTATAAGTAAACACCAACAAAGTTCATTCCCTCAAACATGGAATGAAATGCAAGTCCCAAAACACAACTGCCCAAATATGCTGACATAGCTCTGTTCCGACGTAGTGCCTGAACTCGATTCTTATCTACAGATTTCCACAGCCCTTATAGCCAATCCCAAATTCTTTTCCCGCAAGTCGACTTTTCTTTTTTGATCAAGAGGTTTATCCTCCGAAAAAATATAAAATATTTCTTTTCTTTTTAATAAATGTCGACAAATAATAGTCTCACATAATTAATCTCACTAAAATAATTTGAGGGTTTATTACTACCCTTACAAAGAAGTGTTCAAAAATGAAAAGATTGTGTAATGGTTAGAAGCTCAGATGTGTTTGCATTAAATGGTTGTGTCTTTAGTGGCATCCGATTAGGGTTGCAAAATGTACTATCGATTTGCATTCGCTTAGTATTCGCAGTAGATCCAACTAGAGCTCAACAGTTGATAAGCTTATGCCACGAGGTTTCTAAATACGGAAAAATTAGCGACTTCCCAACGCTTTAAAAGTATGGAACTTTACAAGTAAACTGTCAAATATCGCGGTCGGTAATGAATTAATCTCTCTCGCTCAAGTTCAATATCGACCAGTTCAAAAATCAAACCAAACAGAAAAACTCATGGCGCAACCTTTTCAAGTTCTTTGATTGATCATATCGTAATATCTAATGACACACACAAATGAAATCGATCTTCTACTGAAATCGGAATTGGAATCACCGACGGAGAAAATCTTGCCTGACTTCAAGGATATTGTTTCCGATGCGTCAGTCATCGAGGATGATTTGAGAGTATAAAGTAGTTTAGGCAGCTTATTTTTTTCACGCCAACAAGTTCGTAGGACAGGATGAACTTATTTTATGTAATATTTAAATGAGATTATAACTAGATTTTTATCTCCCCTGTAAACCGATGGAGCAAAGGAATGCCATCAATTTTTCCCATGATATGGACTTTCTATGCGGAAGAACAACGTACGATAAGCCCATCGTGACAAAATCGTTTATTGAAGACCGTAAAGATGAGGCCCGTATTTCATAGTGATCAACGACCATCACCGATGAAATAAAAGCGTGTGTGACTGAGGTAATGTGAAAGACACGGATGGAAAGTTAAAATTACCGATTGCGAAGTTGTGATGAACAATTTTTACAGATGAGAAAGAGGTGCGCGAAGTTTGTTCCCTTCCGACCGAAAGCCTTCCACGAGTTGTACAGTTCTTACCTGGCTCCCCCAGGCATCTATTCGTTTCTGCAACCGATCAAAAGACAACATTTCGGAATAGTTGACTAAATCAATGAGGATTGCACCTTTGACTTTGAAATACATTCGCAAAATTCCTACTGTTAAGCTTGTGTTGATTCTGAACACGATAAGTAATCTAATGATGAACCCCTCAAAGATCCAACTGCTTCATTTAACCACAGAGTATGCAGCCATCGTTCTTTTTGATTCTTGACTGAAGTTATGTATCAAGAGTTCGTCTTGAATTAAAAGGAAAAGGAAATCGAAAAACACTCAATAAATTAAAGCCTGTAAAGGGACCTTCGAAAAAGGCGTGGTTTCAAGCGGAAGTCTACGTAGTTGAAAAAACAAATAGAGCTTTACAGACAGAGTTATCTTCCCTCTAAAGACTGTGCTCACATTTTTAAAAGCCCTTAGAATCATCGACCAAGCTGTTTTAGTTCTAGACAGAGGCATATCAGGAGGAAGTTATTAGTTGGTGATATGCTTGAACAAGGATTGGCGGTCACAGGTCAAGGGGAAACCAATTCACTTAACCTTCTGATATTTCAAGTCTGCAGGAAGAAGCCGATACCGAAATAGAAAAGATGTTCATGCACAATGACATTCCAGTGGCGATTGTGCCACTTCACGACCTGAAAACAACCTTAAAATATCACAGACTTTTCCCGTACGCTGGAGTTTTCTCAAGACACTGGGCCACTGGAACTACTAATTTAAAATTGGCAAACTCTGTCATTATTTGGTCCTATATTAACGACACTTTTCTGAACCATGGCATAGTCTTCCAGAGCTGAATATGTAAGGAGCATGAACTGATTCATAAAATATTAAGTTAAAACGATCAGCCAAACTTCTAAAATATTATTTTTTGTTATATGGTATTTCGAAACGCAATCGAAACTACTGAATTACTTTTTTTTATTATTTACATATGTATCGTTTCATAAATACTACAAAGCACACATCGGATATCGTGTCTCTCCTTCGAAAGTTTCGATCCAAAAATGCTATTTTCCGCTCATTGGACATGCCCCAAAACACAAAAGCAAACCTAGACCCATTTCCGCCAAAAATAAGTTGTTCTGCTTTTATTTTTTGTCCGACTATTTTAGCTTGAACTGTATTTTTATTTATTATGACGGCATGTGTACAGTTATTTGTTTAATGGGATTCCGATTCATTCCCAAGAGATTGGAAATATTTTTACAGTAGGATGAGGGTTGATTTGGACGGTCCTGTCAGAGTATCATGTCCAAAAAGACAAAAATCCACCGAGGACGACGGCGAGGAAAGTGTTTTTGTTTTCATTTTTTTTTTCCAATTTCACAGATTGGATCGGAATGTTGTGTATGGCCGTTATGTGTATGGAAGCCATGTTTTCCAATTTTTTTGTTTGTCCCAACTGGAATTTTATTTTATTTATTTAATAAAAAAATAAAAAAGTGAAAGCAGAGAGGACAAAAGGACGCAAAAAAAAAATTAAATAAATAAAAGATTCGCTGCGTATCCATTTAAAACTGACTTTTCTCATTTAAATGGTAAAATCGGCAAAAAGCCATTCGACCACGATACCTAATTGTGTCGTCTATTTGGAAGTTTGTGAAGCACAGTCTGTTAAACAAGAAACGAATTTGAAAATCTTTTACGACTGTTTTTTTCTAAGACGCAAATGACTACAAATCTTGTCTCTTTCCGCCGATTGATCTGATATCAACCGTGAATATGAGCTTAATTTTTTGCTTTATTCATTAAAGAAGATTAACCTTTAAGTAGAGGGTGGCCTTCTGTCGGTTTATTTTTGAATGATAAAATTTTTGAGTTCTTTGAGGTGTTATATTAGAAATGCTCACGAATGCACTAGTGGTCTTATTAGTAAAAAAATAAGGCTGCCCACGAATGTGGAAGTCGCCATCGTTTGCATTGGTCGTCACGTAGAAGCTGTGGGATTCCAGAAATCTTTACGTTTCGTCCACTAGTAGCCAAAGTAGTGGTGAGACAACTCCTCCTTGTTTTTATTTGAGTGCGGAACCCTATTACTATGGATGGCTCCGCTGTTCATCCGTCCATCCGTCCATCCGTCCATCCGTCCATCCGTCCATCCGTCCATCCGTCCATCCGTCCATCCGTCCATCCGTCCATCCGTCCATCCGTCCATCCGTCCATCCGTCCATCCGTCCATCCGTCCATCCGTCCATCCGTCCATCCGTCCATCCGTCCATCCTTCCATCCGTCCATCCGTCCATCCGTCCATCCGTCCATCCGTCCATCCGTCCATCCGTCCATCCGTCCATCCGTCCATCCGTCCATCCGTCCATCCGTCCATCCGTCCATCCGTCCATCCGTCTATCCGTTCCCAAATCGATGTAACAACAAATAACAAGAATAAGAAACATTTTTAAAATAAAGGGGGGTCCTCACGCAAAAAAGGATGTGCTTTAAAATTGCAACTCAATTTTACGCCTAAAAGTAGGCTATGAAATTTACAATAGGGAGAAGGTTCTACGGCTCCTTTCATCTGCGTGTTTGACTCGCCCCTGGCCGCTTGTAATATGTTTTTTTTTTATCTTAGAATCGGCATTTTCTTTCAGCACTGAGAGGTGTCGTCAAACTTTTGGCCTGCAGAGTATGAATTATGCTACTAAATTTTTATTCTTTAAATCTTCCATTCCTCAATTGCATTACACAAAAATAAGGCAAAAGAAAACAAAATGTCAAACGATTTCGTAGCATCGAATTGTATTGCGGGATTTATCGAACACTCAATGGACAAATTATGGATATCGATATTCCTAGGACCTTATTTTTGTTTTTGCATTTTAATATTTTTACAATTTTCTGATATCAATGATGGACATAACAGATTATCTACAAACACATTCACTCTCGGGATCCGTGGATGGCGTTGGGAAGAGTATTCGCCCTTGCGTGACTCTTACTTAAATTTTTGTGTGTGAATTCAAATCATTCAAAACAAAGCGAAAGCGGAGCTCTCACTGTCGATGTCCTTTTTGTCCTGGTATTTTATTTTTTTATGACTTTTTGATATGAATCAGGAGTAATGGTTGTCAATATTTTATTGTTCCCATCGAATATACTTTGATGGTTCATATTTTTTTTTATTATTATTATTTCGTCCTGGCGACTGAGGGTGGCAGCGGCGGCGCAGGCATTTGAAACTCGAATTTATATTTTAACTTCTGTCAATCAGTCGGCAGGACTAACGTACTGTTGGTTTATTTTTTATTCTGCAGACCGATTAGATGGGGATGAGTGATGTCATACTGCGGAATACAATGCAGATGGACGTTATTGATAGTTTGGTATTGATTTGATGAGATCTGTGTGAAGAGATAGAGATATTTATGTTCCTGCATGGCCCTTGGGGAGGTTAGAGATGTTTTTTTTTGTTTTTTTTTTTGTTTTTGCTTGTGATCAATCAGTGGCAAATCGGATTTGTTGGTGCCGGTGTGAATGTATGAATTTTTGTACATTTAAAAAAAGCCATGCTCAGTAAAATTTAACAACATTTGAAGTAATTTTTTTTCAAAATACATTTTCCTGTTAGCCTTTGAGAGAGATTTTGTGATGAATATGATGTAGTTGAGGAGTATGAAAGGTTTAGTGGTGTGAAATGGTAGAGCGTTGTATTACAAAAACTTATATTTGTTCACTTTGTTAAGTAAGTGACAAAGTTATGGAAAAAAAAATTAAAGCCATATCGGTTGCAAAAGCTTCAATCACATTTTAATTGGGTTATGGTTCACTGCAATTTTTTAACGAGTTCGTGATATCTTTTTAAGCACTGATGGGTTTAGAGCAGCAGTGAATGTGACGGTTCCACCCGTAGTTCCACTTTTTTTAAAGATGAGGTCCGATAATTTTTCCCAATCCTTAAAGTATCTAAATAATTCCATTTCCGACCCACAAATATTTAAAAAACATTAAAGCTATCTAAAGAAAAGTCTGCAAACTCCATTATCCTCTTTTGTTGTATGAACTTCAGCGTAAGTAAATTTTTGAAATCACATAATAATAAATTAACAAAAAGAATCATCACTCTCCTGGTTCAGGTGGTTTGTCAGCCGTACTTTTAAAAAAAAAAACAATTTAGTCTTCAGTGGAGACGCTTTTTACTTTGTTCAGATTGTCCATCGATAAGGGGAGTTTTTTCCAACTCATTTATAATTGCAGTATTTAAAGAGATATTTCGAACCAAATTTCAAACGCTATTTCAAACCACCGTTCAATTGGTAAGCTCATGCATTTCTAAACCCTTTAAAAATATCGCACATGATACAATATATTTTCTATGACAAACAATTTTCTCGCAGAATTTTTAAGGACATATCCAAAACGACTGCAGAGATTGTATCTCGAACGCCTTGTGCCTTGCAAAATAGAAAAGAAAAAGATTTTATGTACACAGCAGTAAAACATTCGACAAAATAAGAACCTGGGTTATCGAGCCCCTCTAAGAAATTGGAACGAATCCTACTTTATAGATCGTCAGATTTCTGTAGTTTGAAGATGTTTCTTCTCTTATAGCTACCTCGGGCGTAGGGTGAGTAAGCTACGTCGGTACTTGTATTATTTTATTGACAATAATTAAATACTTTCTGCTCTATACATACAAGTGTATTTGAGCAGATTTAAAGTTAAGTGTACAAACATTTTCTTAGAGCCAGGATTCAGCAAATGTCAGGCATGACATTTTTATATCATGGGCCAATCCTACCTCGGGGATTGTCTATATGTAAGTTACTTCATATCCCTTGCATCTTATCTATTCATAACGTCCTTTGGTGTGGCTTAAGGAGTCACTATTCGGCGCTATCACTAGACGAGTCGACCAGCAATGGTAGATCGACTTAAGAGGTGGTCGTGTTGTAACAACTATTCACGCTGTAGATCTTAATAGGCATCGTCAAGGAAATGTAGATGATTTACCATTGGCTCTTCTCTGAAGGCATTGATAAGCCAATCACCCACAATACAACTTTCTAGTATATTATTGCATTGAGAATAAAATACTGTGAATTAAGCGAATGCAAATAAGTCGATTTACAATGCTTTTCGAAAAATTTTAGTCGAACCCTTTATTACCCTTTTTGGGGCGCAAGAACTTTATGAGAGTAACGATGTTTCTTTTTTCGTGAGGTAGCAAAATGTCGTTCGGAATGCAATGCTAATATTTAGTTTCTATCACGTCTCAATTTGACAAAATGTCAAAATTTCTAAAAGACAAAATGTTGGTCAACAAACTGTGGCTTGGAATAAAAAAAACATATCGTGAGTTCGGGACTACCAATAGAAAGAAAGACTCAGGGATCGTTTGTTGCTGCTAGGTTGGCATCGGCGCAAGACTTCGGTAAATCTTTAAAACTAACTCTGTCGAGCTACGGGAAAAATAATTTCGTCAAGCGCAGTAAGGCAAAGGCACTGTAATCGGATTTTTGAATAAAAGTCAGAGAACAACGATTCCTCTGGACTCAGGAGCATCGTAATTGGACTCAAGACATGTCAACAAATCAAAGTTTAAGCTACATGAGGAGATGGGAGGATTCCTGCGCAAGGGAACCAAAGGAAAGACTGAGCTCTGAATGCATCTTACGGATGCCCCCAAAATTGCAAGTTTGATGGTCTGCAGATGCTTCTCTGGAGACGAAAAAGATAGAATGGTCTTCCTAGAATCGAAAGTCACTGCAGTTAGCCTGCAGGTTTTGGAAAATGAATTTAAGCCCTCTGCGCAGAAACTTTTTGGTATTACTTGCAGATTCATTATTTGTTAGGACAATGCGTCTTGCGGTCAAAATTGTAAGTATGATGTTAGAGCAAGTTTCCCAAAAAGCTAGAACTTTTATGGTTAAAAATATTTGCATTTTTTTATTTTTTTTTACGTTAAAAAGTACTTCGAGGAAAAGAATGTGGATGTATTAAGTTGGCCTCCCTGTAGTTCAGATCTCAAGATATCTGGCTAATAATGAAATATGAGGCTGCGAAGAAGCGTCTACAGTAAATTGAAAAATTTAAAAAAAAATTAACCTGGAATCCACTTGAAAAAAACCTATCTGAGTCAATGTCTCGCCGATTTGAAGCTGTAATAAAAGCAAGAGGATTTCCAGCAACAAAGTTCTAATAAGATAGACATGGTTATTGAGAAGCAATTAAAAAAAAATAAAACACTGCATTAATAACGCATTTCGAGCCAGGTATTCAAAACCTCATTTTTCAATCTAACAACTTTTTACTGTATGAAAAATTTTAACACTCTAAATGTATCATGAAACGATTGAAACCATATAAGAAAAGAAAACCGCATTTAAATACATATATGAAGTTATTGCAACAAACTTGATCAAATTTGAAAAAAAAGGTTTAAACAACATTTTTCGATGTCCGATTTCAGTCTGGATTTGGACTTCAACCTTGGAGCAACAGAAACCAAAATATATCTGAGTTTCAAACCACTTAACAACTTTTAAAACTTCTGTTCTGTCTGTGCAAAGTATATAAGAAGAGTTTTTGGAATCCCCTGAGAGCGAGGAATCCCTGGTTTGCCCTGAGAAGTCTCCTATGGCATGACCAATTCAACTTCCCTACTTAAAATCATTGCCGTGGTATTTTTATGCGTCGTCAAAGGATTCTGAGCACTTTTCCACATTTCAGACGAAAATGGTCCGCAAGACCTAAAAGTGCAAGTTGCATTCACATCCAGTAGGGAACAGGAAGTGTTACCACATTTAATTAAATTTAAATTTTTCACTTTCAAAAAGAATTAAAACTCTTTAAGTTATTTTGAAAAATTCTCCTGCTCGAAATCCACATGAGCTCTGCATCCACCTCTCCCCCCCAATACGGGTCAACTCTGTTCGCCATTGAGTCATTCCATTTTCCGAGACAGGTTGAATGAATTCATCTCTTCCTTTTGATATTCAGGCACTCATTGTTTCACCCTGCTCAATGTTAGCCATCCCTTCAATCAACTTTCACTGGAAGGAGCATGACCATACATATCAAGCATGCCAGATCATCAGACTGGGCCCTTCACTTCACATCATATCCTGACAACTGAAAGAACAACCATCATGTTTTTGGTTTTCGTTACTGTTTTTTTTTTGACTAACAAATAAGAGAAAAACGAACCGATAAAATCCGCATCTGAAATTCAATTGGATTCCATTCCCTTTTTTTAAAATCCACAATCAAACAGACGTGCATCTGAACCCTAGAGAGATGAAAGTATTTTCGTTTTCGAATTTCCACAAACGGAGAACCTCGATTTGAGCATCCATCGATGGAGCTGACCACCAGTGAGCGGCGGATGTTTTCCAAACCAAAAGAGGAACTGCTCCTTCGTTATCCCTTTTGGGATTCAGTCATTCCTCCTTTGTGACTCCAATCAAACGTTTTTTTTTTTTTTCGTTTTAACGCTCAAAGTCAAACTCCGCGTCCAAAAAGATTGTTGTAAAAAATCGTAGTTCAAGGGAGGGGAAAATATTGAATATGACGCTGATTATGCTCGGATTGGGTTAGTTATAATGACCCAATTTGTTGCCCAAGTCTTCTTCAGTACCTGCAAATGATCAAAAGTCATCCATCCAACGGCTGTTCATGCGGGACTTATCGCTCCACAGTAAGAACCATTCTCGTCCTCGTGACCACCGTTATCGATTTGATTACTGAACTACACAAACGCAAAGCTATTCATTGATTTTCCTGTCTGCTGCACATCAAACAAATCGGGCTTCTTTTGTCGCGTCGCACCGTCCGTCCGCCACCGGCCGTTTCACTGTGCGAGTACCTCGAAAAGCCCGCAGCTTAGCTCCCAATCATTCATTTATGAAATTTAATTTAATTATATGTCTGTGCCAGCGAATGTGGAAACTCCGCATTGGCGTCCAGAATTGCCACACACTAATAAGACCCACATTCAGCACAACCCCATATCGTCTGCTCCCCTTCACTCACTGCCCCCCTTTGGCCATTGGCATTTATTGTGGCAGGGTAATGAATTGCTTGATGCTGCTGGTCGTGCGTTTTGCGGACCAAACACAGCCCCGGCTATTCATTCTAATTTCGATAATCGGATGCTTGTCTCTTTGGCGGCTTGTGGGGCACAAATTTAAAACTCGTCAAAAAGCCCGGTTACATCAACCGGAAAATCCAATCCGGTGAAAACTATCACCTCGAACAATTGACCAGATAGCCCCAAAGCCAACGGTGCTGTGGCGGGGTAAAATGGGGTGGGCAGCCACTGTAAAAACCTTGTTTCCAGGTGGTATTGATGCCATCCCTTTACAGACGCACACAATTGAATTGGAAAAGTTTATAAATCAATTGGCCAGTTTAAAAGTTGGAACTAGTGTGGCCACTTTAGCAGTACACTGGTGGGAAGCGATTGGAATTATAGAAGATCGACATTCTTGACAGGACGACTTTGTTCAGCTAGGAGTATCGTGTGACAACTTGAGAGGCCAAAGCATGCACCGCGTTGGACTTGTATCTTTTTGGAATTGCGATTTGCTGACGTTTGATAATTGGTTGCGTGGTTGTCCATCAGGGGAGCAGAGAAATAGTAACACTGCCATCTGTAAGTTTCTGGATAGTTAATGTCTATTCAGACTCTATCGAGTGAAAGTAATAAATAGAAAGACATGGGTATTGAAAAAGAGTCAAATCTACGTCGAATCTTTACCATCTTGGTCGCCAATCTAGGCGTTTCCATGCAGTTCAAAGGATCTTTCGATGTTGGACGCTGATTTTGAACTTGTGTGTGAAAAGTTTGCTACGAAGCAGCTGGGATGAGGTCTTGTTATTAGACAGTCCATTCATACCCCATAACAGATAACAGCGTTCCGTTTTTAGTTTTAATTTAGACCTTTCACTTTTTTCGAGTCCTAAAAATCGATGATTTTTTTGAGCTTAGCATGATGCATGTGGGTTGATCTTTAGTGGAGTAAGTCTTGGTGAGAGATACGGGATAGAATGCCTACAACAATTAATTAAGACCAAGGTAAACTTTAATGGTTTTTAAATCGTTTGTATTCCAATGAGCGCTATGAGCGATGAACTATTGAACTATGAAAAAAGCATCCAAAGGATCTAATCCTTGAGCAATTGCATCTTCGCTTGAACCCACTGAGCTACGAACCCTTTACTTTCTTCAAAGTACTCTTCATGCGTATAAAACTTTCACATTTTCTGTGAAACATTTGAGTCAGTTGCTTTTTAAGGACCTTTCTCAAGATTTCTGTTTATTGCTGTGAGATGATGAACTTATCCGCGACAGCTTAATCAACGAATGTGCCATATTGACAGCTTTCTGTTAACACCTTTCATTCATCATTGAGGTCCAAAACCGATTCATCCGCATCGAGTGTTCTAAAAAGAAATTTGCTTAAAATGATATTTCAAGGCTTTGATGACCTTCTTTAAGTTTAGGCAACCCTGGTGAACGAAGAACTTTGAACATCTCCAAATTACTGGTTGAAATCTTCATCCTATAAGAATGGTATTTCTATTGTTGGCGGTACCCATTTTCGACAAAACGTATTTGGGGACTTTAAGATGCGAAGAGGACGCTTGATATCACAGACGGTCGAACTGCCAACTAAATTTTCATCATGCGGATAGTCTGATTGTGAAAATTTATATTGGCGATTATTAACGATCCAATGCCTCAGCGCACCAAAAACAGTTTAAACTTACAGAGAGAATGCAAGCAAAAGACTCTCAAAAAAGGCAGGGTCGGGCCATACAAGATTTCTAATTGTCCCCAAGAAAGAATAAGTGGTATGGGGACAAATGCGTCTAAAGATGAGGCATGCTAGAAGATATGCTAAAAAAAAGCAAGTAGCACAGAGTAAGACGAGGAGAAGAAAAAAAGAGGCTCGAGGATATCGAAGAGTCTAAACAAGAAAAATATATGAAGTAATTTAAAAAATTAGCCTTGTTGAAGGCTTTAAAACAGGATCCCACTTTCTGTGTTATTGTGAAAGAAATTTTCTCACCGATTCGCAGGAAGCTGTAAGTGTACTCGAGCAGCGAATTAAGCAGCCTTTAAATGATTTTTACTAAGCGAGTGTGGTAGTGAATGAAGAAAACCCATTTTCAGCCGATGAAGTTATTCTCACATCCACTTTAGAAGAAGTTAATCTAACGATAAAAAAATCTCAAAAGGAACGAAGTTCAGGGTGCAGGCTAGTCAGGTTTGGGTAAAGAAAGCAAGCCTGAAGCAAGCAGCTCTTTCTGTCCAAACTTTGCAAAAAAAAGAAAGAAAGAAAATGAATTCATATTTTGGACCAACGATCGAGTTAGGTCAATTGCTTCAGTTGATAGGTCCTGGGCCCGATTCGTAGTCCAGTCACATTTTGCTATTTAGATAAAATTTCTGACGCTATCACTGGATTTGTCGACCAGCGGCTGTAGACTTGGGTGGCGTTGTTGTAGTGGTTCTAATGTCGGATACGATTCTTAATTTGTTTTGATTATGTATAGATGACTCTGCTGTGAAAGCATAACACTAACAGCAGTGTAACGGAGCTAAATCTTCCAAACTTTCAAAGTATAGCACACTAATGTCGAATAAAATCCGGCAAACTAAACGAAAGCTACTTCAAATGAAGATCAATCTTAAATTTCCGATGTACCTGGTAAGAATCGTTTAATTCTTTTTATGTTATCGCAGTTTCCAAGTTTCTTTTCGAGTATTTTCCACATTTCAGGTGGCGCTCCTCAAGGATCAGTGCTAAGTCCTGTTCTTTACAAAAAGTGTACTTTTGATTTCCCTCACTTGAGTAACAGATGCAACCTGTTTATTTTCATTCGTGTTATTGGTCATAATATTGAAACCAACCAACAATCTACCTCAAATACAGTTTAAGCGATTTTTTTTTACTTGTAAAGGAAAAGCTTGTTTAGTTTCAAGCAACAGACTTATAGAAGATGGTACCCAGGTCAAGTGGAAAAGGCATGCGAAGTATTTTTGAGTTCTTTTGGGCAAACGCTTGACATACAAGAAGTCGCTAACAAGGTTAACTGATTATAAGATCTTA
Organism: Orthonevra nobilis; assembly: GCA_963555765.1. NCBI lineage: Eukaryota > Metazoa > Arthropoda > Insecta > Diptera > Syrphidae > Orthonevra > Orthonevra nobilis. Next base: position 5,205,019 of record OY743227.1, read on the forward strand.
ACTCCTTCAAAACTATTGTTCTGTGAAAAAGATATATGCGAGTCTTTAAGCTTTATGCAAATATTAAAGTTGCAAGGTATATAAACCAATTCTTCGTACATATAATACTTAATCAAATTGTACATATTTTGGCCAAACTAAAATATCCATCCATCTATTTAAGCGGAAGCAAATAAGACGATATCAAATCCACTGTCCCGATTTGGGTTCCACCCACAGAATTGAGGTGAAACTTAATTCTATTTTAATTTTGCTCGGTCTGTTCTTCATGCATAAGAAGAGTATTCAATATTATCTTGAGATCGAAAATATTATGAAAAAAAAGGGTTTACAAAATTTTGCTACCCAGGAAAACTGATCCGATATTGTCGAACAATTCACGAAAGCTGCCGAATTATTGACACCGGATTCTGGCAAGAAATCTATCTAATACTTGAACACACGATGCAACTCGCATATAACAATACTGAAGACAAGAACTTTTCCAAGAATGTCCATCTTTGAAAAAAAAAAACTCTGGACAAATATCGCCTTCAGTTTGTGAGTTAAACAAGGATCAAGACTTCTTACAAGCAAGACAGCCGAACAGATTTTTGAAAGCGTTGAAAAGAAAGTTCACATCGGCCAACGAGAGCGGTAAATGTAGTCTCATTTAATCACGAACCTTACGATCTCTTCAAAAACGTTAATTTCGTCCCTTCGAATACGATGAGTCGACCAAGCTGAGCGATTGAACCAAAAGGCTTCAACAAAAGATGTCTTTGAATCCAACCCATCAAGAAGACGAAAAAAGTGGCCCAGCTCATGCCGGACACGCACACGAAGGGTTTTGTACCGCCGTCTTGCCTGATTTTAAGTATCCTATCCTAAACTCCGCTGAAGCTCCGCTACTGGAAATTTTTCAGAAACGCTTTTGATGCACTTGAAAAAATTACATTTGATTTTCAAGCAAAGCAAAGGTGTTCGACAGATTTTCTTGCTTAGTGAAGACAATTTTGCTTTCCGTTGGCACCTTTTGGGTACGGAACCCTAAATAGAAAGATCGCGGATAAATTTTGTTCTGGAAAGCAGGCTAAGCTCAGGTTCAATAAGGATCAATAACTAAGTAAACTGTTGATCGAAATAATAAAATATTAAAGACGAGGAAAAGAATGAGATCTAAAACAGATGGAATAAAAAGTCGAATTGTACATGAAAGCATGTTTTCATCTCCGCAATAGAACTCTCTTGGATCTTACCAAAGAAATGAATCTGATTCAAATACTTTACATAAATAGCAGAGTTAAATGAGAAAGACATCCTCTAGATAACCCTCCGCAATATTAAATAAACTGCTGCATTTCTTGTTGAAGGTTTGTCAATTATGTGCTTTCAATTGGAATTCAGTGAATTCCTTTTAACCAAATACACAATGCCATGCCCTAAAATATCTAACAACGAATCAGGGGTATGGGACAAAGAAAACAGAACCATACCATGAGCTCGTCCTGAGTTATGCATGACGATATCCTTAATACGTTTCTCTCATACATCAAAATATATTGTGTGTAAGAAACATAATAATCCTTTGGTATGCGAGCATTATAAAGTCTCTCAAGCGTCTCCTCTCCCTATGCTCGACAACCATATTAACCATTTTTCCTTGAACTCTTGCGCGCTCCCCTAACAAACAAAAGAAAAACCAACGAAAAGAAACTCTTTCAGGATCATCAACAACAACAGGCAGGAACGACAACGCTGTTAACATCGCGAAAGAACGAAAAATTGGAAGAAAAAGTCCAAAGATGCAAGAATCCAGATACCGCAAAACTCATTTAAAAGGTTCCCTCTTCGAAAGGATGACAGGATATGCGAGCGAGGACCACCACCACCATCAACGCGCACCGTAAGAGGGTAAACTAGAGCAATTTCACAGCAGAACCCCGAAGAAGCACGAAGCACAGAAACCGCCAGTGAAACACATTAACTTTTAAGAAGTGTTTATAGTCATTAAAATTTATCCCTAGAACTACACAGTTGACTTTCGGTTGACTAACTGCCCACGAGGGAACTACAGAGACCAAGTTAAAGAACGCCTGTGATGAGTTTCGTTTTTGTTTTTTTTGTTCCTCGTCGAAAAGCCATAAAGCGACGTCGACGCAGCAACAGCCAGGACGAAGTAGAAGCTGGCGAATACTCAACATTTGTGCATATTTATCCCGGTTTTATTGCACGAAAGCCCATGGATGAACTTTAACCCATTAAAAATCAGAGAAGTTTCCAAGCCAGGGAGAAGTTTAACCAGGTGCTGGCTAAAAGTCTTTGCCCTCCTGCCCCCACTCCTTTTTCTTTCATCCATAAGATTGCGAGTTAAGTTCGAACGTTGGGCGCCAGTTGTGTTTTTTTTTTCGTTTTCATATTTTTCTTAACGTAGCGCGATATTAGCGGTAAAGTGTAATCTGTGTGAGAGCAAAAAGTAAAGGTCCTTGTTGCATCTACTCTACTGTGTATGTGTGAAATAAAACTCATTGTTGCTACAAAAGTTATTCAAAAAAAAAATGAGCGGGAAAAAGTTTTATAATTTAGTTGTGGGTCGCACAAAAGGGACGAAGTTAAGCGCGAAAAAACGGGTCGAAACTTTCCATATTTTTGCCTGACTTTTGCTGCATGGACAACAAAGTCACGCATAATGTAACAATCACTAAAACAGAGTTCCTCACCCTTCCGGGGTTACCTGTTTTCAGATTATTTTCCACTCTCGTTTTTTCCACTTCGTGTAGCTACCTTTAATTAATTATCACGGCTTAAGTGCTTTACGATGGTCGATCCTTTTAAGTCGGCAATTCTTAAAAAAGGATTTTACAATTAATAACTACAGTAACTGCGTTTGGTGTTTTTGCAGTTTACAAAGATTCCAATTTAACTTGATTGAATGGCCGAAACTGAACTCGGTGTACAATTAGGCTGCAACTCCTTGAAGGGATATTTCTACATAGAAAGAGATAGGGAAGATAAATCTAGTTCCTGTACAAACAAAGGATGTAATCGATTACCAGCAATTGATGCAATTGTTGCAAAGGCCACAAAATATTCTATATAAATAGAAATTTTGCCTGAAGTAGGGGTTAAAATAGGACACGATTGGATGTTTGAAGGGGGAAAAGGTCTGAATCCAACTAAACCAATTCAGTTTGGCTTTTATATACGATTGTGTATTCCCAATAACAAAATTCAGTGCTGATTATTTGAGCCTACGGAAAGTGCATAACGATAATAATTTGTCAAGACGAAGATGATTTCTGCTGCAGAGGCTTTCACAAGTAATCAACTCTTAAGAGGGGAAGGCTTTTAAAAGTGGGCAGTAATTTCAGTTGCATCAGCAAGATGGAAAATTGAGTTCTGAAATATGTAGAATTGATATTCGTGCTTATGAAGTGGGAACAGTCAAGTCGATACAAAACGGATAAGTATGGACCTTGTTTTTTACTTCACTGAACATCTGATACACCTCAAGGGTGTGGGAAGCATCATTATCGAATTTCAATTGTAAAAAACTGAGGAAATGGTATTCTGACTAAATTCACAAGTCTTACGGAACAGTTTTCTAGTGTCCCTTGGGATGACGGATTTTTAAATCACTGGAAATATCAAAAAATATTCCACTGATATATCCACGAAAACTTCTGAACGACTGGCAGTACGGTTTTCACAGCATGAGGTCCACGGATGGATTTCATCTCTTCGAAAAATGGAAGAACTCTCTGCATCTTTTGGATGAAAGTCGGACGCTTCTGCATGATAATACAGATGCATTTGAACTCAGAATCTTTTGTCGAAAACGTGTGCATAAGGTGTCTTATTCAATGGAGAAGAAACTACCTATCCGATGGTGTTCCACAGGGTTCTATTTTGTGTCCGACTCTCTTTTATATATTCATAAATGATCGGAATTCTTCTTCATCCAATCCAATTAAAACTTAAACTCGCTCATCTTCTTCAAAAGTGAACCGCACGGTATGTTTAAGTCACTTATCTGGCATTATCCATGAAAGGCATTTGCATGCTGAAACTGAAAGACTTTCCGTCCGCGGAATATTTTTTAAAAACAATTTTGGTTGGATTGACACCATAGCCGATGTCGACAAAAAAACTGCAAAATGCATAGGTTTTCAAAAGCGGTATGGTTTAGAGATCTAGCTCAGATAGACTCCAAAACTTGAGCATATAGTATGTGGCAGGTGATCGAAAAACAATTTTAAACCAGTTCGACAGATTTCAAAATCGAGCGATTAAACTCATAGGAGACGAAAATAATACCAAGTTAGTCGACTCGCTTGTTATTTTATAATATTTTTTTTTCATAGACAGTGACTGAGTTAATTAACCAGCTGTATTGCTTCTCTCTAATCTCTTTCGCAGTTTCTCTCGCCTCGTCAGGAATGTTTCAGTACACTTTTAATCCTGATTTTGGTTCTACGATCAAGTATAAGGATTCTGTTTTTAGAGGCACAACATAGATGCGGATGGGTCTTCCAAACCTGATGTTTCCTACTCATTATTTGCATCAGTTTTTGTGCCTTCTCTCTCACTGATCCTTTCCATTTTGGTTATCCAACACCTTAAACTAATTCAACTTCTTCATGCACTTCTGATAATGTCCCATCCTTTTTTTAGATATTGTAATTCATACTGTAAAATCCGTTCAAATGAGTCAAAGCCTGAAGAGAGCTCCTCTATTAGTTTTGCTGTTCTTTAAAAATGTAAACCTTCTCATGCAGGACACTCGTCTTTTATGAATAACAAATCTGTCGCTTACAGTTTGTCCTTATTTTTTGGAAGCACGCTTTCGAGCAAATAATTACATTTCAAAAAATGAGATCGAGTAGGATGTGAAATGTAAAGGCCCATTACCAACTCGAGTCTTTAAAAATATACAAAGTAAGTCAACGATGACAAATCTTTCAGAATTTATGGCCCATTGGTTTGACTCTTCCTGAAGACATAAGGCTGAATTTTCACTGTGATTTGAGTTTAGCGTTTCACAAAATATCGCAGCCTATTTCAATCGGTTTCGACAACATTCTTATTTACTGGACTGAGTCATATTAGTCATAATAGATCTAACGAAGTAAATTTAAGGCAAAGAATTTTTTTGGTTAAAATTGGCTTACCTCAAGGAAGACGCTTTGGCCCGATTTTGCGAACGTAAAACCTCAAATCGACGATTTTATTTTTTTAAGGAATCGAACGAGTGAAAAATTTCCATCATTGCCGAAGAAGAGGTGAAGCGAAAATTGGTGACCTAAACGCCGATGTTCAAGCACTCAATTATCATACGTTCTAAGCATTCCTTGGTCAGCTGGCTTCAATTTTGAATGAATTGAAATTAAAAAAGGGTGTAATCTATATTGTAAAATGGATGTTATATGTGTAGTTTGTTTAGACACATATAATTATAATGATGCATGCAATGGATGACCTTTTTTTCTTGAAGCTGCTCCTTCCTTCCTAAACAACTTAGAGGAAAATACTAACATTAGAACTCACATTTGAAAAATTTGACAACTCAGTTCTCTCTGTAAATGTTGCACACTTTTTATATTGTTAATTGTCACTGACAACGAAATATTGGAAAGTCTTACCAGAATATTTCTATCCAGTAAATTTAAACTTGCTTAAGCTACGATTAGATTGTATGAAAAAATGATAAACGTTTGCATATTTTCGAATGCACAAAAATTATTTTTATCAAATTATTCTTTTCGTTGCTTATATTTTCTTCTCTTCTTCTCTTTTTTCAGGTTTACTAATGCTTATGCGTCACCGCCAAAATGTATATTCTGTTTCTTCGATAAATTTTGGGTAACAATATGAATGTGAATTCATGCAAAACATAAAAACTTAAAAAAATAAAACAAAATAAAAACTTCCGGCCAGATTTGAACCCAGAACCCGTAAAAAAACTGGGCAATGCATCAACACACTCAGGTGCCATTCTGTATTGAGGTGACATACTTACTACTGTGTCCAAAAAATAAGGTGACATTGTATTTATTTTGAAAATTCTTTATTTATTCTTCCAAATCAATTTCATCCCCTTCAAAGTAATCCCCTCCCGATGCAATGCACTTATGCCAACGGATTTTCCAATCTTTGAAACACTGGTTGTAGTCACTTTCCGGGATGGCCTTCAGTTCCGTCTTCGCTGCGGCTTGAATCTCCTCTATCGTATCAAAATGTTGTCCCCGGAGCGGTTTTTTGAGCTTGTTGAACAGCCAGAAGTCGCACGGCGCCAGATCAGGTGAATACGGTGGTTGCTTGCGGAACGATATGGGTTGAGTTTTTGGCGAAATGATCACGAATTACGAGTGCGGTATGGGATGGTGCATTATCGTGGTGTAAAAACCAAGAATTGTCTTTCCACAATTCCGGCCTTTTTAGGCGGATAGCGTTACGCAAACGACGCATAACGTTCAAATAATATTCCTTGTTGACTGTTTGGCCGGTTGGAAGGAATTCATAAAGCACAACACCACGATAATCGAAGAAAACAGTCAACATGACCTTTTTGAGCGACTTTGGCGCGGTTTTTTTTGGTCTCGGCTCTCCTTTGGCACGATATTCGCTCGATTAATCGGTTGTTTCGGGGTCGTAAGCATAGATCCAAGTCTCATCGCCAGTTATTATGCGTTTCATGACATCCTGGTAGTCGGAAAGCATTGTTTCACACACTTCAACGGGACGCCTTTTTTCCAGTCGAGATTTGACGCGCTTGAAGCCCAAAGCATCCTTCAAAATGGTATTGACTGAGCCTTTCGATAAGCCAACTTCATCAGCAAGGTCTCTTATCATTAATCGATGGTTTTTCAACACCAAATCTTTGATTTGTTGGACGTGAGCTTCATCGGTTGAGGTTGATGGTCGCCCAGAACGCTCTTCGTCTTCGACACGTTCACGGCCGGCTTGGAAATCACTATACCACTTGTAAACATTTTTTTTAGACAAAGCCTCATCATCAAAGGCTTTCTGCACCATCCTCAACGTATCCGCAGCAGAAAATTGATTCCGCAAACAAAATTTAATGCAAATTCTTTGCTCAATAAATTTCGACATCGCAAAAAACGAAAAACTCACTTTTAGCAGCTCACAAAACGACGCGTATCTCAAACACTATGATTATATTTTGACATGCAATTTCACATAGATGTCACTGACAGTACTACCAACCTAAAAAGAAAGAAAAATTTCCAAATCCTTCGCCGCGCGCAGTTTAAATTCAGATGTCACCTTATTTTTTGGACACAGTAGTATATGCTTAGTTTTGTTTCCGGATGTCCGAAGAAAAATGAAACGAGCGATGAAATTCAAATTAACGTCAGAATTAATTAAGATTTAAAGGTCTTTAGGAGCACAGAAGTGCAATTGACAGCCGCAGAATGCCAGTGTCAGGAAAAAAGGAAATTTTCGCATGCAGGAGAGCGGAATTGCAATCCATCTGACATGTTACTTCAGTTTTTTCTTGACAGATTTTTTTAAAAAGTCCATTATCTTGAATCTTTCAATCTAAAAGTTTGAGTCTTGTTTTTATATTCTAGAGGATACTCCACTATTCCACTAAGATCTCAATAATATGGTCATGGATTGGTTTAGTCGAACCATTTATCTGTCACAATACCCAACTTAAGGCCGTTCGGAGTTGACAGAATATGCGGAAAGTACAGACAAAACATTGTCAAGAAACAGTCTCCTTTGGCCGATTTAATATACCAATAAGATTATCTACAACAACTCATTGGGTTTTTTTGCTTGCGAAAAAGTTGAACATAGCATTCCCGATGCTTTTAATTCCACTGACGATGGCTTATTGCCGAGGAGATTCTTTCAGTGGATCATAGCAACGATTTGGCTTTACTTCGATTGATTGCTTTTCGAGGAATTGTGAGTGGAAAAACGGGCCAATTGTGGCGGATAACCACCAGATTCGATGCCTTACAAAACCTTACAAAACCACTAAGCTCCAGCCTAGTCGCTGCGTCATCGTCGTCTCTATCATCCGCCCAATTAGAAGCAAGCGCATTGGTTCGCGGACCAACTGCTAATCTTCTTTTGTTGATCTCTACTGTAAACGAATCACACGCAACAACAGTCGTGTCTGTATTCTGAATTCCAAATCGCAATCCTAACCACTCATATGCACATGGTTCACCATTTTATGGAATCCATATCGGTTTCTAATCGGATTACGTCATCATCATCATCATCATCATCATCACCGGAAGCACCAGGACCTAACTTCTGTACATCCATTAAGTCCCAACCCCCTCCTAGCCATCGATTCATTCCTACAACAACCGACAAAAACTCAATCTGCAAGTCCTCAAAACCCAATCATAGACTCTCCAGAAACTGATGCAATCGTCGTTTCAAAAGGACGAAGAGAAATACTTTCCAAAAGAAAGTAAATAATTTTCTAGATGCATACATTTCCACATTTATGAACATCCCCATGTAGCCTTTCCCAAGAACCGGATGCAGTAACCTGCGTTCCGGCATCAAGCATATCCTTAAATCCCAACATCGAATATAGAACTTTATTTTTTGGAAAACTTACCACAGCATTGTTCGTTGCGGATGTTCGTTAGTTACTGAGGGGTGGGCCAAAAAACAGATGGGTGGTGTGCAGCCGAGCTTCGTTAAAATTTGTCTGCACCGGGGTAAGGGGCTTAAATAAGTTTATTACCCATTACCAGGATTTCGATACTTGTATTCACACAAAATCGAAGTTTAATGCTTTGATGCAATTGGAACGTGCACAAAAAAAAAGTTAAGCTCAAGCGGGCCCGCAAAAGCAAGCAAATATTTGTTTTGCATGAAGTTTCGTTTACGTAGGCTGGTAGATATATTTCTAGACTAGGCAACACTAAGTGTTGCCAGGTGCAATCTGACATTTCCATTGGAAAGTTTGACATTTTTTAGCATAACATCACTCAGAACGTTTTGTCATTTAATCGTGAATTGTTTAATTAACAGAGACTTGAAAAATTCATCTCGGCGGATTTTAATCTTTGTATAGCGATGAAGCATATAGCACTGGCTTAATGAATTCAGTCAAGGCCGACGCTCGCTCGAAGACGAATTCCGTGAAGGTCGTCCAAAAACGGCAGTTGTGTCAGAGGACATTGATGCGCTGAGGGAACTGATAATGCAAGATCGTCATGTGACATGCCGTGATATAGAGGCATCCCTGGGCATTTCTCCCACCAGCATACATTCGAAAAAAGGTTTGTTCTCGTTGGATCCCTCACAATTTGACAATCGCTCAAAAAAAGGCTCGTGTCGATTGGTGCAAAGAAAGACGTTTATAAGATTGTCGCAGGTGACGAATCATGGATCTATGCGTATGAGCATGAAACAAAACAACAATCGACCGTGTGGGTCTTCGAAGACGAGCCAAAGCCAATAAAAGTTGTTCGTGGAAGCAGCACTTCGAAGCAAATGGTCGCCTGTTTCATCGGCAAAACTGGTCATGGGGCGACAGTCCCGCTTGAGCAACTTAGGACGGTCAATTCTGAGTGGTACACCACAATTTGTTTGCCTGAAGTCTTCGCAGAAATTCGAAAAACGAACAAGAGAAGATGAATCATTGTTTACCATGACAATGCGAGCTCTCACACATCGGCTCAAACCAGCGCCTTTTTGACCGGCCAAAGCGTCAAATTGATCAGTTATCCGCCGTACAGCCCTGACTTGACATCCAATGACTTCTTTTTATTCCCGCACATCAAGAAAAAAATGCGTGGTCAACGATTTTCGTCGCCAGAACATGCTGTTGAAGCGTTCAAAAACCATGTTTTGGAGGTGTCTCAATCGGAGTTTAAAAAGCGTTTGGACAATTGGCTTGGGCGCATGCAATAAAACCACTTTTGATGATAAATATTAGCATTTTCATTATTAGGCCAGAAATATATCTAACAGCCTACGTATAGCCGTACCCGTACTTTAGCCGAATGCCCGTTTTTAGCTAGATTGTGGCTTGATTCGTTGAAAGGATATAGTTGGAATCGATTTGACATCTAAAGGAGTAGTTGGATGTTAGATTGATGCTTTTAGTTATAACGCTTCGACGCGACTTTTAAATGAAGTCGCAGGAAGTCGCACGTGCGAGCAAATTTGGCCTATTTGCATTTTTTAAGATGTTTTGATGATTTTGATGACCCGATCTCTGCTCCAGCCAATACTTATGCTTTAAAAACAAACACAGGACTTCATCAAACCCAAAACTGTGGGCGAAATTCGATTGATCTTATGCCCAAGTTATACCCCAAGTAAGAATGCCATTTCTTAAATTGAATGGACATAAAAAAGGACGCGATTACAAAAAATAAAAAAAAAAATCGTCCGGCAGATTATTTTTCTGCTGAATTATTTTTTTTTAACTATTTGCTCGCTCTTCTAGAGTATATTTATACTCTTAAACGCACAGAGCGAGCGGAAGAATTAGGAGGAGAATGAACGATTTTGTAGTGGTTGAGAAACTCGGGTGTATTTGGTTTCAATTTTCTTCCGTGGGTGGAGCTCGAAACGAGACGCAGGATTTTTATATCGACCTATTAGCTTCCACCTAATTCGTAAAATTTTATTCGACATTAGTTGACTTTGAAAGTTTGGAAGATTTAGGTTAACACCCCGCTGTCAGTGTTATGCCTTCACTATCTACACAAACCGCTTTTTTGAAAACACGAATTAGGTATTAAGCCGATACAACAACCACTGCAGCAACGCCACTCATTAGTCAGACTACTATCGGTCGACCAATCCAGTGATAGTACCATTAACTTGATCCCAATGGAAAATGGTGACTGGACCAGATTCGAAAAAATAGATCACTCTAGAGGCAGGCGCTCTACCAACTCCGCCACCCAGCTGTTAGCCAAAGTCTATCGCTGCCTGTTAAAACTAGGATTCGAAATGTACGCTAAATTGTTTGATGGATGCTAAATTTATGGTGGGAACAGAAACTTTGGAACATTGTCTGTTTAGTTAATCACGCTACATCAATGACCATAATTATACAAGGATGCAATCATTTCTCATTAGGATTCATTGACTATACTTCCAGGTGACGAACTAGCCTAGCCTAGCTCTTCGCTTTTCGTTCGACAATAGCTTCTGAAGAGCTTCTTTTAATGCATATCATCAGTCATTATTGCACACATTTCTGGTCGAGTTTAACAAAAGGGGTTAAGTGTTTCCAGATGTTTCACTCTGTGGCTGGTTCAAGTGTTTTGAGGCGTCAAATGATGAACCTTTATTTTGTTGCACGGGGCAGGTTTCCATTATTCGACATTCGGATTCTTAATCGCGCTGCAACAATGAATTTTTCGTCTAACAAGATTTCTTCAAGAACTTCATAAAACGTGGGTGTTTATTTCTCATTGGTTAATTTATGGCTGCTAACCGTGAAGTTCCAAACCCCACAGAAGTGATTCGCAATTCTCTGAAGTGTACAACTGTCATGATAAAAACGTTTTGATAAAAAGGACTGATCTGGAACAATGGAAATTGCTTAAGACGTCAATGGAATATATGATGCATGACATTGATGGACAAAGAAGTCCAAAGAAGCATCATGTGAAAGGATGTGAACCGAAGAAGAGGTTTAAATCTATTTTATTATACTAGTCCGGTTCACCTTCATGTGTGGTTGGTAGGTTCTCTTAAAATCAAATATTCACACTCGTGGAAAAATGGCAAAAAGTCTAAATTGAACCCACTTGATTTCAAGACTGTAGATGGCAGTATCTTCATATATACATCGGGAGCAACACCACTGATCCCTGAAGCATTTACGAGGAGAAAAGCCGAGACGCTGAATGAGGGCAAAACCAAGTAGACGCTCACAGAGGAACACTAAGTACCGACGTCTTGGTTAAACCATCGCTAAAGGCAGCTTTAACTTTGAGGCAGTTAAGGACTTCGTCTAACCCGGTATTTTTATATTTCGACTGCAGGAAATTGAAAATGGTCCCGCTCTATGGCGGTAAGATATGGGATCTTTCTTATGCAGATGAGTTCAACCATGGTCCAAAAAAGAGGTTCCTCGACAGATATTTTGTCCCATTCGGGCTTTAGGGGTATAGAGAAGACGCTCAAACAATGAATGAATGAATGTCTCTTATACAAGGTCCTGTCCGAAATTTAATACACCGAATTATTTGTCAAATTTGACAGTTGACGCAAAATAGGGTACATCATCATAATTGCCCATCCAAATGAAGCTTGCCAATAAATGTTTGTTTTTTAACAAATTCAAACCCGTTTGCTTGCCGGCTTATTCAATAACTGCCGCTTATCCTGATTAAATAAAAATAAAATATTAAGCGGGACGCCAGAAGCTTTGATGGAATAGAGTTCTTGCCAAAGTATCATCATCGGCCGTCGTCTACAGCTGTACTATCATGGAACACAGCTCAAAAGGGGGATAATTTCAATTTACTGTAAAAAGTCCTGCCCGCCGACAAACAAACAATCTCGCTCCACTTCATATATGTTAAGCGCTCCCAAAGGAAATTGCTTTATGATATAAAAGCCAAGAGGCTACGTAGGTATGCTTAGAATGGCGCAAAGGCTAAATCCTTCCTTCACCCAGTCGATAGCATAAAATTGAAAAAAAAATAACTAAATAAGAAAAAGGCGAAACTGAGGAGTAGTGGAGGAGTGGTTGCAAAACACTTTAGCGTGTGCATATCTCTCCCCATTCGTTAAGGTTCTCATCATATATCCTTTCCCTGCCGACGAGTAAGGACGATGCGGCTGTTGCTGGCGGTACTGGTAAATTTATTTCCTCCTCCTCTGCAAAGAATAATTGTAAGGATATGAAAATGAATGAAAAGAACAAAAAATAGACAACATACTCACAAGGACGAAATCGTCCTCTTGTCGATCTTGTCTATGCGACGGGACGATGAAGCTGGCATGTGTTTGTCGAAGTCATGAGCTTAATTTACATAAAAATACCAAAAGAAGCGTTGAGAAAAATTTTCCCAGCAAAAGAAAATAAGAAAAGCAAAGAGAAGAGTAAAAGAAAAACTGTACTTTCTTATCCAAAGGATAAGACTTTTCTTTTTGGTCTTTTGTATCGGAAGATGTATATTCTTTCCAGGACTGTGCATTTCTCTCTCATTCTCTGCAAGTTGGTTAAGGATTGGGGTTCATTTAAGGTTAAGTCTGCTAAACTTATCAGCATATCCTGTGGCTATTTAGCATAACCAGTCCACTAAGAGGAGGATTATCTGGCAAGAAAGAAACCTACCAACCGTATCTATGATGCATACAACAGTTTAAGTAAGAACTTGATAAGCAAACTCAGATAACTAGGGAATGAATATGCAAGAGAAAGGGACAAATTGGTAAGGATACGTCTAATGTCTGCTAATTTGGACAAAAAAAAAATTTGTCTCTTTCGTCTTCTTCTAGGAAGCAATTAACCTTCTCTGCACTTGAAGAAGTTTTATGAACTGTTCATGGAGTGACTGGAATTTTTTTTTACTCCTGGTAGACTTGAAATAAATACCTTGAAAGATAATCCCCGTAATGCATTTGTAGTAGTAAATTATTTAAAAAAATCAAAACACACAGAAACTTGACTCATTTTCGTTTTTGAAAAAAAAAGAAAAGTGCGTTTTAAATTCAAAAAAAATTGGTTTGGGTGCAATTTGTCGTGGAATGAAACGTTGATGGCGAAAACTTCCCATTTGATGGTTGGAAGGTTCTGGTAGGTGATATTAAGGACGGGTCTATGGACAGTTAAAAAACAAACGATTTATGTCGAGACTTCCCTTTTTGGATTACGAAAATAACTTCAAATCCAAGCCCAAAATATACCAGAACCCTTTAGATAAGATTGCGTGTGGATTTTTAATTGTGAATTTTTTAACAGGTCTCCGATCGTTAACAGATTTGAACTTAAACTGAAGCTTCTTTGTATCCTTAGCTGTTCCGGGTAATGCCCTTTAACTTATCCTTAATAAACTCAAGAATTGAAAAAAACCTGATTAGATCCTAATGTTTCTCGTCCCTATTAATTCATTATTTTTAAGCCCCAATACAGATTCGCCTTGCCGATTGGGCCTGCCACCGACTCGCAAACCACCTCATCGATAGCTGACTCTCCATCAGTCAGTGACTGGCTCTCTGTCCAGCTGGTGCTTAAGTGCAATGCTGGAGTTTTTAAGAGCTAATGGAATCATAATTATGAAATATATTCATTCAGTTATTTTTTTTGTATTCATTTAAAGTCATTCAATTTTACAATAATAATTAAAATAAAGTATCAATGTGATTAGAATAATTTTTGATCATCCTGTAACTTTCAATTGAGAGAGTCAAGTGAATTTGAAGAGACATAAGCGATTGGAACAAGAAGCTGCTCGCTCCTCTCGTTGCAGGGGTTCTCACTGACTCATTGATGAAGCTGCTTTCAAGAATGGAGCTGCAAAGTAAGAGCACAGGAACAGACCTTACCAAATCGCACGAATGCAAGGTCCGCTTACTTCAACGAACTAGTTAACATCATGAAGTGGAAGCAGATATTGACTAAAATCTCCAAGGGGCTTTTTGTTTTGTTAGCATTATGACAGGCAACGTCAAAAATGGTCCTTTGGTATCATTCTTGGAGCTCCTTTGTTAGATTGATGTTCGAATTTTTTCCCCAAATGAAGAGCATTTGCTTTTTTTACGCAGTTTTGATCGAAAGAAAAAGACCAAGAAATTGGTCCAAAGAAACAATCATCTTTAAAATAACCTATTCGAAGTGGAGAGGTTCTCAACATTTTTTTTCTCTATTTTTGGACAAGCTTACAAGAGGAACCGTTCGATCGCACGCAATAAATATCATTGGGGAGGACTTTATTTGAAGACCGCTTAACGAAGAGTATATTATGGCTTCTAGCTACAGTCTTTCTGATGGAAAGGAGAAGTCTATTGAAAAATTCCACTCGAGGGTACTAAATAAAAGTTCATAAAATGCATCTTGTGCATACGTGTGCTAAACTATAAACCCGAAAATATTATATCGAAGAATTTCTTGATGTAACGTAACCGCTCTATTTCAAAATCTCTTTTAGTACCTCGAAAAGAGTAGAGACTCCTGACGGGAAGGATGCGCAGGCCATACGCATTAAATGTTTTTAGATAGATTGATATTTATTTCGTACAAATTACGTTTATGTAGACCTGCTGCCGCACAATTTACAGTACACAGATACGATTTTTTAAACTACCTTTCAACTGAACTATTTTTACAATTTATTTAACAATGTTCAAAATCGTAATTTACCCGAAATATTTGAGTGGAAAGTACGAGAATAACCCACTATGTACAAAAAAAGAAGATATAAATATCACAGCTTTTAAAAAAATATAGAACAATAAATATAAATATATAATTAAATATATAAGAAGAGAAATAAATAAAATAACTAAATAATTGAATTAATAAATAGTTGAAACATGTAAACATAAAATAAATAATAAAACAAGAAAGATAAATAAATAAATACATATATTAATTAATAAGTTGATAAATAAATAAATAAAAACCCAAATATCTAAATAGATAACGAAATAAATACATTTTTGACATGTAAATAAATTAACACTAGGGTAGTAATGAAAAAATTGTGACAAACGTGAAATAAATATGATGGCAAGGGTTATTCAACTGATTTTATCAATGGATTATCAGTGAAATCACATCTGACCAAGAAAATATCGGAGTGTTTTCGAATTCTGACAGAGATCAATTCAACATTGGCTTTATCATGAAGATCTGAAGTAGAGTGATGCCAGGGAAGATTTAACATAATTTTAAACAGTTTGTTTTTGAGAAATCTGCAATTTTTTTATATAACTTTTGGCACAGCTGCCCTACACTTGACACCCGTATAGAAGCAAGGCTTGAAATATAACTTTGTTTTTATTCGATAGTTGCGATTTTCTGTCAAATCAAATATGAATTTTTGTCACGCATTCATGCATCGAAGGGTCAGTATAAATGAAAGCTGTATCAATCTGCAAATGCACTACGATTGCCATACAATTGAATGAACAGAGAGTTAATGTTGATGAGGAACAATATAGGACCAAGTACAGTTTCCTGTGGAACGCCATTTTTTAAGCTTAAGTGAAGCACTGAAAACATCATTAAATTGGTTCCCTTTCGAACAAATACGACTAGAAGCATTCATGCTATTTCTTTGAAGCCAGCTTTATGTAGCATAAGTAATAATAATTACGTTAATAATAATAAATCACATCATCTGCAGATTAACCTGGTCTAAGGCCATATTGATTCTGTGAATAAAAAAATTACTTCACTTAAGGGATGAGAGCATTCGTGGTTTCATTAATTTTTGAAATCGCAGGAGGAAGAGAAATAGGTCTTAAATCGCTTATTCATTTGCGATTCCCTTTTTTGAACAAACAAATCACTTCTGCCTTTTAAAGGGAGTTGGGAAACTTCCCGCTTTGAACACTTAAGTTGAAGAGCTAGCACATTACATCAACAATTTCCCAAGCAATCTTTTTATACAGAATGACAGAAATACCATCAGTGGTACACGTTTTTTTTATTTTGCAAGGTCATGATTATTTTTAAAAAACTTCAAAGGAGGAAAAATTATGAAAAGCGAAACTATTACTTTGTATTTTTTTTCAATGAAACCCGGTGAAATATTGCAGTTTAGAGTTGCTGAAAAGTGGCTTAGAGAGTTTCAAAGTCTCTGAAATCTGGACAAAACAGCTATTGAATAAATTTGCAATAAGCGCTGTTTCATCGTCCTCAATATAAGGAATATCATTTAACTTCTTTTTTCTGCCCAGAATGTTGTTAATCTAAACCTTATCTTTCTTGGGGCCTCCTCTATAGTGACTTTAGCGATTTTTGAAGTCAGTGTCACGTGCCTGAGCAACCATGATCCATTTTTTTATGCACAATTTAGTGCAATGCATTTTTAAACCATACTTTTGTGGGAATTTCCAACTCTTTAAACGGTTTTAAAAATGAACCACGCTGCCACTGTTAACATGGTTAATAACGATAGAAATAACATTTTCATAGGCCACAGAAGGTTAATTTTCCAAAAAAAAGTTATTCTAAAAACTGATACCTGAGGACGACTTCAAAGTCAACTTCAGAATAAGTTTTTCTAGAAGAAAGTTTCAATTAAACGTATTCAAAGATTTCCGAGATTTTGTCCGGTCTAGATTTGAATCGTTTTAGTCATCATCTGCCCCTTCCTCTTCCAGTTGTAATAAGCTTACAGAGCGGTACAATCACTCATACTCAAACATACTACTAAACACCTTCGTCTGGATACACTTCCTCCAAAGAGGAAACACTGATCTCGGAACATGATACATTCATTGAATGTAAGACTCGGGCCCAACCCTTATCATACCACCTCGAGGCATCATAAAGGGACATTTGCCTTGGCATCCTTTATAAAATGTCAATCAAAATCATATCCTTCGTTGTCGTCCTAGTCATACCACTGTAAATGGGACGCAAAACCACCAAAATTTCATTTAAATTTCACAATAGTAACCCTTCTCACTTAATTACGCCACTCTTATGTCATCTTTGTCATCATCAGTTATTCCGTTGCAAATTTTTACCCCCATTTTCGCCGTCATATTTGAAAAGCAATTTCCCTCGAACAGCTGCACATGCATTTACCCGTACTCCTACAATTAGCATCCAATCAACTCGCAACGCATGCAATCAATGTCCCGATTCTGTCCTGAAAATCTGAAAATCACTTTACTTAATAACCGTGGTCCCTTATGACGGAGAGCAATCCGCTCCCGCGTCCATCCTCGCAGGATTTCACAGGATTTATCGATTGTTTTTGTGTTTTTTTTTTCTAAATGATGTCCCGGACAAGTTAATTGCACATTTGATGACGCATATGTGTACGAATAAACTGGGCAGGACTTTTGCATGTTCGTTTAAGAACAATAAAATTGACCAGCCTCAATCCGCTAATTAAGGACACAGATGAGGAACTTAATTGACTTTGGCTGTACTGAGCAGGACCAGTGCACTCGCCTCAAATATAAAACCTTTGAAAGCAATGAACGTGGTAATTTACATGTCAAGCCGCATGACATTTTCCACTCAATGACCAACCGGACGCAGGACATCATCAGTATTAGGAGAAGAAAATTAATCACTCTCTGTTCGTCAGAAATCCAAACCCATTCTGCTTTGATTTGACGTTGGGTTAAAACACAATTGGTATGTTTGCCCACGCAGATGCTTGTTTGTAATTAGTTTGTCCCAAAAACCAGGACTCGTCCTGAATCACTCTAGTTGTTTCTTGCGTGAACCGAGATAACAGAACGGTGGCTTCACAAATAACACATGTGGTATTTGTTAAGGATTCCGCGAGGACATACCCCAAGACATTGTTTGTATCCTTCTACATTTCTGGATAACGTTTGCATATCTAATTCAATTAGGTCCTCAAAAACTCGAGGTACTCACGTGGACGTTGTCGCATGTTTGGGTGAATCTTTCTGGGGTCCTCAAAAAAAAAAAAAAAAAAAGGAAGACAAAAATGCAGCACGATTTTTTTTTGTTTGTTTCAATTTTCAGTCCACAAGGAAGTCCTTTGGGGTTACGTGAAGTTAAGTGGCTCAATTTTTAAGTCGCATTGCAGAGGAGGAGACCAAAAGCATGTGTGACTGAAGATGAATGTGTGCATGATGAGCAAGGAAGCAGTTTAATTTCCATACAAAGGATGATAACCCTAGGCAGACAATGAATAAATGTATGAGTATGCGAATATCAACATAAAAATGAGTGAAATAAGGGCGAGGAAGATGGACCTTTGCTACTCGTTGTTTGGTTTGAAGATATACCAGCATAAGAAGAGACATATGGTGGTGTATCGTTGGTACTCATAAGTTGCAAGTATTTGCAAAAGCATTTGTTCCTTTTCGTCCTTAATTCGAAATAATGGGGCTCCTCATGGTGGACGGAGTGCAGTTTTCTACACGACAGTTTATAATGAAACTGCAAAGAAAAGTGACGATCTATCGATCTATCTCGGAACGTCAACTCCAGAAGCGTCATCTTATTGGAAATTCGAACTGAGTGAATGCAAATAATTCGATAGTGGCTTATGAATAAATGTATAAGGATCAAAATTGGAAACTAATAAAATTCTACTCTTTGCGCCGATTGCACAAAATAATTGACTCGGCAACAATAGACCGGGCTTCTGGAATCAAACCGAATCATGTGCAACAGCCAGGCTTTTGTGCCTTGTCATCAACACTCATAGATCCAGGGATCTCATTTACCTAAATCGAAAGGATATCCGTCTCGTCTCAAGCATGATAACAGGCATCAAAGGAACTCATGCAGAGCGACTCGGTACAACGACATTTGCAGAAGCTGCAGACACATGGAAGAAATGGAATCTGTAGGTCATCTGCTTGAGGAATGTCCCACACTAGCCACAACAAGATTGAGCCCTCATGGCTGTTACTCTCTTAATGGACTGGATGACCTGGGTAATGTTAACTCCGAACTCTTTCTGAGATGCATTTTTTTATCTAGTTGGTTCAACTGTCACAATTTTCTTTCTTCCATTGATACATCACCACTATGGGCACAATAGATCCAATGCAGTCTAAGTGAGTCGCAGTACACCCATTCTAACCTAACCTATCCTGTGACAGTGGGTCATAGACTCCTGCACACTCACAGTGATCTTCTTGTATGATTGGAAGAAGAACATTTTCCCGCCACTGATTGGAAACTCTCATCAGTTTGGTTATAAGAATCAAAAGTCATAAGGACTTAAAGTTTCTCATATTTAAAAAAAAATAGAAATAAAGACTTTACTGAAGAACCGACTTTTCCTATTAAAGGGTAGGAAAGTTTAAAAAAAAAAACGCATAAAATTCAGAAAAATGGATGAAATCTTTATTTCAGTTGAAGCGGGCTTATCTGTATAGACATGAGCTTTAACATAGCCCCACAAAAAATAGTCTAAAGGCTTTAAATCGCAAGATCTAGGCGGCCGGTCCCGAACGTGAAATAAAATGCTCACCGAACTCGCCTCTCAATAAGTCCATTTTTGCGCATGCTGTGTGGCATGTGGCACCGTCTTGTTGAAACCACATGTCATGCAAGTCAATCTCTTGCATTTAATGCAAAAAAAAATTGGATATCACCTCACGGTAGCGCTCACTATTCACAGTTACGTTACGATTCGCATCATCTTTGAAGAAGTATGATCCAATGATGCCACCAGCCCATAAACCGCACCAAACTGTGACTTTTTTTGGATGCATTGGTAGCTCTTGCAATGTTTCTGGTTGATATTCACTCCAAAATCGACAATTCTGCTTATTTACGTACCCATTAAGCCAAAAATGAGCTTCGTCGTTGAACACAATTTTTCGGTAAAAAAAGTGGATCTTCGGCCAACTTTCCAAGAGCCCATTCACCAGAAATTTTACATTGCAGTGGATCGTTCGGCTTCAATTCTTGCACCAGTAAGCGCGTTGGTGGTTTAATGTCCAACAATGTAAATTTGGTGCGAAATTTAGTCACAGTAGCCCGAATAGCCGCTTCAGTGGGTCGATTAAACTGACCATAAAGTGGAAGAAGCGCGAGATGAACTTTCTCAACAGAGCACGCATTTTGATAATAAAATTCAATAATTTGCAAGCGTTGTTCGTTTGTAAGACGATTCATGGTAAAATTATAGACCAAACTGAAGATGTTTGACAGTGAAACAAAACACGAAACGTGCGTCAGCTGTTTAAACCAGTGTTGCCAAAAAGATAATAGCTAAAAAATCACTCTTTATAAGACCGCCTTTCGAGCTTCGTGAGGTACTTCTTCGTGATTGGAAGTGGCTGTTGCCACTTATCAGTAATCCCATCAAAAAATGGAGAATTTATTCGTAACCACAAAAAACTGGCCTTAAAAATTGGTAATGAACTTTGAAAAATGATTTTCTTAAGCATAAGTCCTTCTCTGTTTTAAACATGGTATGGCATTTCAGTTGTTGTTCAGCTGAATATTGCGTCGTTATATGAGCCTCCGCCCGTACAAAATTCAACCATAGACAACGACGTGTGTTCGCTGAATGGACTCTGGAGCAGTTTGGCCAGACCATCTCTACCAACGGCTAGCGCTATAGGTCGATGATTACCAATTTCTTTTGGCCTGAATTGGATCATATGGATACCAACGAGATGTGGTTTCAAAGGGATGGACAGCTCACGCCACATTGGAAATTCTGCACGAACGGTTCGAGGGCTTCGTCATCTCACGTGAAGTGATGTGAATTGGCCACCGAGATCGTGCGATTAGATTCCTACAAACTTTTTCTTGTGGGATTTTCAGAAGTCGCAGGTCAATGCGAATAAGCCACAAACCAGAGCGGCCTTCACAGCCAACATAACCCATGCCTTCGGTCAAATTCAGCCTGATTTTTGCGTCAGAGTCATGGAAAGTTGGACATTTCGGATGCGCGCCGTCCAGAGAAACTGCGGCGGAAGTTTGAATGATGTTTTATTCCAGACATAATGGCATCGATATCCTTTTCAAACGAATGTTAACTTTCATTGATATCTCACACGCACTCTATTTTCTTTAAATTTAAAGTTAGGAAGCGCTTTATGAAGGAACCTTTACGTCCTCCTAAACAAGATCGCTGAAGGGAATCTAACATAGCCTCTGTCCTTTTCTCTGCTTTATTTTACGGGGGTTTCCGCTAAACTAAATTTGACAATTTTCAACCGTCTAATGTAAGGAAAACGAGTTGTTGGTGTGTTTAAAGCTTTAGCCCAGACATCCACCACTGCTGTAAATGAACATGTCGCGGCTACGTTTGATGAGGATGTCACGAAGAATGAAACGGTCCACATGGATCTATGCTATATTCAAATCCTGCATTACAGACGTAATAATTTAGATACTCCGATCACCCCGAGGAATCTATTTCTCTATGGTCAATTCTGAAGAAGCATACTTAAGTACTTCTTCGTCTAACGATTCTAGAATGATCAAAGCTTGGGATTGAGATGTCTTTTAGCACGCTAGACAGCTTGGTCTAACAAACTGGAGTCAGCGTGCTATAAGACAACTCAATCCTAGGCTGTGATTGCTTGATCCTTGAACTGAAAGATCGTTCTTCGGTCCCTTTTGTTCTTGAACCTTGTGGTTTGGATTCGAAGATTCTCTTGGCTGGAGCGTTATTGTGCATTCTCTTGTCGTAGCCGCACACACTCACTTCTGATTAACATTATCCGGCCGCTCCAAGGACTATCCTGAATTCATGCTTCTCATGTTCCATTTCAAAATAGAAACGTGTTCCGCGTACATTTCTTCACATAATTGAATCCTGATTTAACAATATTGTTTATGTTTACTCGTTTACTGTTATTGCGCACGATCAGTCTGCCTTGAGAATTCCATTTCGATGAGATTCCCATTACGAGCCACGTTAAGCTCAAAAAACACATATTTGCTATTAATTTGTCATGAAACAAAACTCATTTATATACCTTCGAAAGTCACAAGTCGATACCAATTTTCCGAATCCGCAAATCTTTTCGAACTCTCTGCGAAAAGTTTTTTGTTTTTTTTTTTTTGTTCCCCCTGATACTGGCACCGACACCGCATCTACCATGTGGAGCCCGGTGGTAATCCCAAACTTGTAAACAATCCCAAACAGTCTTACAAATTTTTGTTCCTTTCTGTTACTTACTCATGAACAAATTATCCGACGTTTATCTGGAAGTTTACTTGTCGCACCCCTCCTCGTATTTCTTTTGTTGTTGTCCATCTTTCAAGGAGTTGAGGATAGGGCTCTTGAATCATATTGTGCGCCCGTCGCCCGCCGCTTGTCGTCTTTCGTCCCAAGCTCACGCTACTATAAAGCTCATAAAAGGAGCACGAAATGTGCTGAGTAATTACCCGACCGTGTGTACAAGTGGATATCATCTGATATATAAAGGAGGCAAAGGAATTGAATCGACTGCCATGCCAGGACATACACATGTATGCTTCCGGCTGTGGGTGGATACAACAAACAGTGTTATATTCTAACTGCTGTGCTGTTTCTGGAGCGATAGAGCTCCATTGAGTTCATTACACATCCTTTTTGTAGTTTTAATTTCATAGCACTTCTTCTGATCTCGGTGGGGTGATGAGGCTCTGTTTCCTGGCTTCATTGGTATTGTCATGTGAGTTCTGAACTTTGTTCCAGTAGATATGTACGTGGAATCCATTATCCTTTATTATTGGCTTTATTGTCTCGCTCTCTTTATGGATCTGCTGTTCGCTTACTCTCTCTCTCTCTATGTTTGAGGTTATGGAATTTGTTTGTCCGGGAAATATATAAATTTAATAACCTTTAGGGATTCCGGAGAACGGAGGATCTCTCCAGCCAGACACTGTCCTGAGTGAGTGTCTGGCGTAGTTCCTTTTGTTCCAATGAGACCAAACATACTCACACATGCATCCTTACTTTGTTGTTTATGCCTGACTAATTAATATTCAACCATATTGAAGTGAGCGGGATAAGAAAAGGATCACCCCGCAAGTCCTGCGTGTGTAGAATAATAAATGCAAAATTATGGATTAGTTATTGTTTGTGTGCTTCCTGAAGGGCCAAACACAGCACAAGGAGCAGAACAGAAATGGAAAGGATATGATATCCTCAGCGAAATCTACATGTATGCAAAGTGTAGCGGGTTGCGGCGCAAAAGGATATTGCAATCAAGGGCGAAGAAGAAGTGAAATCGAAGTAACTAATGAATTTACAATTCGCACTATGGTCGCAGTGATTGGGAGCATCGGTCCTTGCTAAATGGAATATAAATTATTTTAGTTTTAATTAATTTCAGCGAAAGATGCTGTTGATTCACAACAAGGATACCCGAGATACAATGCATTTATAATGGTCGAACTCTGTTGTTTTCTCATTTCGAATAAATTCATTAGACGCCGCCACCGCTGTTGTGGAGCGGTTGTGTTTAGTTGAAGGCATGATTCAATGGTTGTTTTGAGCTTTAATGGTACTGCACAAATTTTCATTAGTCCATCGTCCTGAATAAAGTTACAAGAATTAATGACACAAGCTAATTTAGAAATTAAGTGCCTCTCGAAAATTGTTGCTCAAACCCTTTATTACCCTTTTCGGGTGCAATTCTTGGAATTTATGAGAGCTACGATGTCTTTTTTGCATAAGGCAGCAAATGTAGATCATAGTGCCTAAAAGACGATGTTATTTTAAAA
This sequence comes from Orthonevra nobilis, assembly GCA_963555765.1. Classification (NCBI taxonomy): domain Eukaryota; kingdom Metazoa; phylum Arthropoda; class Insecta; order Diptera; family Syrphidae; genus Orthonevra; species Orthonevra nobilis. The sequence continues at coordinate 5,229,326 of OY743227.1, forward strand.
AAATGAGGTGCATTTAGCTCGTGAACACAGTCCTAAACGAATCGAAGTAGTTTAGTAAAAAAAAATGGGAAAATCATGTTGGGAGTGCAAAGCTTATATTTTTTGTCTGTCACCTCTAAATTTGACAACATGTTAAAATTCCTAAAAGATTAAATGTTGCTCAACAAGCTGTGGCATAGAATGAACCTTTATAGTTAGCCGTGGACAACCAGCAGAAAAAAAGGCTCAAGGAGGACCGTTTTTTGGTGCTCGTCCCTGGTTTTGAAATTCATGCTTGATTGAAAAGAGTAAGCCATCCGATTATTGATGGAAATTTATTTAATTCAAATGACTCCATCGGATAGCTTGAAAGTTGGCCGCCATCTGAATTCAAATTTTCAATACATTTTCGATTGTTTCAACTTTTTGTCCATCCGGACAGATATTGTTCTTTAGTATCCTTAACGTCCCTGGATTGTCGGACATCTACTGTGGCACGTAACCTCAGATCGTTCAAGTCTAAGTCCTCAATTTGGTTATCATGACTCAGTAACACTATTATTTGAATGTAACGTTGCTTCCATTGTTATCTTGGAAGAAAAATGGGTCACTAATGCCACTTCGCCATAATGCACACAAAAAAAGTCAGGTTACGTGTAGATTTTTTTAGCCTCAAATCCGTGCTTGTCTTCTAAGCATCAATTTTGAGCTACTCTCAGGCCAAAATTGAGAATTGATAACGTAGCGATATCCTTATGCGAAATTCTCATCAGACTATTGTTCAGTTGATCCTCGGTGTCGAAAACAGCTACAAAATTCTCTGTTGAATACCTCAGGATACTTTGATTTATATGGCCTGACACTTCTCAGCTCTACTGACCTTTCTAAAGTCTTTGACAAAATAAATTATGAAAGTGTTTTTCTTTGAATTACTTGGTAAATCGTTCCCAAGGATAGCTTGTCTCCAAAATTGGATTATATTCCAACAGGCATTCCTCAAGAATCAATTTTGAGTCTAATATTGTTCTGTGTATTTTTTAATACTCTCGCTTCTTTTGGTAAATTTATCATTCTCAATTACATACGAGGCATCGCAGGACCACGCAAGGAATCTGTTTGATTACTACTTAAAGTGGGGACTCAAAGTCAGTAGCAGCAAAACGGAGTTCATATGCTTCAGGACATCAAAGACGGCAACCAGATAATGAAGCCAATTTACAACACGCTGCTGCACCATCAAAATAACCTCAAGACACCACAAAATGCCTGGGAATCAACTTTACCGAGCGGGTTCATATTTATTGCACATGGCAACAGCGTTTAGACAAAGGCAACTTTGCCCTTCATCTGGTTAAGTCACTGCAAGAAGAACAACGCATTGAGCAAGAAAAGCAAACTTCTGGTCTACAAGCAGCTCATACGGCTGCTATAATAACATACGGCTGCCCAGTATGGTTCACCATATCACCAACGACTATAAAGAAAATCGGACTTATGGAAAGAAGCATACTTCAGTCAGCGAAAACTCGACACGAAAAAATACTACTGCAAGATTCATGCCTATCACCAATTGATTTACACATCCTACGGCTTTCTGGGACGATACTCGATAAACTAAAGGAATATCCAAATCGAACGATCAAAGCTATCATCCACCATAGAATCGAGGACACCATAAAGTGCTACGAGACATCGTTCTATGAAAAAACCGGCATGACAGAGGTTAAGACCCTGTAATAAATTTAAAATTTTATCTTTCCAAAAAAAATTCTTCGGAAACAATTCTCAAAATGTTTGTAAAATTGGTTAAGAGACAACTTTGAGATTAAGTTGCCTTTGTTGTACATTTTTGTAAAGAAACAAGTTGTGCCCTTAATGTTGACCAGATAAAATTTACTTAAAATTTAAGTCTAATTTTAAGTCATAATTTTAAAGATAAATAAAATTTTTTTTATTCTTATTACTGATGTTGTGAAAGTCTTTATGTCGAGACTATCAGTTTGTGTGGAGGAGTAAATGAGGAACTACTTATGACCCAAATATTTACTCGAACCCAGTGTAGACTTGACATAGAACAATGACTTGAAATCTGTCTCGCATTGATTATATTAACTTCCTAGTTGGCTTTGGATGTCCGGACGGTTAGCCGCTTTCGAGATAAGGTAGAAACTCGTCGGAGCACTGTTGTTCCCCATGAATTTCAAAACTATAAATCCTTGACACGATACGTAGCAAATATGGTTTTGGTCGAGCTCTGCTACAATTTTTCAATTCGATGAAGGAACCTTCTAAACTTTAGAGCAAAGCGCATACTGCAATATTTAAAAAAAACTTCAAGGTAGATATTTTCTTGTGGGTTCTGAATTGTTCGAGGACCAGGAAAACCTCCTTTTAGCTTAAAGCTTAAGCTGCGTTCTTTACTACGAAACAAAAAATTAACAAAAATTTGACGAAGCTGAGTGAGAAGTGCAAAAACGAACTTTATTCAATTTTTGTTTCGCCATTAGTTATTAAAAAGGTTTCCATTGGTACAATTTGTGTACGGAAACGTAAAAAAAGGGTCAATATTCTTGTGAGCACAGACAGTCGTTTTGGAACTTTGCAAACTTTTCCAATGACATTCCACAGGATTTTCTAAATACCAGTATTTCATAACCATCGATATGAAAACTTGCTTGGCCCATAAACAATGTGTTTCCAAGTGTCTGTGGAGTTCAAAAATGTTCCAAAGTCGTCCTCGCTAGGGTTTTCCGTTCAAAAAAAAAAAGGAGGACACGGACTGCTGTCGTCTGTGTGTTCTATCGTCGCTGATGGTCCCGCTGGAACCCACGACCAATAAGGTTGCAAAGCTGGACTCAACTTTCAGAAAAACAAAGGTAGTACAATCCGCGCGATGCACTCTAATCAACGTTTCACCGCTGGACGGCCGTCTTCTAGTTTATTGAAATTAAAAAAGGATTGTGTGCGGCGTCAGTGGTTTGGGACACGTGAAGGACCACAAAACGGAGGAATCTCCACTAAACAACACTGGTCGGCGAACATCCGAAGTTGCGACCCGTTCGCATGCTTTGATGGTTTTGGCATGGCAGTTTAGCGTCCGTTCAAAGCCGGATAGAGTGAAGAGAACCTTAGTGCTTGAGTGGAGTTTTCACAGCGGTCAAGACTCTTTCAGATACTTTTGGATAAATGTTGCTAGAAGTCCGAAAATTAAATTTATTCAGCTCATCTTTGATATCACAAAAACAAGTAAAGGAACAGTGCACTCAATGTCGTAAGAAACCGACCCAATTCCAATAGATCAAGGAGGTCGTATACCCCAATACTAGACCTTCTCTTTATTTGTGCTCAAAATCGCTTCAATTTAATAGAATTCGTGCGATTCATATTAAAGTGAAAAAGCTTAGCGCTTAATCATGCCTTCCAAATAAAAGAAAACAATGACTAATTTTCTGTTGCCCTTAAGGAAACATTTAGTGAAAGAACCAATTTTGCTTTCTGCTTTAAAACCACCCCCTGATTCGAATGAAATAAATTGTCAATTCACCCTTCTAACCACAAATTGTGTAACCGTCTAAATAAAAAGAAAACCTTCTTAATTGTCGTCTAAATCTATAAATCTTCTGTCAGTCTTCTACACAAGGCAAGCACAATCCTCCGTCCATATGATACAGTCTCACAAATTAATCCCCTCCCCGCCCAAACACTGACTTGACTTGGCATTAACGCCATAACTCAATCACCCACCCTTACGTCTTACGTCTAAAGAAATACTCAATTTTTTTTTTTTTGTCGAGCATAAACCCCAAACAGATTGCTTATTACCCGGTTTTCAATCCAATCCACCTTTTTCGGACCCAAAAAAAAAGCCACCCTATACGATTGTCTGCGCTGACTTTACCACCACCACACTAACACGCCGAGCCGACACACTTGCCAAATTGTGTGCCACCAACAGAGCAGCTCCATGACGATTCACTGACGTGGAAAGAATAACATCCTCTTTGTCGCGTCGCGTCGCTCCTGGTCTGTTCTGTTGTATAGGACTCCCCAAGGACTCGAGGGTTACGATTCCAGGACACCTGCAACAAAAGTTATCTTTGGGACTGAAAATTCCTCACCAAACTAGGGTGTGTCTCAGATCCACCCCATTCCTGCTATTATTAAACCAGAAAGTAATTTTATGCCAATAAAACAGATTAAGGTACAACGCAACGGCAAGGACGAAGCGCAGGTCCTGCTGTGTTCTTAAATTCGAAAACCAAGGAAAACCAATTTTACACAAGAAAACAAAAATAATTATTATCCTGCACCACCTCACCACCACCACCCCCGACCCATTTGCTCTGGCATATGCAACAAAGCAACTGCACAAGGACGACGGCGCAAAGGAAAAAAAACAAAAACGAATTCGAATGCCCCAGCACAACTGAAAACATATTGCGTCGGAGACGGCGGTAGCTAGGTTCCTTATGCCGGATGATTTTCTTCTCCGCTCATTGAATCAAGATGCCGCATAAGGAGCCCATATACAGAGACAGAGTGGGCCAGTATGGCATACGGCAGCGGCCGTGTTCGAGATGGGATTCATGATTCAGGACAAAATGTATGTCCCAGTTAACTAGATGTGATAGGAAACAGTGTTCCGAAATTAATGGCAGCCAGTTAGGCATTATTCCAGTAAAATATTCCATGTGCTAGAGAAAGAAGCGCGAAGAAACAAAACACAAAACAAAACAAAAAAACGATCAAAAATCCTGCAGGATAGTAAGGATGTAGGAACATACGTTTGATTTCTTCTTGCACACGCCGCGTCGGGTGAAACACATAGAGTCACCCACATTTTAAGACAAAATACACGTAATCTGCATCTTAAATTGGGACAAAGTTGATTCGGCATCGTAAGAAGAAGATTTTAATAGGTTCCAACTTGAAGCGAAGTCAGTGTGTTGTCGGTTAGACAGCTTCACATGTGTACCTACAACCAACAACCTACAACAATAACAAAGGGGCAATGGGCGGCTGGGATTCCCAATGAGGACGAGAGCGGGACGGTATTATTAGAATTTCCATTTGCAGACAATTATTGTGACAGATGGGAATTGGATTTGATTTCAAGCAGATGAGGTTGCTGTTGTGCAGAGAGAGGCGCCGCTATCTTTCTGTATTGTCGTCGTGTGCAAGCAGATTGGTGAAGTGAATTAGTGTCTATGGAAATTAATTGAGCTAAATAATGGGCTCATCCGTTAAGAATGGTGACATAAGGGTGGGTGCGGCAACATATAATTCAATACTTTTCATTTTGTTGTGGTGATAGATGTTCACCGGCGGAAAGGATTAACGCACTTTTCGTGGAACGTATTCTTTTCTTTATGCGCAACGTTTGGAGGCTAGTTTAAAACGGTGAAGCTAAATGAAAATCAACTATAAAATCCACCAGATCCTCGTCAAGGAACCCAATATTCCTTGTCGTCCTTCGAACAAATGGGACGTGGATTAAAAACTCACTTTTTCGGTTCTATTGTATAAATTCCCGATCATGGGAAATGAAATAGAGGAGAATTGACGGGGCACAAAATGAGTGGTCAAGAAATCGGTAAGAATTGACCACATGCTTTTTTTTAAATATTCCAGCAACAAAAAAACTGAATAAACACGATTTATGAACGTATGTACGGGACCCTTTGTGTTTTACCCTTTTTAATTTTTATGATTTTTTATTGTTGTAGCGAGTATAGTAATTAATGTACGTGTCTTACCTCTTGACGAAAAAATGAACGAACGAACGGACGAACAGACAAACGGACGAACGGACGAACGGACGAACGGACGAACGGACGAACGGACGAACCGACGAACCGACGAGCGGACGAACGGACGAACGGACAAACGGACGAACGGACGATCGGACAAACGTACAAACAAACGATAGGGTGAAGTTACAAATGGACGGACGGACGAACGGACCGACGAACGAATGGACGGACAGCGAAGCTTTATTAATAGTGTTGCGTTAGCACCATTTGGGTACGGAGCCACAAAAACAATTCATCCATTTCTGAAGTTAATATTTACAAACTGCCAGAATTCCAGAGATACGGTCTTACGCCAGACTGAGGATAAATTTGAAGTTTTAAGGTTGGGGATCCTGCTTACCTCTAAACTTTATTTTTAACATGGTGGAAAAAAATACTGGGTACTTTTTGGTTTTTGAAAGGGGCCCTTTAATTGAGTTAAACCTCTTTGGCGACCAACACGCAAACCTTGAGAGTAAATCCGTGAATATAGCCCAACACTCTAAGAAGAATGTGTAATGGCATCCTTTTTGGACATAGGACGGACGTTCAACAATCTCTAATTGGAGTCAATAAAGAAGGACTAACACAGAGCTAAGCAGCTTACAAATTCACTGAAAAGAAGAGCCACAAATCGAAAAAATTGCAGAGAGGATTTTTGAAAAAAAAAATGCATGCAAAGGCATTCCACAAGGTGGTGTCATTTCAAATGATTTCAAAGATAAGTTCCAGCATAGGCCGATGAAGGAGTGGTACTCCTTCAACCAGTATCCTAATGGAAGAAGAAGGGCTAAAAAAAAAATAAAAGCTCGAATAGAGCCAAACGTATTATCGCCAAATCCGAAAAAAAATTTTCATATTGAGAGCTTCAATATTTCAAAACTTTCTCAATCTAAAAAATGTCTGGGTGCTGTACTAGATTCGAAGCTTAAATGGAAAATAACATTGAATAAAAGCTGAAGGAGGCGATCTCTATCTATTTAACAAATCCTTCGAACAATATTAGGGATCTCGACCTAACACGCCTTGAGTGATGCTTTCCAGTACTCAATTGCAACTGAAAACGTGAACTTTGCCTTAGGTCTACAACTACACCACACGGAAGAGCATAATACGTCTAAAAGCATTACACTTTTGAAGGACTTCTCCAACGGAGAAAAATCACTACTTAAGAACTTTAACAGATGATGTAGTCCTCTTTCATAGCCTTGCTTTGTCATCCGATAAAGGAACTAGCGTAATATGATCCTTGTACCATCGAACAGAAAAAAGCTAAGAATTCATATTTAATAATTCTAACCTCCAATTTTATGAGACATAAACTTACCAACATTCATCCCGTATAGATCATCAAAAAGTAGCCATGGTAATGCACTGTGCCACGAGTTTATGGTAAAACTTGAAATATTAAACACAATTTGAGCTTTGGTTCTTTTACATTTTGCATCAATAATGGTGGACCAAAATACAACAGTCTAAAGTGTACAGACTTGTATCCAAAGAGCTATCAGAACGTGCTTAGTAGCAGCTCTGGGAATAATGCTTACTGTTCACAGGTTACCAATTAAAGCCAATCTCAAAGCAGCCAATCTTACTTGAACATTAAGAAATCTTGAAAATCTCCAGAAGATAGTCTTTCAATATTGCTGGTATATTGACAGATTCACTGATGCGTGAGTCCTCGTACACCTCGAGTTGATGGGCCTCGCTTATTTATCTTCAGCCTTTATTATGTTGGGTCAATGATTGGAGCATTTTTGGCTAAAACATGATCAATTGCCTTCAGAAAAAAGGGTGATAATTGTATATATAAAACTGCTATCACTGGATTGGTTGTCCAGCAAAAGTGGTCTGACTGATGGGTGGCGTTGTTATAGCGGTTGCTGTATCGGCTGGAATTCTTTGTTTGTGTTAATGTAGATTGTGTGCAGATGGCTCTGCTCTGAAAACATAACACTGACAGCAGGGTGTTGAGCTTAATTTTCCAAGCTCTCAAAGTATATCAAATTAATGCCAAATAAAATCCTGCGAACTAAGCGGAAGTTGATATCCAATCCAACGTTTGTCATTCGACTCGACCCACGGAATTGAATAGAAACAAAATTCATTTGAGTTTCTCAAACCATAAAAAAGTCCTTGGCAACAAAGGAGCCTGTCAGCTTGAGACTTGATGCGGAATTACCATGCAAACTACCAATGTTGGACCAACACAAAAAGACAAAGACATACAAAGTGCTTCACCAGCACAGGTCGAAGAAAACAAAAATATAAGTCACTCATCATTCTGACATTTCTGACGCCAACTCATGTTTATTCTGGAACAATTCCACGGCAAGGAGAAATTTAGTTCATATGTGTAAAGAGTGCGTGACAAAAGCTGAGGACATAGAACCCATGAGAGTTGTAAAAGATTTCACCTTCTCCGAGGGAAGACACAACATCAGTGAATGTGAAAATTGAGGCGCTCAAATTCTCTTGAAACGCGAATACCAGAGCGACCCATGCATTACATGAAAGAGATCCCCTGGCAGACTTAAGTTTTTGGTAACGCGAATATCACGGAGAAGTCATTTGAACAGTCAACAATGTACACAAGAGTGTTCAAGCTGAACTCAACTGCACCAACGTGATGTTACGCAGAGTCTTGAAACACCGCACTGAGGAGCAGTTCACAAGACATCTGGAAAATATCAAAACTGGAACGGACAGCTTCAAGAAGATTAACTCTATCGTTGGGCAAACTAATGTCCGCAGAAAAGGCAGAAGCTTATACCAATCACTTCGAGCAGAACCCAGACGTAGTTCCGAAATAGGGAAAGGGTTTCCAATGCAGAAGGAACCCACCCTCAACATGAAGAAAACTTTAGTTGCGTGCCAACTGAACATCGAAAGGGCCTTCTACAGCGTTTGAATTAAGGACTTCTTTAAAAAAAAAACCTCCGTGATTTGTACGTCATTGCCCTCAAGAGAGCTGTCACACTACAGCACACGAGCATCCAACCAAAGACGCTAGAACAATGACACTTTTCTATGCGGATGACTTCATCACTGACTTCGCATCATAAACCCCGGTCAAAGAAGAAGGAGGAGTGAAACAGTAAAGCAAGACGGAGTTCATCTGATTCGAAACACCAACCACAGCAACAAGAGGGAAGTACCACAAAAACGCAGTTCAGAGAGCGGTTCCAATTAAATCAAACTAAAGGGTCCGCCAAATAACTTTTTTTTTGAAAATGCTATAAAAAAAACTGCTGAATATTTTCTCAAATTTCTTTTTTTATTTGAAAGTACAATCCTTCCGGTTAATAATGAAAAATAATTTCATTCAAATGGCTGCCTCGGCTGGCCATGCAGTAGCCTACACGATCGGTCCAATTTTTAAGCACATTATCGATTGTGTGCAGCTGTATTTCACCAATGGCTTCACGAATATTGTCCTTTAAAAGCGTCAATTGTCTCTGGCTTGTCGGCGTAGCACTTATCTTTGAGGGCAGCCCACAAATAATAGTCCAACGGTGTCAAATCGCAGCTTCGAGGTGGCCAAACGACATCAGCTCTGCGGCTGATAATGCGATCTTCAAAAACAGGGCGCAAAACATCGAGTGTAGCTTCGGCTGTGTGGCACGTAGCGTCGCGCCGTTCTGTTGAAACCAAATGTTGCCAAAATCTTCAATTTTTGTGAACAAAAATTCGTTCAACATGGTCCGATAACGATCGCCATTGACTGCAACGGCCACTCCTTGCTCCTTTTCGAAGAAAAATGGCCAAATTATGCCTCTGGACCAAAATCCGCACCCAACAGTGACTCGTTTTGGGTGCATCGGCTTTTCAATGTATGCGTGCGGGTTTTCTGTGCCCCAAATGCGACAATTTTGCTTGTTTACATACCCGCCAAGATCAAAATGAGCTTCATCTGAAAAGATGATTTTTTTGGCAAATCGGCATCTTCTGTAAGTCGATCGCAGGTCCACTTAGCGAAGCAAAAACGCATTGGATAGTCAGTTGGCTTCAACTCCTGAACCAAATCGACTTTGTATGGCGTCATACCAAGGTCTTTATGCAAAATTCGTCTCAATGATGTCTCCGAAATGTTCAATTGTTGAGAACGACGGTGAATTGATGTTGATGGCGCTTCACGCACACTTTCTGCCACAGCAGCAATATTTTCGGGTATACGCACTGTTTTTGGCTTTTCACGCTTTGGTTTATCGATGAGGATGCCAGTTTCTTTCACTTTTTTCACAAGATAACGAACATACGGAGCTGACGGTGCTTCTCTTCTTCCAAAATCCATACGCAAGTTTCGCACACATTCTGCAACATTACCATGATTTTCAAAGTAATGTCGCAATATTGGGCAAATCGTGGCGTTTTATTTTTTTGGAATGTCCCCCTAAAACCAAAAACTGATAAACCCCTTTGGGGATGTCTCGTGAGCATCGAGTTCACCTGATTTTACTAAATATGGAATTTTTCCTGGTAAGGTCGATGCTGATGCCCATGAAGCTCAAGGAAAATATCCGCCATGAAATTAGTGACGTCCAGATCATTCTCTGTAAGCTGAAGACAGGTTAACGAGCTCACTACGATCAAAACTATCAGAATAAGGCTCCTCGATGGGTTTTAATATCAAAGTTTCCATATTTTTGCCAGCGATACAAAATTGTTGCAATAAAGTCATCCTGGATCTCAAGTAAGCTTTGGTGAATATAAATTACAGGACAGCGTTGTTTCAAGATTTTTTTTTTTCAAGATCCAAGTTATTCCCGTGGAGTCAATTAACAGTATCTTGCTCCAGCAAATACATAATTTTTCCATACACTCGAAGGACATACGAAAACCATATATTCACATGGCAACCACCACTCTCGGTTATGTGACCAAAAAGAGACTTCTTCACTTAATGAACTGACTTCCGAAAAGTTCTTCATCCAAAATCCTTCGGAGAGTGCTCCGTAAATACACTCTACTACCTGCTACTGCCCGTAACAGCCTCCATGGGAGACAACTTGCGACATAAATTTGCCTTCATGTGCCTACTACGACGACGACGACTGTCCAATAAACCCCACGCACTCCATCATTTTATTCCTGACATTAATGGGGGAATATTTGTTAGATATTTGTTAATTGGAATCTGATGATATATTGACCCTTTGGGACAGGGACATCCTCGCCACGCCACGCCAGTGCGCCAATCTACGAAGGTGTAGATTTATGGCTTAATGTATCGTTTGTTTTTTGCTCCCATTTTATGTGTGTCCTGGTCACATAATGGATAAATGTGAGCGTCCACTGCAATGGGAGTTTAATTAAAATGAATTTACGCTTACAAGGAGCTAAATCTCCATACGAGTACGCCTCCCACTGCCCCATTACGTACCTCTTTCTTAGGCTCAGCAGCCCCTTAATCGAACCTACCAATCTCTCCGGTGGTGGTGTATGCAATTGCAGGAAAATATTAATTACTAAAAGCTTTTAGTGGGCAAAATAATTTGTTTATCTGGACGTGCAAGGATGCAGGGACCAACCCCCTGATCGGCTTGCTGGCTGGCTGTCTTTCTGTGCGGTGAGACACACTGTAATGCATTCCCAATTAATTGTAAAATATGCGACCGGAGTAACAGCGTTTAATTGCAACTTAATGGTTAACCATTTGTTATTGCAACAAATGCATTCGTATCCTGCCTATGCGGTTTATAAGTGCCGAATGCTTTCATCTTTCGGGCATAAATTTTCCATTTGATGTGATCTGACCATGGAGCGGTGGAAAACAACACCTTGTGTCGGCAACTCACACCGAGCCGCCCACAGTCTTCTCCAATATTAATGAGGACAATAATTGGTGAACATGGCCGCTTTAAAGCAGAGATTAAGGGGCGGAACTGTGTGGGCCTTAGAGGTAAGGCTTAATTGGACGTTAATTCCGACAGTAACTCTGTTGACAGACTGGATTAAGTTGACATTTTGGGGCATGCGGAGATGGCCATCATCAATTGGCCGGAAAGGGAGATGGCCATAAAAATTGGTTTCATGTTGAAATTATTGTAATTACTGGATAAGTAAGTTAATTATTGATGTGGCCAAATCTAGGGCGAGGTTATCTTTGTGGCTATGAAAACAATGAGACCATTGTGCAACATAATCATGCTTCTTTCTGTTCTATTTAGTGTGATGTGTTGACAACTGCTGAACGTAGATGCTTGACTTTCTTCTGGAGCCTTATTGCCATGAATTCCGTTTAAGCAAGTGAACTTTTACAATTTTCCTGTCAAGGCTTGACCAATATCAGTTAAAAAAGTGAGTTTTTGAGTGTTTCTTCAGGGATTGAGTGTGCACCGTGTCCATGCCCAATACTCCAGCACCCTTATCGCGCCGTCTCATTCTTGCAAAAGCTAGACACTGATAGAGGAAGTGTTCCGCAGTCTTTTATACTCAAATTGAGAGGGAATTTTGTGGTACTATGTATTATCAGTAACACCTGAGTACAGACAAAAAAGCAATGGCCCTAATATGGACCCCTAAGGCACCCCTCATAGAAAGGTAAGAAAATCCGAGATTTTGTTTCCACAGGCAACAGTTTATTTTTTGCAAATAGAAAGGACAAAATAAGTTTTAGTTTTGGGTGAAAGATCGATTGACTTATCGAATCACAAGCTTCAGAGAAATTGAGGAGAACTAGAAAAGAATCATTGCTTTCCTTGTATCATCTGCTTCCTTAAGGGGAGCCATGGTGTAGTTGTGTTTTGGACAAAAGCCTACTTCACAGGACAAAAGTTGGTTATCGCCTAAGTTGATCTGTTTTCTCGAAAACAGGGTCTGCGTTCATCATAACAAGTTTCTTTAGGTATAGAGATGACTTATGCGGCTGTAAGGACCGAATTAAATAAGTCCACTATGAATGGATCAGCACTGATGACGTTGTTAAGAAGCCTGTAATACCTGCGATGGTCTTCTTCGTTTCAAAATCGCTTCCATTTATTAATCATTTGGTGTCCTTCGGTCAAGAGCACTCTGATTTCTTCTATGAACCATTGTTGTGATGCGTTTAAAGAAAAGATTAACAACGAAGAGGGCAAAAAAAGAGCATTCAAAACCATGAAATACCATCTACCCCACTTTCTGGTGCCATAAAATTCAGTTTTTTGATGACGCGAAATTTATGAGAAGGAAATTTATGAGAAGGCGTCGGTGGTAATGAAATATCGAATTTATGTGTCAGGTGAATTAAGTCATGTTGGGACGTCTCATCCAAATACAAATACAAAAGACAGTTCAGGTTGAAGCCACCAAGTTCACGAAAATTGGAAGACAGTGACTAGGAAGCCTAAAGAAACCACAAAGGATTGAAAGCAATAATAGCTTAGGTCTTTTACCTTCAATGATCAATGACTTGATAGTGTATGTCATACGACATGATCACTACTGGAATATGTGTTGCTAGAAAGTTTTGTCAAATCAACTCGAAGCTGCGTGTTCAGATATAGATAAAGGATACAGAAATATCTCTAACTAAGATTCTTCAAGGATCGTTAATATGAGTAAGCAAATATGTTGCGAGGCTTTCGAACAAAAAGTTGCAAGAATCATTTAAACAATTACCTGTGTGTTGCGATTGGTGGGAGTCGGCATCAAGGAGTCCTGAAAGAAAAAGAAAAAAAAATTATGTAAGACTAATTCAATTAAGAGAGGTTTAATTCTGTTGATAAATGAATCTAGTTGCTTAGTTTTGAAGGTACTCTTAGATGAAGCTTATCTTAGCTGAATTTTAAATATATTTTACATATTTGGTTGCCACGAAAGGATCTTTTTTGTATTTGTTCATTCGGAAGGTTCTTTGGTGAATATTGGTGAAAAAATTTTTGAAATTGGATTAGTTGTTTCAAAGATTACCTAATCATTTAAAATTTACAAACATTACCTCTTTGTAATATTTGAGTAGATAAATAAAAAACAATAATTTACTAAGCAGGTTTTTAAGAAATTTTCTCATTCTATAAGAAAAAAGATCAAAACGCCGTAAGTTTTCACGCCGGATCTGTAATCTTAACGACCAAACGAATCATAAAAATCCCAGTTTATATCTGCCCAAAACGCATTTTTTTTTTCAAATTTCGCTCTTCAAAAATTAAGATAAAAAACCAGCTCCAACTTTGGAAAGATTCATTCAAAAGATTAATAAATGAATACTAAGAAGACTTATCGGTCAAGTGTTCATGTACAAATTCTAGTGAGTGAATCCAAACCATCCAGGGATCGGCTCAAGCACACACACAAAAGATTGCATTAAAATCGGTGCAGTTTCTTTGGAGGAGTTTAGCGACTAACACACGTACATGTCCAAAGACTTCCAGCACCTGATATAGAAACCACTGCAGCAAAGTCACTCACAAGGTCAGACAACTATCACTGGTCGACCACTCCAGTGATATCGCCGTTTGTTTGATCCCATCGGCAAATGGTGACAGGTTTAAAGTCAGTGGGTGAACTCTTAAATGTCCTTCGAGCCTTTGCTAAAGCAAACTTCAAATTTCGATCAGGTCTGCCACTGAGACTTTCTTCTACAAGAACATCTGAAGAAGTCGATATCCTTACTATGCACAGGCTCTTCCCATAACTACTAGCTACTACTAGCGTCTTCGAAAATTGGCTCTGAACTTTTATCCCAACACATGCGAAGACGAATTCTTCGTTAAGTATGATTTGATAAGTATCTTGCTCCACGTTACTACCACAGCTAAATTGGGGTGGATCTTGACGGACTGTTCTCCTAATGGAGCTTAATGTAAGTGAGGAACTGATTTTTAATGATCATTGTATAGCCAAATGTGAGTTTTCCATCTGGATGACTATTTGGCCTCTTTCTTGTCTTCCGGTGATGAGTTTTCGCACTCTTGTCGGTTACTCCCTCTAAAACCTTCCAGAGTCTGTGCCTGGTACTCGTGACATTCAGACGAACCGGAAACACATCCTTCAAAATGTCCATTTTCGCTTAGGCCAAGACTTCCACGAAGGCTTAACTTGTCAGTGCTCCAGAAGAGATTTAGATGAGCCTCGACATTTATGATGATTTTCGACACATAATTTTCCACTGCGTCGTTGAGGTTTAAGAGCACCTGAGCCTAGTTGCATAAAACGCTGTAGCGATGAACTTGTTATGCCAAATTGCGTGGCACGACGTATGGTCGACATTGACGGCTCATCCTCGGCATCTTCTGTCTGACGAAACATTCGATTTCTTTCACTTTTTTTTAAGTTTCTTTCAGGCGTCTTAACGCCGTAGTATGTGGCCAGTAAAATAGGTATGAGTCATTTAAAAGAACAGAATATTAGTTTCTTAGTTTTCCGTAAACAATGGGAGCCAACGGAACCCGTTTATCCGTTGTCCGTCCGTCCATCCGTTTTTCAAAGCGCTGTACCTTTTGAACCATAATAGGTAGACACTTGCAATTTTCACATAGTGTTAAGTACTATGGCCAGAATTACAAAAATTAATATAAAAATAAAAATAAAGGAGGGGTCCCAATACAAAATGGTGTTTTTCTTACGATTCCAACTTAATTTCCCACCAAAAAGTAGGCAGTGAAAATTGAAAATAAATTTGAAAACGCATTTGCATTTGTAGCGGTGGTACTGAACCCTTCGTATGCATGTTGAGCTCGCACTTGGCTACTGTTTTTTTTCCTTACATCAGAATGAGTGAACTAAGAAGCAAAAGTAAACGGTTCGAATAGCAATAGTTGATACGATAAGGCATCTGGAAGTGTGTTTCGGAGAGATGCTCTATTCACCCCTAAGCTTTACCCTTTTATAATATACAACGACGAATCCGAAAGGATATATTCTTCATCAAGCTCACACCTAATATAGATACGAGTATTCCAGTTCTCTGACACGGCATCGACTCTGGCACCGAAGAGACTCACATATGCGTATATCTATGCCACTAATGGGTTCCCTATCCCCCTCGGCAAATTCAATTAAACAAAAACTCAAGGCCTTAACGAAAACCGAAACAAAATTCGACCACGAAGATCCTATGACAACAAACCAAAATCCATCAAGCGAAATCGAGACGACATGAAATGTCAACTGTACCAACAAGGGTTTCCCAAGGATTTAAGGAGTCTCAAGAATGTGGCCGCCATTAATGTAAGCCACGAAACTAAAACGATATAAAATATTAATAACAGTTAATGAGAATGAAAAGCAAAGGAAACGACCTCGCAGAGAGTTACATGGATGAATGGGGTTTGGTTGGATGGGATTTCGTGTTTTAATGGTGCTCCCCCTCACCGCAGGAGTGTACTCGTACTCTGGCCTAAGAAAACAACTGAAAAGTGCACTCGAAGTGGTTTCATATGTTCCTTAAATGCGATAAAGAATTCAAATGGCAGCACTGAAATGACTCGACGGGACTCTGAGCGAACACAAATTTCAAAGTAATGTGGCCTATTGCGGATGGATGATGGCAAGGTACTCATTTCGACAGAATTTTGTCATCGCATTATTATTAGATGCAAACAGGAGGAAGGATCTTAACAGATTTTGTGGTACTTAAAGAGGAATCCTGCGGATATAATGTGTCATTAATTTTTGAGCAACATGTCGAAAGCAGCAAATGAAGAAGCACAAAGAAAAAAGCCATGACTTGCGTGTGAAAAAGGAAGGGAAGTTGTAATTATTTTGAGTTCATTCCTGGAACTAAAGATTCACAAAAGAGTCACACTTATTAATAGTTTTATCAAATCGAATTTCGAGACATTTTAACATTTCGAAGTGCTAGGATTTTTTTTTTCAATAGTTTGAAGAAGGACTTCCAAATTTAAGGGACTTTTTCGAGAAGGAGACAATTTTTGAACACATCTAAAAAGGTGTAGGATCAGAACTTAATCCTCACTAAACTATCCACAATTCAGGTCCTTTGTACCCATGTAAAGATTGGTTATGGAAGACGACCACCACTACGAATCAGTTAGCTCAGAATTTGACTAAGAAGAGCACTGTTGAAGTCCTAAAGTGTTTAGAAGTTTATGTTTATTATTGCGAAAATATTAACATTGTTGATTCATAAATAAATTGCACATAAGATATTTAGTATTATTTTTCAATATTTTTACATATTATATCACAAAATTTATCAATAGATTTAGGCGAAGGAAGCTAATGAAGAGACTCTTAGAAATATGAAGGATGTAAAAAAATAAAAAATTAAGAAGCATACATCAAACCTTGAATCCAATCAATATTTACAAATTAAATCATTTATTAAATTATTTAAAAAAAGGTTATAGAAAAATAAATACAAAAATAATAAATAAATAGATAAATGAGATAATTTATAGTTAAAATTAATTTGTTAATAAATAAGTAAATAAAAAATAAACAAATCGATAAATTAATCATGAAAAGTTTAAATTATATTAATAAATAAATAGTTAAGTGAATATGTAGTTAATAAATAATAAAATTACGTGTTTAAATATTTAAATAAAAATTAATAAGTGAGTAAATATGTATATAGATATGTAAATAAGAATAAATATTTTTCATTGAAGAAATATATAGTGTTACTTAACAGAAATGAACTAGGCCAAGTTTAACTAGCTTAGCTGAAGACGAACGCTTCCTTTCTTTGAAAGTGAATCCAGAATATTGAACAAAGCAGATGACGGAGTCTTTATTGTATGGCTTCCCGGTGGATTTCAGTTTGCGTTTTTGTATAAATGAGTTCATTTGAACTTAATGGGCTGAAAATTGATCACCGTTTTCTAGCTGTGTCTACTTGATTTAGAGTCATGGCTTCTTTTTCCATATTGATATTTTTTTTGAATCAAGCACCTTAGTGAACGTGAGGGTCCCGCTTAACTCGTTTTTAAGGGTATTTATATGTCGTGGAACCCAATATATGGGCACCATGCTGAGCATATCACTTTTAGTTTTTGTGAACACAGATCCTTGAAGTTGACCTGTCTGTTACTGGTAAAAAAATAGACTCTGCATAAGATCAGACTCTAACCTCATCACACTACCTTTTTCCAGAAGTTTCGATATCAAATTTTCTTTCAAAATCAAAATTGTGTGCAGTTTGTTTTTGTAATTTTTTTATTATTTAGTTCTTTGGCTTTGTAAAGGGCACCTCCGGTGTCATGAGAGCCGTCGTGCACCAGACGACACGTCGATCTATATTTTGAGCATTGTAGATCAACGCAGACACTTGATCCTTTAAATTATCATATCAACATTTGAAGAATTCTTGCACTGGTTTTCGATCTCACCAATAATTAGCTATTCGTTGGTGACTTCATCGCGAAATCTTAGGAACTTTTTGCCCCTTTAATGTAATCTGCTTGCTTTCTCAGCTCTGGAGTCTAGAATTCTTACATTTGGGTTTCGTGAAGCTAAAGCTTCGTTTGTCCTTTAATCGATTTCCGGATTTAATAGACGTTTTCTGTATGCTTAATTAAAGTATTTCACTGAATCAGAGTCTTCCCGAATTCAATATCATTAAAGTTTCTGGTGTCAGAGTTTTCTTGTTTTTTTTTTTTTGGCACAATTTTTCCATGTTCGGGTTACCTTTGTCTTTACTTTTGTGTCTTCCGCAGACTTCATATGAGTTTGAGCATGTGTCGTTTTTTAGGGTAATGTACCAAAAGGGTGCCAAGGGAATATCCTTTTATTAACTTAGTTCCGCCCGTCGGTAACTCTTAAGCCGCTATAGGAAGACACTTGCAACTTTCACAATGTGTACTACTATAGCCTCTATAATTGAGTAACAAGAAGTTAAAAATTAATGTTTTTTAAATTTATCGTACGCTAGTACAGTACCCTTTGTGTGCGTGTCCAACTGTTTATTTTTATGTTTACTTCAGGAGACTTTTGGTTATTTTTTGATGGCATGAGAATATTTTCCGTTCGTCTGTTGCCCTCTTTGAGGTGTTTCAAGAATGGCCACTTCTTCTGCATAGCTATTCATGCTTCATTTCCTCGGAGGGCTGACGCTCTCATTTATATCTCATCATATATTATATGATTGGTCCCTAAATGACAGTCATACATCTAGAATTGATAAAAGGACTTGCTTTGCCTCGGTTTTTATACGTAATTCTTGGGTCGATACACCCTGAAAGGCTCAGTGCATCATGAGCTTTTCCGTTGTCCTGCAGCTCATCAAAGGCTGCTGAATCTGTTGGTTGCATTTACCGGGTGAGCGATTTTTGGGCTAATAGATTTCATACTCAAGCCGTTTCAAACTTTAAGAGCTGCCTTAGAGAGAGAGGTTTAGATTTTTCCTTAAATATTTAAAGCTTTTAATGGGATTGTTCACCAGGACCCGGAATATAATCTCAGAGGTCCACGTTTAGAAGTCTAATGCACAAGCCACTGAGCAACGGACCACCATGCTTTTCATGGAATACTTGCTTATGGTCCTTGATTTTTGCAAAATATTCAGGGCAAATCCCTTTAGAAAACTGCACTCAAGGAAGCCGTCTATTGTTCGTTGGTAGCGAAATCAAACGAATCTGACCAAATGCTGCAAGCGTCCACCAATTACTGAAAACCCGCATTCGGTGCATAAAGCAAGCATGAATACAGAAGCCCTCATTCATCCCACTACTTACATCAACTTAATCTGCGTCGGCCAATTGCCTGCTGCACAAAACTCTCCATCAAATATGCTCTAAGCCCTCATTTAGGGAGCAATCATCACGCACTCGTCATAGGTAAAAATGCAGCTTTAGGGCCACAAATTCAAATTAGCGCCAAAAAGCGTTCCGCCGCTACCTCGACGAGTTCAGTCATCACCACTTTCCACGCCATTTTGCGGTAATCGAACATTCTGTAGCGCGAACAATGCCGCGCTCCTAAGTAGAATCACCGTTTCCCGCCTTCAAGGGTCCCGCTCCACTAATTGGTCAAGTGCGCGCGGTTAACGCTTCGTGCCCATCACCAAATAAAATGCGGTATGCGATTTGTAATTAATTTTAAATTCCATCAGTTCGGGGCGTCCCAAACCCGGACTCGGCTCGCGCTCCGCCAAGTGACGCACAAATATGTATAACTCGATCTGCACGCCGCGGCATTTTGCATTTTCCACATCATTGATGGTATGTGTCCGAATATAATGCAGCGCGAAAATTCACAAACAAATTCTCAACATAAAATCCACACAGCATCGAAGAGCGTGCAACTGAAGGACTTTAATACAATGGTGCTTCACGCGTCCGTCGGCATCGCGTCAGCCATTGATGTTAAGTGCTTCACCGCAATTTCCAGAGTTTTGCGAAAAATGGCCAAAAATACTGATTCGCTTTACATTTTGGAATTCACCTCGCCACTCATCTGGAAAATTCGAAATATTTGAATGTTGAAATTATTTAGTGTGTGTGTGCACTTTTCGCCTGCGATTGCCGCAAAGTAACACGCTTCAATGCAAATTAATTATAATTCTATAACCGCCCCACGAAATGAAGTTGCGTGGCAATTGTGGAGGTTGACACCACTTTTCACGCATCCCGAATGGAATTGGCTTCTTTGTCAAAATCAAAGTCCTTCAGCTCCAATAAACGTGGCCGGTATCTGGAACTATGAACATCAACTCTGAAAGAAACTTGAAAAAATCGAATTCATAGTCTGGATTTGGATTTGGCATCCCGGTTTCAGTTACATTGACCTTTGACTATGGAACAAGCAGACAAGGATTCAAAGGATTTTCCTTGGCATCGAAACAACAGAGGGCAGTGTTTTGATTTTTAGTTCGCCGAATAAACGCGATGCACTCAAAAACAATATTTTCAGCGTCTTTAAATATGTCCTTAGAGACATCAACTGGTCGCTATGCGTCCTCGATAGCGACGTGGATGCCACCGCTTGTCAGAAACATTATTCGTGTTGCGATTTGAGTTGGTTGAGAAGCTGAGAAGGCTGAGTTTTCGAACTTTTAAAGAAAACCCATCTGAGGACACCCGAAAAAGTTCAAGTAATGAAATGACCGCCATACCGTAAATAGTTGTGGCTCTGTGGATAACTCAAATCTGCTCGCGCCTCTTTTTGCAGCCAGGTCAACGCTCCCATATCATTCAGAGCCTCATTCTGTTCTCTGAGCCTCCATTTGATTTCGCACTCGTACAGTAAGAAGAGTACTCAACGATCTGGACACTCACAAGTCTGCTGGTTCAAAACGTTGCATAAGCTTTTTTCATCCATCCTATACTTCTGGTCTCTTTTGCCATGAAATATTCTGAATGACCGGCAGTATGGTTTTCGTTGCAGAATATCCACTAATGATTTGATGACATACCTCACCGAAATCAGGAGCCACTTTTTGCATTTTTAAGGTGATTGTTGCCATTGATGCTTCACAGGCATTTGAAGGAATCTCGCATTAGGCATTATGGACAAGAAACTGCTTTTCAGGTGAAGTTGTGTTAGATTGTTGCAAGTTTGCAATTCACCATAAAAGTGCTGGTGTTCTGCAGCCTTCCAGCTCATGGATTGGAACAACATTCGCAAATTTTTCATGAAAGTTAAGCAGCTGGCAACTGGCTTCAAGCCCGTGGCGCAGGCTCCTCGAAATTGTGAAAGAAATCTAGTCACCGAAGCACAGGGAAAAGTAAATATTTTCAAGCAACATTTTCACCAGCTTCTTAGTTAGCAGTCACTACAGAACTCGTTCCCCATCCAGTTTGGAAGCGTTTGCCTCAGGTTGCGATACTTTGTAAGGGTCCTTGCACGAACTTACCAGCCAAGTATGGGTGGATGAAGCTATGCCGATGACTGGACTATCAGTTCTATATTCCCCATCGTCAAAAAAGGCGATCCTACGTCTTGTAAGAACTATCGAGGCATTTCCCAGCGTAATGTCGCTTATGAGTATGAATGTCTGGTGCCCCAGCAGTTAGACTATCGATCAAATATTGGCAAATGCTGGAAAAGACCTTCACCAGTTTTCGGCAAGGAGATGCGCTATCACGATATCTACATTATCAGTCGGGAATTGGAGAACAGGCGAAACGAGTTGGCCTTGAAGTAAACAAGGACAAAACCAATACATGTTGTCAACAGACAAAGAAACCGCATAGGTCAGTGTTGGCAACAGTTATTTCGAGGTGGTTATGGAGTTTACCTATCTCGGAGTAAATATCAACTCCACGAATGACATCTTAGTCTAGGCAGCGAAGACTCACCCTAGGAAACTGCTGCTACTTCGGTTTGGCGAAACAAATGGGTCCAAAACTGCGTGCTGCACGGTAAGCAGGAAGGTTGTGCAGATTTTGGGGACCTTACGAGGAAAAAATTCTTCGTCCTTGGTCCCGTAAGCGAGAAGGGCGAATGGAGCAGAAGATTTTAACACGAAATCATCAGCTATATCAATATGTGGATGAAGTTCAAAAATACGACAACTGCACTGGCTCGGTCACATTGAGCGAATGGACATTAAAGTGGATCCTCGAATCATAGCCCTCAGTTTCGAGATTGCAAGGAAGAGCAAACCTCCGTTTTAAGGACCAAGCGATCTCAGATGGCAGACAGCTTGGTCTAAATATATTAACTAAAAGCAGCGTGCCCGTGATCGACAAGTTGTGCCAGCAACAGTTCTCTAAAAAATTTCGGCAGTGTGCCTTTTATCATGGTGGATGGAAATAAGTTTAAGCTTAGGCTCAGGTCGATGATCCCATAAGTAAGCAACCAAACAGTCCAACCAGTACCATAGTGGAACTTAATTCTACTCTTGAGGAATCTGCGCCTGCGTTTTCAATATTACAAAAGTGGACGACCATCGACTAAAAGAACACGAGGGTGCAGACTTGGTAGGCACTTCAAAAAGAAAAGTAGGAACATTGATTGCAATAATATCTAGAATGAAGAGATATTGCGAGATATAATTACTAATGAAAAATGGATCCGACACTTCACAATTGTGAAGGCTGGGACATCATGGCGTTGGTGATTCGAGTAATGAATATTTCATCTTGAGGGTAGCTCACAAATTCGTCATCTTTCCTTCAAAAATCAGCGAGTTAAAAACGCTTCGAATCATTTTCTGTTTGGTGGCAAAAGATTTGCTTATAATGAAAAGACATAGCCCATTATCGACATTTTAAGGAGCCCATGCATCATTTTTTTAAGAGTGAGTATCATACTCAAATAAGGCCATATAAGTGAAATGTCGAGTAGGCTTAGGACAATTTTCATGAGTCACAACAATTTGGTTTCAGTCATCTTAATATGGCGTGTGTATATTTGACCTTCAAAGAAACAGTCGTAACAGAAACAGTAACAAAAGACTCAAATTTCTTTCTCATGAACAGACGCCGGCTTCAGCTATCCCCACTAAAAAATCTCTGTAGTAGTGGAGCGACTGCAAGTTGCGTTTTCCCTTCCCCAAAAGTGTCATTGAACACTCGGCATCGGTATTTTCGAAGTTTCTTTTTTAGTCTGTTCAAAAGCCTTAAAAATGATGTAAACTATTTTAAAATGTGTTTATGTTAATAAGTAAATGCTTAGATTTTGCAAAAAAGAAGTACATCAGAGAAAACAAGACTGAATTTAATAAATTTGTAAGACTTTTATAATACAATTTATGAAAAATGTTTCGTGTTTATTTAATGACATCATTTACAACATACTTCATAATCTTTGAGTATAAATGAAAGATAAAAGACTAAAACCATTTTAGCACATTGTTAAACAAATAAATAAAAAATATATAAAAATAAAATGATTTGTTGTAAAGTATTAAATTAATACTAATAAAGTTAACTAAACTAACCTAAAATTTAATGTAACATGTACTTTTGATGCCTTTTCGTCCATTTTTTTCGGAGTTCAATTTTTGTAAATATATTTTTTAAGTATTTTTGGCTTATCAGTTATTTTTTTTTCAAATTTCTTAAAGAAAATAAAGTTTTGCTCCATACTTTTTTTGGTTTCTTTACTTTCTTGCTTTTTTGATTATTTTTCGGACAGTCCAAGCTGTTCACTGATATTTTTATCATTCTGACATTTTTTGAAGATGGTTAAAAGAAGAACACCAGAGATCACAATTTCAAGTGCTTGGATAAGTCAACTTGTCGAAAGAGACATTATTGATTTGAGAGCTCATAGTTCAAACTATAATAGCCTTAAACGTTTTTTTTAATATTCGTTCATTGCAGAGTAAAGAATTCACAAACAAAATTTCGTTTTTTTCCTCTTTTTAGTTTATTTTTAATTTTTTAATTAGACATTTGGAAAAGAGGCCCAGATTTTTTTAAGATTTTATGGAAGCCTAGAAAACTTTGAAAACACGACCAAGTGTACATCCCGTGCACTCGAATACTAAAATTGAAGTAATGTCCATAAACCAAAAATTCTTTTGCTCATACTTGATTGACAAAAAAAAAAACGGACAAAAGTAAAAGAATACTTATCTAAGAGTTTTAAATGAGCTTTAGCGCGATTTATTCTGTCCCACTTAATCAAGATGTGCAAACACTATCTCCAGTGAACACACCCCGTCATGTGATGACAGTAAAAAAACCAACAATGTGGAAACACCAACCCTCGTAAATTACACATCGAAACGCACTAATTGCATTTCATATCTCATACATCCCTGATGGCCAAACGTACAATTAAGGTGTTGAAACAGTCCCACTACGTATCAGCAAATACAAAAAGGCCCTAATGACTACATAATAAATGAGATCCACACCCAACAAACCGACGGCACCCTTCGACTTGCGTCAGATGCAGGCGCACACGATAATCATAAGTTTGTTAATAATTGAGCTCCCAATTAAATGCAACACGCCATTCAACCAAGCCGCCTTTAAAAATACATAAGTACGTGTACGAGTAAATCAAAATTCACCCCTAAAGCTAGTTAAGGGTTCGTCAAACTGCACCAGGAATTCCATTTATTTGGACAGATTGTCAAATTCACAGAAACAATAGCGACAAGATTCCTCTTTTCTTTTTTTTTTGTTTGTTTGTTAGCTACGCATCAAAATTTGATTAAGTATTCAAACAACGAAGAACGTCCAATCCTTCAATGGACAGGCAGGAAGACAGCCAGCAGATGACGATTGCGTCCAACAACACAATACATCGCCGTCATGTCTGCTGCTTTTAATCTGTTTAAACAGCTCTCATGGAACCACCCTTATGTCAACCGGTAACTGGATGGTTAACTACAGCGAGAGAGTCAATTTTGAGTCATGTCTACGAGGTGCTGATCTGGGAGGTGGGTCGCAACTCCCAAAGGACAACTCTACAGTACAGTCCATCATCCAACATCATCATTGATATAATTATATTCCTTCGCATGTAGATTAAGGGGCACATTCCAGTTTGTCTATCGTGGTACCGGAAAAAAAATCCACCCCTTGGTTTATTCCACAGGGAAGCAAGTAGAAAATATTTACATAATCATAGTTGTGTATGTGTGTGTATGTGTTTTATAATTAAGGACGCACACTGTTTCAGTTAATCGGAGAGGAAGAATTTCCAACTCAGCAAAGTCATGCAGGCGGTCAACCCCGAAATCTTGTAGATTCGCGGGGTTCTCCTAAACGCACACATGCCGAAATTTGCATTCCAATTCGGTTGTTGTCGTCGGTCGTGCCCCAAGATCAAAGGATTCCAAAGCCATTTGCGAAGGATTCCCGTTCAGCTGTGCAATGCGACCGTAACCTTGATGAATTTGTATACAAATTTATCAGCCGGCATTTTAGTCTATGCGGGTGGCAGGCAGCCATGATGATGGTTTATCCGTACAGGTGTTGCCACTTTCTCCTGTCTGCCTCCATCTCACGTTTGACCCGTAGAGTCTGTCGCAGCTAAAGCACGGCCCCCTGCTACTGTTCCGGTTTCAATATCTTGCGGGCCTTGTTGACGTTGCTCGAGCTGCGAGTACGACCGATTCTGCCACTGCTACTGCCACAGCGACGCATGGAACTTCGAGTACGCCACGATTAATTGTCGAGTTATTAATATTCAAATTACCCATGCAAATGCACAGGACGAGCACAACAGAGCGGAATGGATAGCTAGCTATTTGTACTTGAACTGGAGCCGGAGGGTGCGAGTCGATGGTGTGTTCGGTGTTCAGTGCCCAGACAGAGAGGAATCCGTGTGTATTCCCAAAGGTGCCGGATGCAATTAGTTGAACGCATTTATTATTCAGAAAAAGCCACCTTTTCGCATCGTGTACACGAGTATACCCTTGCCGTATGCACGCTAGCTGAAGCATCTAAACGAGAACTTTGGCGCTGTGCCGTCTATGCCTACGGGCCTTGTGTGTAACTCAAAGTTTCGGCGAACACATCCTGTGTACTCATACAAATAAGTTTTTTTTCCCGTGCGCATTTTTCTATTAAAAATCTTTCGCGAGGAGGGAAATTTAGAAATTAATTAAAAGGTTATTTTATTTTCCCAAACAGTTTCACTGTTCCAGGCTGGTGAACAATACTGAAAGAACTTTCCTGTTAGACGTAAGGGTTTAGTGGTTATCCTGTTGGGTAGTCACGCTAAGGATTCAGGATCACATCCAATTCAAAATCAAAAGAGTTGTCACGAAGGCTAAAAATATGTTTGTGGTCACCAAAGGAGGACAAAAGGCAGCAAATAGAGGTCCCGCAAAAGTCTGTTCTTAACTTTTACTTTCTTTCTTTTTATTGCCTGCATTTTATGTCGCAAGTGGCACTTTTGTGAGAAGATCTTGCTGGTGGCTTGGGACTTTGTGCTCCAACGCAACATCGTATTAAGTGTGTTTTTTTTGGAATTCCGTACGAAATTTTGCCGACGGAACCTTTTTATTATTCGTCCGATCGTCCGTTCGTCAGTTCGATTATTCGTAGGTGCGATTCTGGCTGACCACGCTAAGGAATAGTCTATTGGCGCCAGAAAGCTTCCTAAAGCTAAAAAGAACAATCCTGTTCCCGTAAACGACTTCAGGCCAGTAAACATCTTGCTATGCTTATTGAAGGTCTTCGATAGTTTACTTAACTTTTCTTTCTTATCACTCTTTTTTTTCTTTTTTTTCTTATCACTCCAGTTTCAGGCCAGACCACATTTGCCAGTGCGGTTGAAGTGATTATATTTGAAGAATTAAGACAGCCTTTTGAAAAGGGTTTCGTCATATCGCTCTGTTTCTTAAACTTCTCGAAGCCGTTTGGTAAAATAAATCATCTTGTACTATGCTTGACGTTAAAAAAGTATTTTCACTGTGGAAATAGTGCAGAAAGTGATTTGATTTCAGCATACAAATTTGGCAAACAGGGAGTCTCGCAGGGGTCAAATTTAGGACCAATCTTATTCTGTATATTGCTGCAATTCATTTTTTGCGGCTTCACCTATTACGACAAATAGCCGAATTAATGAGGTTGTTTGCAATATTAATTTTTACTTTGAAGCTATCCACGAGTGGTTACTTAAGAATGGATTTCTATTGAGTCCTGAAAAAGCTTAGGTATTTGACTGCCTACTTCAGGACTTGCCTAGGCTTTGAAGTCAATCGAAATCTTTCTTGTTCGAAGCATACAAATTTTGTGTTTGACAAGTCGTACGAGACATGTGAAGAAGTTTATTCTACCAATAATAATTTCTCGCTGTCGATGATGCGGGGCAATATAGGCTTGATCATATCTTAACTTATTCCAAAAAAGTTTTGGAGTGTTCTTTGAGTAGTTACCTTAACGCAAGAAACTACATTTTTTTGAATTATATTATACAAAAAAAAACCTTAGCAAAATGAGAGTTGACCTTCACTCGAAAGGTTCCGCGCCTCCTAAAAATATGCAACACTATGTTTCTTTAATTTTAGATTTCTCAAAGCATCGCCCACAAATCGACATCGGTTTACTTGTTATTCCAATAAAAACAGGAACAAATAACGATTTGAAACGATCACAAGATTAAAAGATACTTTGATGCAGATTCACTGTAGGACCGTGTGAATTTATGATTCGGAAAATTTTCAAATTCATCGCCAAAATTTAGCGGTGTTAGTGCGAATTCCAATTTCCTGCCCTTACGCATATAAGGATAGGCGTTTTTCAATCGCAACTAAAAACATTGATTATAATTTTTTCTAGAAAATAAATAATTAAAGAAAAGTGTATCGTGTGATTATGGAGTGTGTTACGTTGCAGTTGTTAACGTGTTCAAGAAATTCGTCTAAAGAAGGAATTGGAAAATATTGAAATATAGGAAAAAATGAATCGACACATGGAATATCCTTGTGTGCTTCAAATGCGTTATCAACACACACAACGTCATTCAACGTTTACATTTTTCTTTTAAGTAATTTATTGAAATGCTGGTACAATCAGAACTTAAACCTGAAATACTTTTTTTAAAAAATTGTATTGAATTTATTTTTTTCGGACTGAGAAAAATTCCGCCACGAAAGTAAAACACGTATGCGTGGATATGGCACAATTCGACAATCGTTCCACAAGTTGCCGAATCTTTTGTTTTTCTTATTAGAATTCGAGCTTTTACATTGTTTTGAATCGACGAAATGATTGCATACTTGAAAAGGTTGTAAACTTGCTCCATGATAATTATTGTCTCTACTGGTAGGCGCTTAGTTGAATTGCAATTCCATGAAACACTTTCTTCGTATGGTGACCCTCCATTTTTTAATTTATATAATTTTTATTATTTTTTATTGTGGTAGCAATTATAGTTCATATTATGTAATAATTACAAGTGTTTCTCTATATCGGTTTGGGAGATACAGCTCTATGACAGACGAACGGTCGGACAGACAGCGCAGGCTGAATAATAGGGTTCCTTTGTACCCCTTGGAACGGAACACTAAAAACTATCTTTGTGTACAATAAAATAAACTTTTGGCGATCAAAAATATCTTTACATATACTTCTACAGAAATTCAGATGTCTAAATACATATCGAATGTTTTTCCTTCACGCCGTATGGCTTTGGATTTTTCTATCCGTCAAAATAACTAGAATTGTAAGCTCAACAAATTTAAAAAGAGCAATCTTCGAATTGTAATTATAGTAATTATAGTATATTAAGTATTAAATATAGTATATTATATATTAAATTTTAATAAAAATGACGAAACTATGCAAATTTTTAGATGCAAAAGGTTACCCTGAAAACGGCACTTAAATATTAGGAGTCGTATTTCAGGTGCTGTTCCAAAACTTTATTTTAAAGGAAGATCCAAAGGACGATAATTTCTGATAAACAAGGTTCCTTTAAATAGAATTCTGCCAGTGAAATTTCAGAGCACACGAGAGGCAGTAATGTTGTGAAGCATTTTCTAAGACTGGATCTGGCAACATAGCTTTAGAAATAAAACCTTTTTTTTTAACTTAATGTGGGTACACATCCACAGTTTTATTTTACAATTTCTTGAAGAGCACATGCAGAAATGAGAAATGATAACTCCCTCATTGTTCATTTACTTAATTAGCACATTTATGGCGTTAGCAAAAGGATTGTTGGCAATCTTTTTTAAGTCTTTTAAGATCCTTTGACATAAAAGAGGGATTTTAAAAAAAACCACACACTTAGTTGCAAAGTATCCCAATCGGCGGGCGGGCTGATCACGAATTCTTGTAGAGACGAAGCGCTCAGAGACGTGTTCTCTCATCGATCCTCTTTAGTGTGTTCTTTTCATGTTTACATATCGCTGTATGAAAAATTCGGGACCAAAAACCTTCCTCTGGAATGCCTCACATTAAAGTCTGAGAAGTCAATACAATCACCAGCTCACGTTCGTCATATGGATGGTAATGAAGGTCAACGTCAATAATTCGTCTCTGTGAATGATCGGAAAGAGTAATGGCAGACGTCTGTTGGATGAGATCACGCGTAACCCGCGACGGCCACTACAACCTGTACGGGGCGTAAAGGCGAATCAAGGTTCAAGTATTCCTATAGCATACAAACAAAGCTGTACTCTCGTAAATATGTCTCCAGTCGTTCCTAAAGATCCTCAAGATTCATTTTTGGCAAACACCTCGGAACCAAATGCTACGTGTCTACACTTCGTGAATTCCTCTTGGGGTAAATCGACGGAAAAAGCTTTAAATGAAGTCATAAGAAAGATTTAAAAAATACCTTTGCTTCAAGTGAGTGTAATCCTACTGGCGGTTTAATAAATCTTTAAGCACTTCAACACCATACATTCATGCCATAGAGGACACCATTACGTGAAGGATGTGTTTGCTTACTTAGGAGCTTTAAAGGAAGGTTCCTCATTGGTTTTATGTTTTATTAGGGTTTTAAGACTATTTTTTAGTTACTAAGGTTAACTTTATTTAAACACACAATGAGTGTGTGTTTAAGTATATGGGAATACATAAAAATTGGAAGTCTCTAAACGCATTTTGAGGAGAATATTTGGAAGTTGTGTCCATAAAGGTGTCTGTTGTTTTGTGTAAAACGAGAAGCTGTTTGGTTTCTCTTCGGAGATATCAAGATGAATGTTAAAGTAAACCTATCGACCGCGATTCGAAGATTCTTCTGTGACCTTCCCAATATCGAAATGTACAACTCCTCAGCAAGTAATTATTCATTTTCCAGAAGCACCATTAAAAGGCATTCCAACTCGTTCTTTTTTCAAAATCCAACCTCGAATCTGTCAATCAAAAAAGGCATGAAACATCCCACCCACCAATTGCCTTTGTTAGCCAAATCAAAAAGCCAACAAAATTTAAAAAAAACCATCAAAATTCTTATGTTCAATAACAATCGAGCGCTGGAAAAATCCCAAAGCAACGCCTCATGCCCGACGATTTTGAAAAAGAAGATGTCGACACGCAGCACAAGGATTTGTTGCTTCCCCCTGTAGTAAACACACCTGAACACATACAAGGATCTGTTTTCTGTTTTTTTTTTGTAATTTTCAGTCCACCTTCATCATCATCGTTTACACGTTAAGATAAATTAAAAAGACTAGATAAAGCCGTATGCAGCGGAACGAAAGGAAGAGAATTCGAAAAAAAGGACATTTTCTTCTTCGTCGTCTTGCAAAAGTACTCCTTACGCTTAAGTATGCGCGCAATATCCTGTGGTATGTTTACGTTCGTGTTGTTGTTTTATTTTTTCTGCCTTTCTATGCAAAGCTTCCACGAGATAAGCACCTTAACTACCATGGATATCAGAAGGATCCCCCAAGTACCGGGCTGGCATTCGTCCTCAGTAACCGGCAACAGGAACAAATGATTTTGACACTGAGTTGAAAACAGCTTTATGCGCCACACAAAAAAAAAGGCAAAATCTAAATTCCAACATTTTTGCTCAGTTTTTATTTTATTAGCCTTTCTTGAGGCCTAACTGTGTACGGGGGTGGGGTGGGCCTCAGACTGGGTGAAGAAAAATCGAACCGTGTGCCGTGTGCTAAATTGGATTTTGAAATATTACCACGTTCAATGAACTTTTAAAATACTCACAGGGGGCGAGGTGATGTCATAACAACAGGAAGGGCAGATGAATAAAAAAAAATATAAAACACGTGAACAGAGACACTAAAGGTAAAAAAGGCAACTGACTCTGTTGCTGCGAATCGAGAGAATTTAAAGTGCCAATTGGGGTGACGTGCACATTTTTATTGCTCATGCTTAATGAAGGGATAAGGAATTTGTCGTCGTCGTTGGTCTTGTCGCCTTCAAAGTGTCCTTGCGACAAAGGACTCATGGAATGTAACTAATCACATTTAATTATGGATCCATCTGTTGATTTATTTTGCGCGGAACTTGTGCTCCATTCCTTTTTTTTATTTACACCCATTTCATCGTTTCGTTTCTTTTTGGATTTTTACTGCTGCCACCGCAGAGAGGGCTTTAAAAACCCTAACAGAGAAATTGTAAAATCTTTAGTTGCATCTGTTTGGAATGGCCGATTCATTTAGAGCGCTGGACCGCAAAGCACCCACTCTTGGATGTGTATTTAGGTTCCATAGGTCGGTAGTTTGAAGTCTCGGATAGTATGGTTAGCGTTGATGTTTTGATGGTTTATTAGGGACAGGATGCTGGTTTTCCGTTAAATTTATCGTATCGCGGTATTATACGAGACCGTAAATCTTTTAGAGTCGGATTTCTGGGTTTTTATTGTTACAGTGAAGGCGATTTATTTTGGAAACTGCGATGGTTTGAGTTTGATTGGAATAGAATTCGATAGGTTTCGCTCAGGGACATTTATTTGTAATGAAATTGGACTTAAAAAAGTTTAAGGATTTTAGTGCCGATGGCATGGGGCGCAAATGTTGATTTAAAATTGAACAGATGTTAGGGAACAGATGTTAAATGGGTCGTATCTTCGAAGCAGTTTCAAGTGGAAATTGTTGATTGAATGGGGCGATACAAAAGTATTTGGAACTCTAAGTCGGCCAAAGAAAAAACTCTGTTATCGTAGGGGGTAAGCTTTTACTGGGTAACTGCCATTTTATATTTAATGCAAGTTTTCGGTTTGTCAGAATTTACTGCATTATTTTCAATCCTTTGGAAATTGTACAGGATATTGTGTTTGAATCACGATAATGGTTACTGACTCATAGGTTCAGCGGCACCTAGTATCATGGTGCTTAGTTATTCGATATTAAACGACAAGATGCACACGGTATCCTTGATATCACCAGATGATCGAACTGGCAAATAAATTAGAATCGGTTAGCCCGACTGTCAGGATGCAGCCAAGACTATTTTAGGCAATAAAAGAAGAAGAAAAAGAAGACTCTGTAAGGAAAACAAACTGGTCTGTTGCAAGTGTGTGTTGTCGAAATATTGTTTTTTGAAGATAGTATCATCGGCGTTCTGTAAAGACGCTTCTTGCTATTACACCAACTGAAGGCGAATAAAATACTGTGAACTGAGTGAATGCAAATAATTCGATAACAAATTATCCGCCTCTATTCAGATTCGATCCATGGAGCAACAGAAACAAAAATACATCTGAATTTGACGCCACTTAATTCTGCTTACGCTGGACAATATGTATTATAAGGGTAGTCATTACCCCTTCGACGATGAAATTATAAAAGAAGAAAAAAAAAGACTTGTTCATGCTCACGAAAAAATAAGGAAAAAAATATAAATAGTTGAAAATTTGTATTTTTTTATACAAATTCAAATAAATGATTATTTTGGTGGTTGTTATTATAAATTAATGATGGTATACTTAAGTAAGAAAGAAAGTTACAAAATTAATAACAAGTAATTAAATGATAACATCAGAGGTTAATGATTCAAAGAAATCATAATTTTAATTGAAAAGCCAATTTTGACATGTTTTTTGAACATTCCCGGCGCAGAATTAACCCTGATTGACTGTGGAAGTTTTTTAAAAAAACAATATGATGAAACAGAGTAAATGCCACGATAAGCTGTTGTACAAAAATTGGATTCTTAAAAGAAGTGCGAAACGGAACAAAGCCTTCCAAAACTTAAAATAATATAAATGATGAACAGAACGAATTTTTTTAATCACAAAGCAATGAAAAAACAGGATGTCTTGCAGGTTTTTAGCCTTCCCAAAAAGCGATCTTATGTTGCAGCTTGGAGTGAAATTCCATAATAAATGTTTGTAAGAGCATAACTTTCGTAAAAGAAAGGACTTCCAAAGTGTGCTTCTGAAATAATAGTTCAAGAATTTTGTGTGACTGGAGAAGACTCGTTCTACAGACTCAGATACTTAAATTTGTCTATTTTTCCTGAAGTTGTGTCACTGCAACTTCAGGTGCTACAAAATGGAGTGGGAGAAGGAGATCTCGGCCGACAACTACAATTTTAAATTTTTTTACTTTTGGCACTCAGGTACATGAAAATACAAAGTTGCTTCTTTATTGTTGGTGTCAGACAAATTAAAGAACATAATTTTAGTTTTGGGACTAACAACAACCAGTGTCGCAATAAATAAATATCCCAGTTCACATCGGAAACCAGATCCAAAGCACTGCTCAAGCCATAAGAGAATCCAACATCATCCAATTATATAGAATAGAATCCGGCTCGAAGGACCAAATGTTGTGGCAACTTTTTACACAAAGACTCCTTACCTCTGGTGGGGGGAAGTCAATAAACGAAACGCTCAGTTCTAGAGCTGTAAGTCGAATCAAATGAGACATAACCACGCCATATTCTACAGTTGCACGCTTGTGCAAGAAGGAGTTTAAGTTGGATAGAAGATCCAGCGTCATAAAAGACCCAAGTCCCACAGTGGATAGAAAGCTTACCAGAGATTGATCTTTTGAAATTAAGCTAGCTCATGAATATAATTTTGCCGAATTCAGAAGATACTTCCAAATATGATAAATTCAACATGAACAAGGTGACATGTCCTCGCGTTCGGTAATCAGATCGAAAGAGAAAATTAATTTGCATATCAAGATCAAATCCGGCATATTTTTGAGGCGGTTTATGACAACGGTTGGGATCTGAATCCAACACTTTGCTTCTAAGGCGAAACAACAGTTTTAGACCAAGAGAAGACCATCTTCACCGGCATCGAAAAAATTAAAGGCATTGTATTTTTGGATACCACGAGAATTGTAAGAATTGATTACTTAAAAAAGCTTAAAGCCTATTAAAGGCTGACAGAAAAAATTAAAAGGATTGCGTGAAAAAGAGCGGGCCGGCTTACCTTCTAGCTCACTACAAATGGCTGCCATTCGCGAAGTAAGCTTCCAACAACTCCAACTCGAGTGACTGCTTAAAGCAAAAAACAAAAACTCGTTTCGTACTCGAAATTTACAAAAACTTTCTTTAGCTTTTAAATTGAATATCGTTGCGAGAACACAAAAGCTCTCCTATACAATTGCACACGCTGGCAGCACTCAGCTCATGTCACTTTTTACTCGATTTGACACTTTGATTGATCCGCTTTCCAATATGCAATCTGTTATTTATTCTCTAGTCCCTCGTCCCTCTTTTTCTGTCATTCTGTATATAGCCTCCTTCGAGCACGAATGTACTAAAGCTGATAGTGGCACAAGCAAATCGTGTGGAAATAATCGACGATTTTCCTTTCAGGACCAAGGACGAGTTGACGATGTTTTTCGAGCAACAAGGGCACATACAAAAAAAAAAAACAAAAATAAAACAACGTTAAACGGTAGAAAAGGATTTTTCGCGAAAGAAAATTCTAAACGAAGTATTGTGTACGCTGTCAAATTAACTGTAAAAAATATTTAAACAGATGGATTAGTCCTTTCGCTCGCTTCGTTTCCACGCTATACCTACATTGTTGTGCTTACACAGCAGAGTGGCAGCATGAGCCCGCATTCACCCAACCCACCGATTAAATAGAGACGAAGATCGAAGAGGTTGTATTCAGTAGCGAAGGTATAACACGAGAATAAGCAACAAAGAGTCACAGGATTAAGTGGGAACTGCAAGTGCATGCGAACAAATTAATCGAAGAGCCAGCAAGCACCCCCCGACGAAGTTAGGTACTCGTACTTTTCTTTCAATTGCTGTGATGGTGATGTCCTGGAAGGGAGATAATGGAGCGCGCGATTCATCATTCTTGGTGGATTTTGGAATTTAATTTGTCATGGTTTTTGGAATGAACGCTGAACGCGAGCTTAGTTAAGTGACAATGAAGACAGTTTACGTTAGTTTATTAGGAGTAAATGAAAACTAAGATTAAGTTTTTTTTTTTTTTGGAAAAGAAGGGTAGCTAGCGATGTGAGAACTTGTGTGAATGTGTGTGTGAATCAGACACGAAAGAGAATCTTGTCGGTTGAGATTAATCGTATTAGAAGATGTTTAAGGATACTGGGCTGAAACTTGAATCGATAAAAAGCTAGATTCTAACAGAAAAAAAACAAGAGCATGCTGTATCCCTCCAGTAATAAGAGTGCCGAAAATGCTCTGATAATAAGAGAATCTATGCATGAGAAAAAGTCTGTTAACCTGAAAACAATTTCACAAAAGACTCAAAGTAACGAAAGTCATAAATACTTATATTTTCGGTAAACAAAAACAGTCAAAACATTTTTGAAGCTCATACATTTTTGTTAGCAACAAAAAGCCTGTTTATAGAAGCTGATGTAACTTGATGAACTAAGGTAAAAAAGTTGATATGATTTGCGTCAGAACCAAGAAGAGACCAACATCAGCAAATGTTCCCAGCCTTGAGAATTTCAAATTCTCAAAGGATCAAATTCTGGGCGAAACAAAACATCAAGCTTTTCTCACGACCTCTCGAGTGAACGGCAAAAAAACTGTATCGTGAACCCAGACGTGGTGAGGGCAGCTGGAAGCAGACAGGTGAGCCATATCCTCTTTTATTACTTTCCGTAGTGGAAAGAGTATGACCATATGTGGCTTACGTAATCGAAAAGGAAACTACTATCGAGGTCTACTGAGTTGAATTACTGTGCCGAAAAAATTATTGAGCCCTTTTGTCAACCTCTCTTCTGCATCACAGTAGCACACAAAAAAATAGGCATATTTTCGGGAATTAATTTTGGCTGAATAAAAGTATCAATCGAAAATCTGTATAAAAGGTTTTATAGCAATACCCCATACGGCGGCTGCGCAGCATATGCCCCAAGGCGCCTTTTTTTGAAAGCGTGTCGATGGCCGAAGACATAAACTCCTTAATTTTTGACCTGGAAGCAAACACCAACATTTTTTGGTTTTCATATAACAACAGCTAGAAAGCTACGTAGGATTTTTTCGATATATTGATTTTTTACATAATGGTGCATGTTTGAAAATATAGTTAAATTTTTAACAAAAAAAATGCCATAAAATCGTCGAGAAAAAAAATAAGCCATATAAAATAAAAAATCCTACGTAGCTCCTTTGAGAAGGAGCCATTGTAAAAATTTCAAGTCAATTGGTAAAGATTTGCTCGAGTTATGTCTTCGGCGAGCTCAAAAAAAAGTGGTTTCGAGAAAAACACGTTCAAAGTTTTAAGTACAGAGAAACCATATGAAAATATATGAGCATGAAAAATTTGGTCACTCGGACACTTTTGCCGTATTCCATCATTTGGTATATGATTTTTAAGACCCTAAAGCACCTTACAAGCGATAATTTTTTTTTTTGAAAAATTGAAAATTTTACTGTGATGTCCCCCTTAAATAGACAAGAATTAATTTTTAACACTCCATTTCCATGAGAGTTTTGAGTCAACATGGTTTCAAGGGGCCCCGTCGATTGCTGGAAAGTCTTGCTTTTGAGGAAAAGGATGGGTTTAACCATCGATCTTTTTTTTTGCTGCCGGTATCAATCTAGGCCGTTTTCGACTGCAGATTTTTAAAGTTCCTGCTGCTACGTGAATTTCAAAAGATTTCTTTACTTTGAATAACAAATCGGACTGTTTTCATGTCCTTTTCTGTAAAGGCCTCATAAATGAAATTACCAAGCTTTCGGGTGTTGTGTCCAAATGCTTTGACTTTGAATGGAATCACATGTTATCAATTGTTCCGTCTGATGGCTTCGTTTAAAAAATTTGTTTACTCAAATATTTTGCGCCGGTGGAGTAGAAATGCGAAAAACTTTATTACACCTCCAAAACGAAGTTCAGCCTTATGCATAGATATGTGAGCTGAAAATTAAAGTCTTGCTGCAGTAAAAATACTTCATAGCTGTGTAGTACAAACAGACTGGCAGAGGATGGCTCCATAATTGTGTAGGGGTATTTCTGGTGTGTCAGTGATGCAGACCTTGTCCGTATCGGCGAACTTGACAAACGTGTCAAAAACAATGCACACAATCAAACAAATTGGGCGTATTTTTTGACTCAAGTGTCCGAAGTTTTGTTTAATATTTTTATTATTTATCTATTTATATTATTATTTTATAATTTTTATTTAATTTGTTTTTATATGTTATTTTTACTATAGTATGCATGTATTTTGTTTCTGAAGTTTGTTCAAGTCTTACAATATTAATAAGATTAACATAATATTCATTTGCAAGTAAATAAATAAATAAATCAAAATCAAAAGAATGTGCAAGTCTAAAAATTTTCAAGGCTAACTTGAAATATTATTAATAAACAAATGACAAAGACAGATAATTTTATATGAATTTCTCTGACAGTTTTTAAGAACTTATGAACGGCAATATATATTTTTATACATATGGTTATATAAGACACTTGAAAACTCTTGGTAAAATTGATTGTGAACTTTTTTCGTTAGAAAGCTAAGTTGATTTTAATAAAATTAGTTTGTTTTGTTCTCAAATTGATACCACCGAATCAAGTCAAAAAGCGCTTAGGATGGAACCAATTTCGATTCATCAGCGCTTGATTCTTTCTCAAGATATGCGGGATGAAAAAATCCGTACAAACTTACATATAGACACATACAGACAGTTATCAATCTAAAAACAATGTAATTCCAAAAATCGGACGCATTACACTTCGGCATTACCGAGTTGGTCCGATTGCATCTAGAGCTGCTGACTTTTTTTTTGAAAAGAATTAGAATTTGGCTCGGCAATGCTATTATTTGTAAAATGTCTTATTTGTAAAATTCGAAACACCAATTTTTGTGAACCAGTGGAAAGAATCGGAACACCGCTGCGAAAAGTGAGAAGAATTATATTCAAATCAGCTTAAAAAAATCATCTTAGGCGTACGTGGGGAAGATTAACTTCTTGCGGACTCTAAGGAGTACTCAGTCTGGGCCAACTGCTCGTTGGATACTTCCGAGTATTAAAGCAATTAAGAGAGATAATTTTTCATGTTAAAAAAGGAGCGAAAATTCTTCATATCCCTCCTTCGAAATCAGTCGAGTTTAGCGGGTAGGCTTAAACTAAGCAAAGTGGCCTTCGAAAAGATGATAGAAGCTGGACATCTCAGCAGCTCTTCTGTGTTTTTTTCTTTAGATTAGATGCCGTGTGAAGAATAAAAATATTATGGCTTTGGCTGGCCTAAAACCGCACCAATATGGATCAATCAGGATTTCAAAAATTGGAATTAGACGGTGACACAAACTAGACGCAAATTTTAAAGGCGACGTCGAGAAGGCCTTCTTTCTTTACGATCGGGCAAGCTATGCGATGGTTCTTATCATATCCTATCCTCTTCATCGCCGAAGTGGCCCCTTCTTCAACGTGTCTGTCTTTATCGCTACTGACTTCTGTTCTGATTCTTAAACCTGAACACGTTTGTTTTACCTGTGGGTTTTTTTAACGGGCTGTACAATGGCGGTTTTAATGGCTCCTCTTCTTACGCAAGCTTATTTTTCGGCCGGATGCAACCTTACATCTCAGAGGAGGTCTTTTGTGCTGGAAATAGTTGGCACAGGATCTCTTGGATTCGCAATCGATAAAGCTATTTGCGGTGTCTTGCACTTGCAGCACAATGACTATGAACTTGTTAATGGCTCGAGTTGAGGCAACAAAGGCAAATTCAGTGTGCTCCAATTGTCTGAGGTACGACCACCATTAATCGAATTGTGGGAGTTCCAATAGATGTTTGAAATGCAACTTCAAACATCATACTTTGCTCCACGTGGAGAACAGGTATCAATAAAATACACAGCAAAGCTCACAATTCAAAAGACCTTCAACTATACAAAATCACCACTGTCAAAGTGGTCAGATCGAATCTTGTTGACGGTACACCACAAATTTCACAATGTAATCACACAACGTCTCAAAATATGTGTATGCAATCTGACTCACAACTTTCGAGTCATTTATAACCAAATTGCCAAATAACCAACGAACTCATCCACAATATGAGAAGTAGAATTTCTTAATGCGTTCCACAGGGTGTTCTTAAATCTGAAAACCCAACCATTAGCACTCTGTGCAGTCGAATGCACACCAAGGCATTGCTAACTACTGCACTCTTTAGAGTATATACAGCTAACGGAGCGCAGCATACGTTAAGAGCACTAATTGCACTTCAAAATATCAAGTAGAATTCAAAATGTTTTCTATGATCAGAACATTTTCTCTTGACATTAAGGCATTTGTTTTTAGCCAACTTACTTCCATGCTGCCAACACAACAATTAAAAACAGATGGATGGATTCATTTGCATAACCTTCCATTGGTAGATCCAACATATTATATTCCAGGAAAAAATTGATATCCTTCTAGGTGCTGATGTATACGCATCCATAATTTTGGAGGTACTAGTTAAGGCTAGCAATGGGTCCACTGTTGCTCAATTTACGGAACTAGGTTGGATATTGACTGGTAATACTAACTAGCCCAACCAGTCCTCAACCGTCACCATACAAAACCATTTTAACACGCCAGAAGATCAATTGAAAAAATTCTGTGAAATTGAAGAGAACCTGGACGATAGAAGGCGCACCCAGGAAGAAGATAGGTGTGAGGAGCACCTTCAAAAAATCATTCGTAGAAGAAGGTAAAATAAAGTTGTAACGTATTCCAACTCAAGTGTTTAAATTTTGTACTGAGAAAGGGCCCACAACTTAAGGGCAGCCCAAGTAAAACTCACTTAGGGTTAAATTAACTCGACTAGCCAGGAACACTTGCACTTGCAGCACAAGACTTTGAATCTCTTCACGACGCTCTTCGAGTTTCTTGGAGTACAGTAAATCCATAGAATTCTTGCTTCAACTTACTAGTGATCCATATCGATGTTGGCTCCTCGGATTATCTGGTCCAGAATAACATACTTGTAGTCATTAAGTTGTTATGTCCTTTTTTTATTTTTATCGCCTTTTTGGATATTAAGTGTGTGATGATCCGTGTCCGCTTGGATCTCATGTTTCCGGGCACTACTCGACGCTGGTTTAAGTAGCACCGTACTTGCTTGAGAAATTTCTTGCTGACATCAAAATGGTTTTTTTTTTGCAGTAGTTCTTCAGTGAGCTGGCTCATTGCTGTGATTTTCACTCTGCAGCGGCGAAGAGGCTTCAAAAGTTTTACTTTTGTCGATTAGTTGATCCACCAACAGTTAAATTATTCTCATCCGACAATTAACCATAACCATAACTTAACAATTCATCGAGCAAGAAAAAAAAGAACCCTTTATAAAAACCCTTGGCTTAAAATTCCATTTATCGATCTTCCAACAATCGTCTCGTAGCAGTAGTCCTCCCGGCCAACCGCCAAAAAAAAAGAAAAATATACCAAGGGAGAAAATCAAAGAGGAATCCTTAACCTTTCCTAATTAAAAACCATTTTCATCCACTCAGCGCTGGCCGCACTTACCACCTGTGATGTTACAGCTGCTGTTTCTCTTTTACCGCCATTGCCACCACCCACTTCAGTCAGATTCAGTGCTTCACTTAAATCGTGTGGAGGGGGAGAGGGGGGACGAGTAAACCATCCACAACCGTCCAAGGACTCGTTGTTGGCATTTTTTTGTTTTCCTTTTTTTTTTTTATTATTATTCATTCCACTTTCTCCTCGGGATCCAATCATCAATTAGCAGGATTAAAGGGCATTTATGTACATACCGTGTGTATGGTTGTATGAGTGAGGGAATATTTTCAATTTTCATGGTAATCGTCAACCAAGCGGAGATGAATGGATGGGACGCACAAATAGCCTCCCACTCTCGTGACTGTAAACGAGTATACTACATGCAGGATGAATTAAATCCTTTCAATTGCTCTTAATAGGACGATGCAATGTGACTCACTTATTTATATGTATGTATGCGTATGATGAATATTTCCGGCACTTGAACACGAGTAAAGCTAACATGTGAGCAGTGTAAAGTAAGCGAATGCCCCGGTGAGGACTCGTCCATGCGGATTTGAGAATCCTTGGCTGTTGCAGCGATTTGTACCAGGGTTCTAATTAACTTGAGGACTATTCACCTGTGAATTTGATTTAGAATTGGCAAGGTGAGTCTTAGCGTATAGTATGGTTTCGTGAATTTGCGAGACGCGAACGGATACATGCTGACACAGTTACTTTTGAAACTAATCATGCGTATGTTGAAAGGATTATAGTCGAGGGAATTCGATGAATCGATGAACTCAATTTAGGGCAGGCTTTGCATGTTTTAAGTACAGTGCAGGAAACGGACATGAAAGCAATTTCTAAATGTAATCAAAGTTGGCAAGTAAGCTTTGAAAAAATCCAATTTCGATGGACGAATAAGATTTTTCGAGACTTCACACTGCATGTTGTTCAATAAACTTTTATTGCGGGTGAAAGATGGACAGCCAACACATCTGCTTATGCCTCGGTGAAGTTATCAAGATGGAAGGACATCTTTGATGCATAAAAATGTAGCTCAGCGTTCTGATTGCCGAGGGGGTTCTCTCAGGTGATGCAGTGTGCTATCTTCCTCAATAATCATTTTGCCGAGGTTCACATTATTGGACACTATTTTTACAACTTAAAATAAGTTTAAATTTATTTTCGACCGATTTGGTCACAAACGCTTCCTCAAAAAATCAAAAAATCATTGAACAACTCGAGCTGCAATTCTGACTCGAAAAACAAGTTTTTAAAAAGCTGTGTTTGAGTTCATCGAATAATCCATGGAATTATCATCACACTCGTAGCCTGAATAAAATTCTCAAAAATCTTTTTCGGATAAAATTGTTCCTTCTCGCTTAAAAACCGTCAACATAATTTTCGCAGCTAAATGTCATCTGATGATCTGATGGCATAACTCAACGAGAAGTAGTCTTTGAATTTTTCAGGCGAAGTTTGGCATCAGGATCTTTAGTTGCAAATGTACGCGTTAAGTTTCGACGAATCTCTTATTCATTTAATTAGAAAATACGATTCCCAACATGCAAAACAAGTTTTGTTTGACAATTACAAGTCTACAATACACCATATGAATGGTGGTATTCCTCAGGGTTTCGGTTTGTGTCCGACTCTCTTTTTAATCTTCATAAATGATTTTTTGTCTGGTATAGTGATGGTCTGCCACCCATTTGCGTAATAAGCAAACGACCTCATCCTGTTTGACCTGGTCCGAGTATCGATTGAATGAAAATCGGGGTCTGGGATTAGGTTATCGTAGTTGAAGGATTTATTTTATCATAAATTAGTTTTAAGTAAAATTAAAATTACAATCTAAGAAAGCCTGTCGTTTTTCGAACATAGTTTTCTTCAACAACAACAAAAAAGACTCAGGGACTTTTAAAATGAAGCAAGTGAAATAATGTTACCAAAAATTTGATTAAGAATTTAACTAAGCATTGAGAACCCTTCAGGACTTAAACTTTAAGTCATTAGTAACGCTTGATGTTTTTTTTGTACATAAAAAGGATAGGAAAAATGAACACAAATGGTTTCATGCTTAAAGCAACCGAAAAAATGGGATATGGGCCTCATTCTCGTGACCGATACACCGACATTCTTAGCGATTTCTTTTACCGTGTTTGTTGACTTGGTGGGTCGTCTAGAATGGGCATCATCAATAACATCTTCTCGAGCAACTGTGAGGACCTTGCTTTGTTTTTACTCGTCATCGAGCAGGACTTAGTCATATAAGCAGGACTTAGTTTTATTTGTCACATTAAATTAAATACATTTTTTCTTTCGAAAGCATCGCAAAACTAATCAAAACAAGCGTAACCTTTTTATATGTCAAAAACATGGTAAACACGCAAAATGGCTGCTCATGTTGGAAACACGAGTAGAGACATAAAATAAAGATCGATCGAAACATAGATTCGTAGCCTAGAAAATCTATAGCCCTCTCATACGAAAATATTGTGAAGTTAATTGTATCATTTCAACATTGACGCACTGATATTTTTTTATAAACAGTGTTATATTCGACTCCTCCTCAGGAATTTCCTAAATTTAATTGTACTGATTACAGATGAAATGAAACTGATTTCATGAAGATCGAGGGGTCATTCAAATCTAAAACAATTCAAGAACAATGTGCCTCGTTACCTCTCTTCTCTTCATTTCTGCTCGCTTCCAATCGTATTTTGTTAACAAGCAGTGATAGGGTATTCGTTACTCCTTGAATGAATTGAAAAAAAAAATAGAAATGGCTAAGTCGGAAACGCCCACGAACTGTTTCAAATCACCGTTCAATGACCTTCTTCTAGGAACCATTTGTTTAACTCGGTTTCATGGGTGTACAAATATGTCTGCAATGAACTTGTTGCGCCTGAAAATATGAAGTTATATTTTTTGTTGCTTCAAATTCGTTCCTACGCAGAGCGTAGCAGTAGTTCAGTTAAGCAATGATGTGCTGGAACGGGGCCAAAGTGTCTTAAAAAACATTCTTGCTATGCGGAAGAAAACTTTGGAAAATTCCTTTTAAATCTCCACTGACAGCAGCCAGGTGCTTCCTTCGCTATCTTTCTTTATGTAATTTTTCAAAGCCTACGTGCGGCGTAAAATTGAGTTAAAAACACGATTTTTTGACCGTCCTTGAATTATAACTTTATACTTTTTTA
Organism: Orthonevra nobilis; assembly: GCA_963555765.1. Classification (NCBI taxonomy): domain Eukaryota; kingdom Metazoa; phylum Arthropoda; class Insecta; order Diptera; family Syrphidae; genus Orthonevra; species Orthonevra nobilis. The sequence goes on from OY743227.1 coordinate 5,273,396, forward strand.
TTTATAATTTGTTGCTATAGCGGCTGTAGTGTTTTATATTTATTTTCAAGTATCAACCTATTATATAACACCACTGTAACGCATGGGTGAACGACTCCATTGGCGGCACGGACAGCGGAGACTTAGTTTTAGGGTTCCATGACCACCTTTTGGGTAGGGAACCCTTAAAAATACAAAAATACAATCTCGTCTTGGGAACATTTGTCATTTTGTATTTGTAAGCAATTTCGGGCACACATCGATCTTGTTTCTTTTTTTTTCCTTTCAATGGAAAATCCAGAACAAAACATGACATTTCAAAATCTCTCCGCTTTAATGATTAAAGTAAACTTACTGTACACTGAGCCGCTTTTAGAAAAAAAAGGAAAGAAAACAACAAGAAAACTCGGAAAGAAAACAGGAAGAGCTTTATATTTTTTTCATTTACTCGTGACTGCCATTCGCTTGTTTACGTCGCTTTGTGTTAACGAAAATTAATTTGAAGTTAAAAAATAAAAAAAAAAATAAACAAACAAAAACAGCCGAGAATTCTTTCCAAACTGACCATTCGAAGAGTTGGGAAAACGGACGAAACTTCCGTCTTTCAGGATTTTTGTATTATTTTACTCTCCGGACGGACGGTCATATTCCCTTGACTTTTGTGCGCCTTATACGCCCGGCCCAGTCACTTTTCATCACCCAACGGAGGGTGGTAGTAGAAATTTTCTTCTCGCTCTCGGGCCTTCCATTCTGTCTTTGGCTTTTCCGGTTGTTTGTTCGAATGCGGAAAATTAATTCCATCATCAGTTATCTCCGTTTTTTTTTTCGGTATTCATTTTGTGCTAAGCTTCAGTTGGTGTATCGTTGTTTGTTTTTTTTTTTGTTTTTGTCGCTTTTTATTCATCTTCTTTTGCGTATTAGTTTTGATGATGAATTTCCGCAGGAGTGATGGCGATGGGGTGTGGAAATTCATTTTTCTACACTTCAGTGTAACGCCTACCTTCCTTCATTAATTTGACAATAATCCGTCATTGCTGTCATAGTTGACAACTGAAATTAGATTAAAGCAATTTGGGTCTGAAGTGCCTGTTTCTCGGTGGAAAAGACAAAATAAATGAAAAAAAATGAGGGAGGGAAAATGTCTCTGAAGAAAATTGATTTGTTTACCAAACGTCGCCAAAAGTTTGGCTGAGAAAATTAAGGCAAACCTCTTAAAGCAGATTAAGTGGGCAAGTGCAAATCGAACCCGCTCACGAAGGGTTCCGTAGTACATAGGCTTTGTCGTAACATTGAGTGGAGTTTTTAAATTAATTTTAAATTAATCATAGTCAACGTCAAAGTCAAAGTCAAAGTTAAAATAAAGGCGTAGAAAAGAACGTGTTTTTTAAAATCGCAACTAAATTTTACGCCGAAAAAATTTAGTTGCGATTTTAGAAAATACATTCTTTTCTACGCCTTTATTTGAACTTTATATTATTTATTTATATAGTGCAGGAGACACAGCCTTTTGACAAATGAACAGATGGACGCACAGCGGCTTTGTTGGCACATTTTGGGTACGGAACCCTTAAAAAAGACCGAACAGAATTGTGTATTTTGAAGAGTAACGAAAATTGCTATTTGATAATTTGTTTATTTTCATTTCTGTAGAATGACTCTCGAAAATAAGACTCGGCAGGAGAATAAGCAAAAACCTAGTTTTTGTGTTTCAAAAACGGAAACAAACATTTCAAAATCGTTTAGACATTATGAGTGAACGCTGTTAATCCAGGTGCCCGTCTGAATCAGCAAGACGATGCTATCCACCCTATAGACATCGCCATTATTGATGAATATTCGGGGTTTTACAATGAATTGACAAGAGCTTCGGAAGATGTGTTCACGCATTGTTTTCGAATATTATTTTTGGGATTTAAAAATGTCTCAAAGGAGGTCTGAATCGGTAAGCAGATCCTCCAGTTCTCCAGTTCGAATTCATCAATTGGCGGCATTTAAAACTGTCAAAAAGGACGTTCTACCTACGAAGTTTTCGCTCGATGACACCTCGTTCAATTCAGTGACTTATGACCTCTCGTGAATGATACATTGATCTTCAGGGCCTCACGAAGACGTGCGTTTTTTAATCTCCGCCAATAAAGACTTTGGTGTTCCTCAATAAAGACATTGGTGTTCCTCATCTAGATCTAGAGACCGCCAAGTTCCTTTGTTCATGTTGAGCTGTGGGACATGTGTCTTTGCTTTTAACGAATCTCGATCAACAGCTTAATCAATAAGCCTTAATTGCCCGCTGTTTTTTATGGTTCAGCACCCAAAGGTTCCATCTTTGCGGACTTAAAAATGTCACCCAACTGTCAACTTTAATCTGTCAATCTAGTTGATGAATGTCCTAATTTCGCCTTGAATAACCCACCTTTGCTGTCTTCAATCAGAGCGCACAGCTTCATGGGGGGAAACGGTGAGACAAAACAAAAACAAATTACATAAATTAGTTATATAGTACCGTTATCTAATCTTCGAACAACCAGTTTGGTTTAGTGTAAGTAATTAATTCCGCTAACAAAGTTTTCCCATCGTCTAATCACATTTTCGTCTCTTTTCACCGAACAAATTAAAAGAAAACAGACAGCCAAGCGCCACCCACATTTCCTTGCACCTACATCGCCGGGCGCCCACCATCCTCATCCCTCAACCCCACCCCCAGATCGACGAGCTGTGTGGCGTGATGAGCCTGGGAAGATAAATACTCGCACACATTCGGCTCGGAGCAAACGAACTGGTTCTTTTTTTTTTCCAAAAGATTTTCCAAAAGATTTTTCCTATCTATTTCCACTTTTGGCTTCATCGTTTTTGTTTGTGTTTTTTTTGGGGGGTGGGAGAAAAAAAGCAATTACCACCTTTGGACAAATAAGCTCGCTTACGCTTACGTTGAAGGTATTTCTTGTAGCCACTCTGCCGCGCGTTTACATACGTGTCCTTATGTGTGGAGCGAGTGTAAGGACTTGGTTGGGTTAAAATCACGAAAACTCTTCCACGTTACGGTTTGTTTTCCTTATTAAGTTTTCCTTCGTGCACAGATACTCGTGGTAGTTCTTCTTTTTGGCCCGTTTTTGGTTTCTTGTTTATTTATTTCTTGATTCTTTTTAATTCGATTGGGCCGAAGACGAGAAGCTGTGTCGTCTGGAGGAGCGTGTGTGCGAATTGATGGACGTGATCTCTCTGTTGTGGCGCGCAGAGCCAACTGGAAAGGTCAGGAGAACGTGTTTGCGGGTACCATAGGTAATGAAGATTTGTTTCTGTATGGTGACATTATGCTGTAGCTGGCCTGAGTGATTACAGGTGCGGTATGCGGTTGGTTCTGAATGTGCTCCTGGGTATATGTGTCACTTTGGGATGATGAATGGTTTTTTGGCAGCAGGGTTTGGTCTCGGTATAGGTTCAGTCATATGTGTGTGTGGTATAAGACGATTAGGGGATAACTTTGGACATATTGTAACAGGAAATTTGTTCGGTTTTGCTTAATTAAATGCGCAAAGGGTTAATGACGGTTTCAACTGACAAAGCAAGAAAAATATGCATGAATATGAGGTTTCGTCTTCATTTAGGAAAAACAAAGAAAATTTGAAAGAAAGGGATTTGTTTTGTGTATATTGAGACAAGTCAATTGCAAAAATAAGTTGATGAGCCGTGCTTTAACGAAAAAAAGGACATTCAAGACTCCTAGAAATAAATAAGTATAACTTGGCTGTCGAAAGTGGCGAGGCACTTATTAGAAGAAAGGCCAATAGCGTCTTTAAAATCATCAAAAAATTTGCAGGTGAAGTCTATACGAGTAAAGGATAAAGGAATGATGAAGCAATTTTGCAAAATTCAGGCTTCTAGTATATAAATTATTTTCAAATAAAATAATGTGAACTAAGTGAATGCAAATATTTAAGTATAAATAAGCCATCTCTATTCCGATTTCAAAAACGGAGCAATTGAATTAAACAAAAATACAGAGTTTCAAATTGCTACACAATCTTTTAATACTTCAGTTTGCTATGTTCAAAATAACAGTACTTTATAAGGGTAGTCGGTATACTAGGAGAGCAAGCAAATTATAAAAGAAAACCACTTCTTAGGAGTGGTTTGCTGATAAATAACCAAGTAGTTTCGCGTTCATCTACTTAAATGCCTTTAACCTCAACGAAATTTCTTTATATGTGTAAAAACAAATCATTCTTCTATGAGTTTGTATGTCACTAAACTTCTCCTAAACGCTTGGACCGAATTTGATGCATTTTTTTGTGTATGTTTGAAAATTCATCGAGTGTCAAAAGGCTCATCGAAAGTAAAAAAAAGTCTATGTCCAATGTCACAGTATATTTAGTTCAGCACTTGTCCTTGAACTTTGGCTAAAAATCTCTGAATATTCACTTAAAAGGTAAAGTTGACCTCTCTGATTGGACCTAAGAGAATCTCAAAATGGACTACAATTTTGCTCCAAAAAATCATCTCTTCTGATGATCCTCCTTTCCATCTCGACGCCGACTTTAGATGGGAAAGATGAAGTCACTGCATTAAAGTTTTTGGAGTGGTCGCTTTATTGATCCATTTATCCCTCAAATTTATAATAAATGAAGAGCACTACCGAGGCTTGCTAGCCGTTTTGATTTAACCAAAAAATGGGGATTTAGACTTGGGTGAACTTTGGCTTCAGCAAGACTGGTCGTCTTTCTAGCATCCATGAGTGTTTGGACCTTGAATCGGCATGGATTTGAAGACTCTCTTAGCTAGAACATTATTGTCCATTCTCTCGTTCTGGCCGAGCCAGTCTAGTCGACGGATTTTTACCTTCCGGACTATAGTCACATCCGTGAACAGCTCCATTCGCCCTTAAAGTATCCGACGAGTGATTTTTCTTTCGGTATCGTTTGTGGAGGATATATTAGATCCGAAGACTATTAAATTGGTTAAGTTCAGCATTGGTCAAACTTTTTAAAGGGTTTTTCAACAGTAGAGCGACAGGGACGGCAAACGACGCCATATTTCTTGCCGCTCTTTTGACATTTCTCTTCAGTAAGGTTTCAGGCCATTTCATGATGGAAAGTTATGCGAGCCAACAACGAGTCGAAATTATTAAAATTTACTACCGAAATTCGGAGTCAGTGGCCTAAACGTAAAGAGCGCTACGTCCAATTTATGGTCGTCATAATCGTCCAAGCAGATCAACAATTGAGCGTCTGGTGGAAAAAAATTGAATCCACAGGAACAGTTCAAAATGTTCCCGTGCCAGTGAGACAAAGAAGTGCCCGTAGTGTCGAGAATATTGCTGCCGCTGAGGCTTCAGTTGCAGAAAGCCCAAATGTGTCTCTCACACGTCGTTCTCATGCGTGGGCATCTCTGTGACGTCGTTGTGGCGAATTTTGCGAAAAGATCTTAGCCTACATCCAAAATGCACTTTTTTTGCGATTTTGGGCTTCATAAAAACTGAGTATGAGATCCTTACAAGGGCTTCAAAATGAGTGCAAATATACTGAATTTGAGAAAAACAACCTATTTTTGAGGGAAATATCGAGGAAAAAGGAAAGATGCAAAAATCATGTCCATGAAGTTAGAACCGACATATTGGAATTTCAACTTAAAAAGAATTGTGCTAAAATGTGCTTGGTTTGTGCTATCACGTGCCGTATCGCAAAAAAAAAAAAAATTCTTAAAGGATGCAATTTTTATAGGGAGGTCCTTTTTCTCATGTGAAGTTGGCCCTGTGTTTTGATTCGATAGGAACGGCAATTAGTGTGCCTAGATGTGCTCGGCATGTGCTACCATGTGCCGAAAAGAAAATGATAAAATAAGGAAAACCCAACTCACTAAGCATTTTTTTTCTGAAGTTAGGTTTATTATAAAAATCTATACTGCAGAACAATGTGATCAACTCTCAAAATCCTGTGCAATAGAACAAAAATGCAAAAATAATAAATTTAGAGACTCCTCGATCAAACAAAAAAAAACATCTTATCCTGGAACGTTACTCCTCCATTTTTTAGAAATATTAAAACTCCAGCCGCATAACAATTTTAACGTTACGACTGGAAGCAATTTTCGTTAGAATGTCGTGTCGTTTTCGGCGAACAAAAAATTGTATTAGCTTTGACGGCGTAGATTCAGTTTCAACGAAGCAGATATGGCCTTGACATTTCTATGGAGATATCGCATTTCGCACGGTAAAGACCTGTTGATTATCACATGAACTGTTAACATCGACTTTAAGTGTATATAAATCAATCTTCTGAAGAAGGTTAAGAATTAAACATTCGCCGAAAACGACACGACATTCTAACGAAAATTGCTTCCAGTCGTAACGTTAAAATTGTTATGCGGCTGGAGTTTTAATATTTCTAAAAAATGGAGGAGTAACGTTCCTATCGAATCAAAACACAGGGCCAACTTCACATGAGAAAAAAAAACCTCCCTATAAAAATTGCATCCTTTAAGAATTTTTTTTTGCGATACGGCACGTGATAGCACAAACCAAGCACATTTTAGCACAATTTTTTTTAAGTTGAAATTCCAATATGTCGGTTCTAACTTCATGGACATCTGAATTCCCCATTAAGTATCAAGAGGATGGATAAAATTTTAAAATGTGAAAATCTGATCATTTTATAATTGAACTAAATGTCCAAACATAGAAAAAACCTTAAAAACAAAAGTTTTCCTAAAAAAACATTCTTTCATATTTTTTTTTATTTTTAAAAAACAAAGACATTTTTACATCTTATTTTTGGATTTGACTAAAATTTCATTAGAATATTGAAAGAAAAAGGTGCACTTAATAATGTAAATTTGCATTTAATGCAAATCACCGTATCTATACGAATAGTATCTAATCGTTTCGTATCTTACACGGAAGAATTTTTTTTCCAGGTAAGATATAAGCACCCTTTGTTTTTATTTTAAGATCTCCAGAATACAACATATATTTTTTTTTGTGTCTTTGAATAATTTTTCGATCTCGTTTGTTAATCTAAAAACCTGGTCAGTCCTTCAATGTTTGATCCTGGACCAAATTGATGTCCTGGAATAAGACTTCATTTTCGTTATCGATCGTCAACCGGTAACGTACGAGTGATCTTTATGCAATATCGGCCAGATATCTGCAGTTCTGGTTTCGTTTTTGTTTACTTTGCCGTTCAAGTTTTGAACCAGATTTCTGCCTGGCTGCGATATTAAATCGTGGTTGGGATGCTTGTTACTTTTCCTGCGTTTCTGGGCGCCTGGTGATCTGGTCGGATTTTATGCAACATCCTCTTGTTTTTGTTTACTTTGCCGTTCAAGTTTTGAACCAGATTTCTGCCTGGCTGCGATATTAAATCGTGGTTGGGATTCTTGTTACTTTTCCTGCGTTTCTGGGCGCCTGGAGATCTGGAAGGATTTTATGCAATATCGGCTTGTTTTTGTTTACTTTGCCGTTCAAGTTTTGAACCAGATTTCTGCCTGGCGTGCTATATCAAACCGTGGTTGGGATGCTTGTTACTTTTCCTGTGTTTCTGGGCGCCTGGTGATCTGGCCGGATTTTATGCAATATCGGCCAGATATCTGCAGTTCTGGTTTCGTTTTTGTTTACTTTGCCGTTCAAGTTTTGAACCAGATTTCTGCCTGCCGTGCTATATCAAACCGTGGTTGGGATGCTTGTTACTTTTCCTGTGTTTCTGGGCGCCTGGTGATCTGGCAGGATTTTATGCAATATCGGCCAGATATCTGCAGTTTTGGTTTCGTTTTTGTTTACTTTGCCGTTCAAGTTTTGAACCAGATTTCTGCCTGGCGTGCGATATTAAATCGTGGTTGGGATGCTTGTTACTTTTTCTGCGTTTCTGGGCGCCTGGTGATCTGGCCGGATTTTATGCAATATCGGCTTGTTTTTGTTTACTTTGCCGTTCAAGTTTTGAACCAGATTTCTGCCTGGGGTGCGATATTAGAGCGTGGTTGCAATGCTTGTTACTTTTCCCGCGTTTCTGGGCGCCTGGTGATCTGGCCGGATTTTATGCAATATCGGCTTGTTTTTGTTTTGAACCAGATTTCTGCCTGGCGTGCGATATTAAATCGTGGTTGGGATGCTTGTTACTTTTCCTGCGTTTCAGGGCGCCTGGTGATCTGGCCGGATTTTATGCATTATCGGCTTGTTTTTGTTTACTTCTGGTTCAAGTTTTGAACCAGATTTCTGCCTGGGGTGCGATATTAGAGCGTGGTTGCAATGCTTGTTACTTTTCCTGCGTTTCTGGGCGCCTGGTGATCTGGCCGGATTTTATGCAATATCGGCTTGTTTTTGTTTACTTTGCCGTTCAAGTTTTGAACCAGATTTCTGCCTGGCGTGCGATATTAAATCGTGGTTGGGATGCTTGTTACTTTTCCTGCGTTTCTGGGCGCCTGGTGATCTGGCTAGATTTTATGCAATATCGGCTTGTTTTTGTTTACTTTGCCGTTCAAGTTTTGAACCAGATTTCTGCCTGGCGTGCTATATCAAACCGTGGTTGGGATGCTTGTTACTTTTCCTGTGTTTCTGGGCGCATGGTGATCTGGCCGGATTTTATGCAATATCGGCCAATATCTGCAGTTCTGGTTTCGTTTTTGTTTACTTTGCCGTTCAAGTTTTGAACTAGATTTCTGCCTGGCGTGCTATATCAAACCGTGGTTGGGATGCTTGTTACTTTTCCTGTGTTTCTGGGCGCCTGGTGATCTGGCCGGATTTTATGCAATATCGGCCAGATATCTGCAGTTCTGGTTTCGTTTTTGTTTACTTTGCCGTTCAAGTTTTGAACCAGATTTCTGCCTGGCGTGCGATATTAAATCGTGGTTGGGATGCTTGTTACTTTTCCTGCGTTTCTGGGCGCCTGGTGATCTGGCTAGATTTTATGCAATATCGGCTTGTTTTTGTTTACTTTGCCGTTCAAGTTTTGAACCAGATTTCTGCCTGGCGTGCTATATCAAACCGTGGTTGGGATGCTTGTTACTTTTCCTGTGTTTCTGGGCGCCTGGTGATCTGGCCGGATTTTATGCAATATCGGCCAGATATCTGCAGTTCTGGTTTCGTTTTTGTTTACTTTGCCTTTCAAGTTTTGAACCAGGTTTCCGCCTGGCGTGCGATATTAAAGCGTGGTTGGGATGCTTGTTACTTTTCCTGTGTTTCTGGGCGCTTGGTGATCTGGCCGGATCTTATGAAATATCGGCCAGATATCTGCAGTTCTGGTTTCGTTTTTGTTTACTTTGCCGTTCATGTTTTGAACCAGGTCTCCGCCTGGCGTGCGATATTAAAGCGTGGTTGAGATGCTTGTTCCTGCGTTTCTGGGCGCCTGGTGATCTGGCCAGATTTTATGCAACATCCTCTTGTTTTTGTTTACTTTGCCGTTCAAGTTTTGAACCAGATTTCTGCCTGGTGTGCGATATTAAAGCGTGGTTGGGATGCTTGTTACTTTTCCTGCGTTTCTGGGCGCCTGGTGATCTGGTCGGATTTTATGCAACATCCTCTTGTTTTTGTTTACTTTGCCGTTCAAGTTTTGAACCAGATTTCTGCCTGGTGTGCGATATTAAAGCGTGGTTGGGATGCTTGTTACTTTTCCTGCGTTTCTGGGCGCCTGGTGATCTGGTCGGATTTTATGCAACATCCTCTTGTTTTTGTTTACTTTGCCGTTCAAGTTTTGAACCAGATTTCTGCCTGGCTGCGATATTAAATCGTGGTTGGGATGCTTGTTACTTTTCCTGCGTTTCTGGGCGCCTGGTGATCTGGCCGGATTTTATGCAATATCGGCCAGATATCTGCAGTTCTGGTTTCGTTTTTGTTTACTTTGCCGTTCAAGTTTTGAACCATATTTTGCCTGGCGTGCTATATCAAAGCTTGGTCGGGATGCTTGTTACTTTTCCTGCGTTTCTGGGCGCCTGGTGATCTGGCCGGATTTTATGCAATATCGGCTTGTTTTTGTTTACTTTGCCGTTCAAGTTTTGAACCAGATTTCTGCCTGGCGTACTATATCAAACCGTGGTTGGGATGCTTGTTACTTTTCCTGTGTTTCTGGGCGCCTGGTGATCTGGCCGGATTTTATGCAATATCGGCCAGATATCTGCAGTTCTGGTTTCGTTTTTGTTTACTTTGCCGTTCAAGTTTTGAACCAGATTTCTGCCTGGCGTGCGATATTAAATCGTGGTTGGGATGCTTGTTACTTTTCCTGCGTTTCTGGGCGCCTGGTGATCTGGCCGGATTTTATGCAATATCGGCTCATCTTTGTTTACTTTTCCGTTCTATTTTTTAACCAGATTTCTGCCTGGCTGCGATATTAAATCGTGGTTGGGATGCTTGTTACTTTTCCTGCGTTTCTGGGCGCCTGGTGATCTAGTCGGATTTTATGCAACATCCTCTTGTTTTTGTTTACTTTGCCGTTCAAGTTTTGAACCAGATTTCTGCCTGGTGTGCGATATTAAAGCGTGGTTGGGATGCTTGTTACTTTTCCTGCGTTTCTGGGCGCCTGGTGATCTGGCCGGATTTTATGCAATATCGGCTTGTTTTTGTTTACTTTGCCGTTCAAGTTTTGAACCAGATTTCTGCCTGGCGTGCGATATTAAATCGTGGTTGGGATGCTTGTTACTTTTCCTGTGTTTCTGGGCGCCTGGTGATCTGGCCGGATTTTATGCAATATCGGCCAGATATCTGCAGTTCTGGTTTCGTTTTTGTTTACTTTGCCGTTCAAGTTTTGAACCAGATTTCTGCCTGGCGTGCGATATTAAATCGTGGTTGGGATGCTTGTTACTTTTCCTGCGTTTCTGGGCGCCTGGTGATCTGGCCGGATTTTATGCAATATCGGCTTGTTTTTGTTTACTTTGCCGTTCAAGTTTTGAACCAGATTTCTGCCTGGGGTGCGATATTAGAGCGTGGTTGCAATGCTTGTTACTTTTCCTGCGTTTCTGGGCGCCTGGTGATCTGGCTGGATTTTATGCAATATCGGCTTGTTTTTGTTTACTTTGCCGTTCAAGTTTTGAACCAGATTTCTGCCTGGCGTGCTATATCAAACCGTGGTTGGGATGCTTGTTACTTTTCCTGTGTTTCTGGGCGCCTGGTGATCTGGCCGGATTTTATGCAATATCGGCCAGATATCTGCAGTTCTGGTTTCGTTTTTGTTTACTTTGCCGTTCAAGTTTTGAACCAGATTTCTGCCTGGCGTGCGATATTAAATCGTGGTTGGGATGCTTGTTACTTTTCCTGCGTTTCTGGGCGCCTGGTGATCTGGCCGGATTTTATGCAATATCGGCTCATCTTTGTTTACTTTTCCGTTCTATTTTTTAACCAGATTTCTGCCTGGCTGCGATATTAAATCGTGGTTGGGATGCTTGTTACTTTTCCTGCGTTTCTGGGCGCCTGGTGATCTAGTCGGATTTTATGCAACATCCTCTTGTTTTTGTTTACTTTGCCGTTCAAGTTTTGAACCAGATTCCTGCCTGGTGTGCGATATTAAAGCGTGGTTGGGATGCTTGTTACTTTTCCTGCGTTTCTGGGCGCCTGGTGATCTGGCCGGATTTTATGCAATATCGGCTTGTTTTTGTTTACTTTGCCGTTCAAGTTTTGAACCAGATTTCTGCCTGGGGTGCGATATTAGAGCGTGGTTGCAATGCTTGTTACTTTTCCTGTGTTTCTGGGCGCCTGGTGATCTGGCCGGATTTTATGCAATATCGGCCAGATATCTGCAGTTCTGGTTTCGTTTTTGTTTACTTTGCCTTTCAAGTTTTGAACCAGGTTTCCGCCTGGCGTGCGATATTAAAGCGTGGTTGGGATGCTTGTTACTTTTCCTGTGTTTCTGGGCGCCTGGTGATCTGGCCGGATTTTATGCAATATCGGCGAGATATCTGCAGTTCTGGTTTCGTTTTTGTTTACTTTGCCGTTCATGTTTTGAACCAGGTCTCCGCCTGGCGTGCGATATTAAAGCGTTGTTGAGATGCTTGTTACTTTTCCTGCGTTTCTGGGCGCCTGGTGATCTGGCCAGATTTTATGCAATATCGGCTCATCTTTGTTTACTTTGCCGTTCTATTTTTTAACCAAGTTTCCGCCTGGCGTGCGATATTAAAGCGTGGTAGGGATGCTTGTTACTTTTCCTTCGTTTCTGGGCGCCTGGAGATCTGGCCGGATCTTATGCAATATCGGCCAGATATCTGAAGTTCTGGTTTCGTTTCTGTTTACTTTGCCGTTCAAAGAATGGACGTTACAGCACGATAACGCTGTCATGCACGCTGCAGCATACGCAAAAAACTTTTTTAAGTCGAGAAATATCCCCACTCTACGTTGGCCTGCTCTAAGTCCTGACTTAAACCCAATAGACGGGTATATTGAGCATATTGTCGAAGAGGGTTTACTCAGAGGGACGCCAGTTCGAGTTTTTTTGCAGTTAAAAACCGCTATTTAGAAAGAATTCAAAATTTAGTTAATTTTTTGCCCCGTCGCTTAGTAGCAGTAATAGCAAGAAAAGGAGGAAGAATAAATTGTTAAAATTAAATTATCGAAAAATTTTGCACTAATTCGTGCTAGAGTTCAAAGTTTGTTTTGTGGTTTGAATGGATTTTTGTAGCACTGCTGTGAAGACATAATATTGAAAGCAGGGTGTTGAGTAAATCCTTCAAGCTTTCAATAAGTCGATATCAAATCATCCGTCCCATTTTCGGGCTCCACCCATCGAATCGAATTGAAACCAAAAAAGTCTTAGTTTCTCAAACGACTACAAAAAAAATCGTTTCCTATTTTTCCACTCGCTCTGTGATACTTGCACAATAAGAGTATTCATAACCTCTTGAGAGCGAGTAAATTATAAAAAAAATTAAAGTCAAATGGACTTCTATATTAAGTTCTTGTCCGCTACACTTTTTTCGTTCGAAATAATTCAAATTATATGGTAATAAACAAAGTAAATTGAATAAAACAAAGCTTTGAAAGAGATTTTTTTTTTTAAAGATTTTCACTTGCTCCATATAATTATTTCGCGGAGAATTCTAAAATGTTGGTATCGATCAACATTATATAATAAATAAAATGTTTACACACAGCTGGCACAGTATTAATAAAAGTTCGTAAATTTGTATTTAATCATTTGTAAAATAACATGCATTGACTAAGCAGCATTCGTTAGAATGTCGTGCCGTTTTCGGCGAACAAAAAATTGTATTAGCTTTGACGGCGTAGATTCAGTTTCAACGAAGCAGATATGGCCTTGACATTTCTATGGAGATATCGCATTTCGCACGGTAAAGCCCCGTTGATTATCACATGAACTGTTAACATCGACTTTAAGTGTATATAAATCAATCTTCTGAAGAAGGTTAAGAATTAAACATTCGCCGAAAACGACACGACATTCTAACGAAAATTGCTTCCAGTCGTAACGTTAAAATTGTTATGCGGCTGGAGTTTTAATATTTCTAAAAAATGGAGGAGTAACGTTCCTATCGAATCAAAACACAGGGCCAACTTCACATGAGAAAAAGAACCTCCCTATAAAAATTAAATCCTTTAAGAAATTTTTTTTTTTGCGATACGGCACGTGATAGCACAAACCAAGCACATTTTAGCACAATTTTTTTTAAGTTGAAATTCCAATATGTCGGTTCTAACTTCATGGACATGCAAAAATCGCCTTTTTTCATCATTTTTCGTGGACTATAGCCCAGGATTTCAAAATGCACTATTTTTGCGATTTTGGGTTTCGTAAAAACTGAGGATGAGATCCTTACAAGGGCTTCAAAATGAGCGCAAATATACTGAATTTGAGAAAAACAACCTATTTTTGAGGGAAATATCGAGAAAAAAGGAAAGATGCAAAAATCGCCTTTTTTCATCATTTTTCGTGGACTATAGCCCAGGATTTCAAAATGCACTATTTTTGCGATTTTGGGTTTCGTAAAAACTGAGGATGAGATCCTTACAAGGGCTTCAAAATGAGCGCAAATATACTGAATTTGAGAAAAACAACCTTTTTTTGAAGGAAATATCGAGAAAAAAGGATAGAGACAAAAATCGCCTTTTTTCATCTTTTTTCGTGGACTATAGCCCAGGATTTCAAAATGCACTTTTTTTGCGATTTTGGGTTTCATAAAAACTGAGTATGAGATCCTTACAAGGGCTTCAAAATGAGTGCAAATATACTGAATTTGAGAAAAACAACCTTTTTTGAGGGAAATATCGAGAAAAAAGGGTAGAGGCAAAAATCGCCTTTTTTCATCTTTTTTCGTGGCTATAGTCCAGGATTTCAAAATGCACTTTTTTTGCGATTTTGGGTTTCATAAAAACTGAGTATGAGATCCTTCAAAATGAGCGCAAATATACTGAATTTGAGAAAAACAACCTATTTTTGAGGGAAATATCGAGAAAAAAGGAAAGATGCAAAAATCGCCTTTTTTCATCTTTTTTCGTGGACTATAGCCCAGGATTTCAAAATGCACTTTTTATTTCCGATTTTGGGTTTCATAAAAACTGAGTATGAGATCCCTGCAAGGGCTTCTGCAAAAGGGCCAGATGCAAAAATCGCCTTTTTTCATCTTTTTTCGTGGACTATAGCCCAGGATTTCAAAATGCACTTTTTATTTCCGATTTTGGATTTCATAAAAACTGAGTATGAGATCCCTGCAAGGGCTTCTGCAAAAGGGCCAGATGCAAAAATCGCCTTTTTTCATCTTTTTACGTGGACTATAGCCCAGGATTTCAAAATGCACTTTTTATTTCCGATTTTGGGTTTTATAAAAACTGAGTATGAGATCCTTACAAGGGCTTCAAAATGAGCGCAAATATACTGAATTTGAGAAAAACAAACTATTCTTGAGGGAAATATCGAGAAAAAAGGAAAGATGCAAAAATCGCCTTTTTTCATCTTTTTTCGTGGACTATAGCCCAGGATTTCAAAATGCACTTTTTATTTCCGATTTTGGGTTTCATAAAAACTGAGTATGAGATCCCTGCAAGGGCTTCTGCAAAAGGGCCAGATGCAAAAATCGCCTTTTTTCATCTTTTTTCGTGGACTATAGCCCAGGATTTCAAAATGCACTTTTTATTTCCGATTTTGGGTTTCATAAAAACTGAGTATGAGATCCCTACAAGGGCTTCAAAATGAGCGCAAATATACTGAATTTGAGAAAAACAACCTATTTTTGAGGGAAATATCGAGAAAAAAGGAAAGATGCAAAAATCGCCTTTTTTCATCTTTTTTCGTGGACTATAGCCCAGGATTTAAAAATGCACTGTTTTTGCGATTTTGGGTTTCATAAAAACTGAGTATGAGATCCTTACAAGGGCTTCAAAATGAGCGCAAATATACTGAATTTGAGAAAAACAACCTATTTTTGAGGGAAATATCGAGAAAAAAGGAAAGATGCAAAAATCGCCTTTTTTCATCTTTTTTCGTGGACTATAGCCCAGGATTTCAAAATGCACTTTTTATTTCCGATTTTGGGTTTCATAAAAACTGAGTATGGGATCCCTACAAGGGCTTCAAAATGAGCGCAAATATACTGAATTTGAGAAAAACAACCTATTTTTGAGGGAAATATCGAGAAAAAAGGAAAGATGCAAAAATCGCCTTTTTTCATCTTTTTTCGTGGACTATAGCCCAGGATTTAAAAATGCACTGTTTTTGCGATTTTGGGTTTCATAAAAACTGAGTATGAGATCCTTCAAAATGAGCGCAAATATACTGAATTTGAGAAAAACAACCTATTTTTGAGGGAAATATCGAGAAAAAAGGAAAGATGCAAAAATCGCCTTTTTTCATCTTTTTTCGTGGACTATAGCCCAGGATTTAAAAATGCACTGTTTTTGCTATTTTGGGTTTCATAAAAACTGAGTATGAGATCCTTACAAGGGCTTCAAAATGAGCGCAAATATACTGAATTTGAGAAAAACAACCTATTTTTGAGGGAAATATCGAGAAAAAAGGAAAGATGCAAAAATCGCCTTTTTTCATCTTTTTTCGTGGACTATAGCCCAGGATTTAAAAATGCACTGTTTTTGCGATTTTGGGTTTCATAAAAACTGAGTATGAGGTCCTTACAAGGGCTTCAAAGTGAGCGCAAATATACTGAATTTGAGAAAAACAACCTATTTTTGAGGGAAATATCGAGAAAAAAGGAAAGATGCAAAAATCGCCTTTTTTCATCTTTTTTCGTGGACTATAGCCCAGGATTTCAAAATGCACTTTTTATTTCCGATTTTGGGTTTCATAAAAACTGAGTATGAGATCCCTACAAGGGCTTCAAAATGAGCGCAAATATACTGAATTTGAGGAAAACAACCTATTTTTGAGGGAAATATCGAGAAAAAAGGAAAGATGCAAAAATCGCCTTTTTTCATCTTTTTTCGTGGACTATAGCCCAGGATTTAAAAATGCACTGTTTTTGCGATTTTGGGTTTCATAAAAACTGAGTATGAGATCCTTACAAGGGATTCAAAATGAGCGCAAATATACTGAATTTGAGAAAAACAACCTATTTTTGAGGGAAATATCGAGAAAAAAGGAAAGATGCAAAAATCGCCTTTTTTCATCTTTTTTCGTGGACTATAGCCCAGGATTTAAAAATGCACTATTTTTGCGATTTTGGGTTTCATAAAAACTGAGTATGAGATCCTTACAAGGGCTTCAAAATGAGCGCAAATATACTGAATTTGAGAAAAAACAACCTATTTTTGAGGGAAATATCGAGAAAAAAGGAAAGATGCAAAAATCGCCTTTTTTCATCTTTTTTCGTGGACTATAGCCCAGGATTTCAAAATGCACTTTTTATTTCCGATTTTGGGTTTCATAAAAACTGAGTATGAGATCCTTACAAGGGCTTCAAAATGAGCGCAAATATACTGAATTTGAGAAAAACAACCTATTTTTGAGGGAAATATCGAGAAAAAAGGAAAGATGCAAAAATCGCCTTTTTTCATCTTTTTTCGTGGACTATAGCCCAGGATTTAGAAATGCACTATTTTTGCGATTTTGGGTTTCATAAAAACTGAGTATGAGATCCTTACAAGGGCTTCAAAATGAGCGCAAATATACTGAATTTGAGAAAAACAACCTATTTTTGAGGGAAATATCGAGAAAAAAGGAAAGATGCAAAAATCGCCTTTTTTCATCTTTTTTCGTGGACTATAGCCCAGGATTTAGAAATGCACTATTTTTGCGATTTTGGGTTTCATAAAAACTGAGTATGAGATCCCTACAAGGGCTTCAAAATGAGCGCAAATATACTGAATTTGAGAAAAACAACCTATTTTTGAGGGAAATATCGAGAAAAAAGGAAAGATGCAAAAATCGCCTTTTTTCATCTTTTTTCGTGGACTATAGCCCAGGATTTAAAAATGCACTGTTTTTGCGATTTTGGGTTTCATAAAAACTGAGTATGAGATCCTTACAAGGGCTTCAAAATGAGCGCAAATATACTGAATTTGAGAAAAACAACCTATTTTTGAGGGAAATATCGAGAAAAAAGGAAAGATGCAAAAATCGCCTTTTTTCATCTTTTTTCGTGGACTATAGCCCAGGATTTAAAAATGCACTATTTTTGCGATTTTGGGTTTCATAAAAACTGAGTATGAGATCCTTACAAGGGCTTCAAAATGAGCGCAAATATACTGAATTTGAGAAAAACAACCTATTTTTGAGGGAAATATCGAGAAAAAAGGAAAGATGCAAAAATCGCCTTTTTTCATCTTTTTTCGTGGACTATAGCCCAGGATTTCAAAATGCACTTTTTTTTGCGATTTTGGGTTTCATAAAAACTGAGTATGAGATCCTTACAAGGGCTTCAAAATGAGCGCATATATACTGAATTTGAGAAAAACAAACCTATTTTTGAGGGAAATATCGAGAAAAAAGGAAAGATGCAAAAATCGCCTTTTTTCATCTTTTTTCGTGGACTATAGCCCAGGATTTCAAAATGCACTTTTTTTCCGATTTTGGGTTTCATAAAAACTGAGTATGTGATCCTCACAGAGACTTGAGAGATAAAATTGACGCAAGAACTGTAGCGGATTTTCATCGAAAAATCATCTTCAGCGATGAGGCTCATTTCTGGCTGAATGGCTCCGTATTGGTCATTCAGCAATCCACACGTACTCCATGAGGCATCATTCCATCCCGAAAAAATTACGGCTTGGTGTGGTTTATAGGCCGGCGACGTTATTGGGCCGTACTTCTTCCGTGTTGATCAAGACCAGCACGTAACTGTGAATGGGGATCGCTACCGTTAAATGACAACCGAATATTTTTGGCCCCAATCGGATGATATGGACTTGGAGGACATGTGGTTCCAACAGGACGACGCCACAAGCTACACAGCGAATGTCACAATTAAATTATTGGAAACCAAGTTTGGAGAATGTGTTATCTCACGAAATTACCTGCAAAACCAAGAACAGAATTGGCCGAAGAACAGAATTGGCCGAAGAACAGAGCCTTGAGTTACTCCAAAATATAAAAAACAATGTTACTTCAACTACCACATTCGAATTCATTTTTGGAAGGACAGGAACAGAATTATGTGGAAAATATTCTTTAAACAGATCCTTAAATATTGAAGAATTCAAAAACCATGAGTTGGAATTACATTTAAAGGAGCAGCATTGAAATGCGAAAATTTCCAGATTTCTTAACGCCTCATCGAAATGTTTGAAAAATCACTTTTCAGAATAATATTCTCGTAGGATTTTTTTAAGTCATACGAATCATTGATCCTTGTTTATTCAATGCGGAACAATTTTTCGTTACAGGTGCTTATTCATATCCGAATATCGTAAAAGAACATAATTAATATTTATACTGATCGTTCTTGAATATTAAAAAAGGATTTCTCCTTCGAAGTATAAATAAAAAATCGATTGCGTAGAAGTTTATTTTTTATTTTTTTTTGTAATCCAAAAGACCCTCAATTATACGTTTGCAAGGATAATTATGCAGTTTTCTGCTCATTGCTCATTAGGTAATACGCGTGCCCATACAAAATGACTTCAATCACTTTGCGTCGAAAACTTCGTTATCCCTTTGCCATGCCCAATTTCACAATATTTAAGGACAATTCATTATACTTCCCTGGCGTTAATTGCAATAATTGGCTTCATCTTGATAAATTCCCTAAACAAGCCAACCATCCACCAAAATATCCATAAATTTCCCCCCACCATCCTTAATTGCACATAAAATTTTTAGCACCCAAAAAATTAATACAAAAATAGAATCACACTTCTCCCAGAGGATCCTTCACATTCAAAGTTCTTCCAAAAAAAAATAAACAAGCGTAATTAAAGCCCATTCATTACTTCCCTGTCCATGGCTATTAATTAAGTATCCCTTTCGATCTCCCCAGAGAGAGAGCGAGGAACACAATAATTAAATGTCGTAAAGTGGCGGCGACATTTGAATCCTTTTTCGGTCGACCCTCCATCAAATTATCAACAAATGGCGTCGAAGAACAATTGCAACCGATGAAATCAATCCATGGTGGGTTGTCGTCTTGAGTCCATGACTCATGTCCTTAGTCCTTTTAACAACTTTAACATGGTAATTTCGTAGCTATTCAGCCAACAGAAGGAAACAAGTTAATCTTCAAACCATTATCCTTGCGCGCCACACGCCCTAATCTCAGATAAATCAATGTGGCTATTCCCAGAAAACAAAGCTAAACAAAAAAAAAAGAAGATTGAAAAGAAACAAAGACGACGAAGGATTCACAGCCGAATGGATGATGAACCCCTTGTGCGGGTGTTACAGCACCATCGTTGGCTCTTTTAATGTAGCTATTGCAGCAATTAAAATGACATTAATTGCCCCCAAACACTTTATCCTTTCGCTTTTGGTGAATGAGCGTGCAGACAAACAAAGACAACAGTGAAGGACTTTAAGTCAAAAAAAGGACAAATTCGGATTCGAAGAGTGAGCTTAACATAAATTCTTATCATTCAAAACAGACACACACGAAATGAGACATCCTTCAACTGATTTTGGTTGGAAACAAATAATAAGGATCAAATCAAGCGCTCGAGTGTTTTGTTGCTAAGTTGTTTAAATTTTTGGTTTAATTTTGATTGGCTGGCTGCCTATAAAAAGGAAAAGACGACGCGACATCCACTCAACATTCTGCCAGATAAGGATGATGAAAGAATGAAAGGATATTCAAAAGCCCCCTGGAAGAATATTCATTCCCTCGTTTTGCGCGGCAATAATTGTCAAACAATTTGACAAGTTGTAAGCCAATTGCTTAGAAAAGTTTTTTCCTTCATACCATGTTGCAAAGGATAAGCCGCCGCCGACGACATGTGTGCGTGTGTGAGGGCGTAAGCCAGACAGTTAAAAGGACAGATCGTCAAAAGAAAACGGGGTAATAAATGGTAACAAGATAGTCAGTATCACAGCCATTAACTTTGATTTATAAAAAGCACCAAAGCAGGAGCTATAGTCCTTCAAGGATTTTCACTCACCCAAATATCACATAAAATTAAGCAAACGAAGAAGAGGACCATCTCCTGTAAGAGATGACAACGAGGCACTGCATCAAATGTTATCTGATGTAATAAAGTCACAAGACAATTTCCTTCATAGAATGTCCTTTGAGTTGCCAGTAACCAGCCAGTTACTGTCACACACATGTGTGCAGTAAGCAAAGTGGTCCTTTGGTGTTGTTTTTTTGCTCCGCTATCATTTCGAAGGAGTCGATTTTGAATTACAACGATATCCTTTTTACATTCACATTCGAATTTCGCTGAAGTAAGCTCTCCAATGCTCACATCCCCCACAGGTGGGCTTTGGCTCGTTTACCACCCGATTTTATTGGCTATACGTGCCGTAACGAAAGTTTCTTATTCCACAAAAAGGACTCCCCCGTTGGGTTCGATTTCTCTTAATTCTTTTTCGTGGTCTTGTTACAGGCTTCACCAAGTGCACAGCACACAGCACACCCTCTCAATACAGCAGTTTTGTAAATAGCAAAAAAAGAAAAGAACACAAATGCGGTTGCAATTGTTACAAAAGTATGAACAAAGGACGACAACTTTGAAAGTCATAAAAGAAAACTGAGTCTCTGCGTTTCTGGAATTGGTTCGTGAACAAGTTTTCCAACTGGATACTGCCGGGAACAAGAACGAATGGTCCTTTGAGAAGGAAAGTGAATTAGAATTCACTTTTTAGAATGTTGCATGCAGGACTCTTTGATATGTGACAATGTCTGTTTAGTGTTTTATTCAGCGAGTGTGTGCTCCAAGGCGAAGTATAATGCAATAGATTTCGAGTATTGGTGGAACGTGTAAGTCGATAAAAGTCTTTTGTGTTAGATGACTTTATTCACTTTGAATTGCGACAAGGTGTCGGATCACGAGTTGTTTATTAACAGATTTAGGTCAACCAGAAAGTATTTTAAGTTTCCACAAATATTGTTGCATGGTAATAAGGCTTCAAGTTGATTGCTTTTCTTATATTTGTAATTTGCAATCAACGCAAAGCATCGTAATCTCAGTGACTCAGTGTGAAGCTCTTTTTTCGCACAAGACAGTGGAGTATTTCCGCAGTTTGACTTGATTCACAATTGTTGACAAATCGTCATTAAAATCTTCGTCTTTGAAAGGTCGGACCATTAAGTAGTCCATTGAGCTGCTTCCCTCGCTCGACGGTCTTAGGCCCGTTCAAACATCTTCATCAGCTTAATGTAACAGAAAGTTCTGCACCTTCCTTATGAAAAGGAAGAAGTCCATTATCCCCTTACAGATTAAGTACTGAATCACCTCATGGGATGTTGGAAATGAGAATCATGCAGCATCTAGAATCGGTTAATCTTGTTTTCCAACGGAATTCGGCAAATCCTAGAGTAAGTCTTGACTTTGATCTTGTTTTCGAATCTGATCCCGTCATAATTTGCCACGGTTGCCCTGGTTTCTAGTTCCTGATCGACTGCCCGGGTTGTAAGTACCCCCTCGACCGCTCTGGTTTCTAGTTCTTGATCGACTGTCCCCGCTGCTATTAGCCCATCGACTGTCCAGGTTTCTGAAATCCATGATTTAAAATATCCTCGCTTCATTTTAAGGAATAAATCGCCAGGAGAAGATTAAAAAGGCGAATCTATTGATTCAATAAATCCATTGAGACACTTAATCTTAAATAGATTTTGAAGAAATAAGAGGAAATAGAAGCCTGTGGCAAAATCCTTGCGAGGTTAAAAAGGATATTCATATGCCCATAACACAAGTTTGATTGTAAGCCTCAGTAATAAAGTAAAGTCGACATTTTCAACCTCGTTATTTCAAATTTTGCCTTGAAAACAGACTTCTTTGGGGCTGAATACCCGGAATTCAAAAAATTCGCTTCGGTGTACCTCAAGGAAGTGTCTTAGGCCCAATTCTGTTCGTACTTTAGACGAGAGACATACCTCAAGATAAAGATACAGTCATAGCTTCGTTCGATGGATGTCTTCGCAATAAAGGATACATTCGAGTCATCAACGTGACAAAATATTATACTGGACGAGGATCTAGATGAGACTCACAATCAAACAGAAAAAACAACGTTGCTCAACTCTGTGCAAATCTCGTATAAAGTGAAGAAAATGTCGCGACGAGTTTGAAATCAGGCGTTTTGGAAGGGATTCAAAACAGTGCATTTATATGAAACTGCTTTTATAGAAAACAAGTGACAGGGTCATCTTCGGACGTCGCACAGAGGGGCTTTGGTATTGGATATTTCACCGAGGGACTCGAAAAAGGGCTTACCTAGTGTTTGCTGTCTGACTCTTGCTGGCGCTGCGCAGTTGCACAGAAAATGAGTTAGTGTCTCCTTTTCTGAAGTGTCGTTACAACTGTGACAGTGTGTGTTGTAAGGAGTGTTTAGCCTGTTTGCGAGGTCTCCTATCGGCCAGTGCTCTGTGTTGACCGCTATTATTTTCTCGATGTCAGTGCGGGTCCGACTAAGAAGATCATCAGTCCGTGTTTAATTATATAACGGCCATGTTTTCCTGGATCTTGCGCAAGTATTGAGTTGAGACCACCTAAGGTCAGCAGTTTTCCGGAAATGTGTATCGATTTTAGCTTTGACTAAGCCTAATGATATATTCACCTCCGCGGCTAGCGAGCTGTCGAGTGCGGAACCTTGCTTGGCTAATTCATCAGCTCTTTCACTACCTGCAATGTGACTGTACCCGGAAAAATGTGTAGTCTGTCTGATTAGGTGCTAATTCCCTCGGTATTAATTCTAGGATGCATCTGTGTCCAAATGGTTTTGAGATCCATAACTAATAGCTCTGATGACTGTCATAGCATCCGAAGGCGTTGTTTTTAGGGCGCCTGTAGTCCATATGCATGCCATTCTTTGTACTTTGTTGAGATTTGCAATATTGTGATTTATCTTTAGAGCCAACCACCAAAGGAAGAGGATTGGACGTTCTTCGGAAGTGTACGTCCACTGAACCATTTTAGATCTTAGGCCCCACTTTTTACCAAAGGTTTTGTTACCGGTATAGAAAGCTGTGTCTTTATTACTTATAAAAAAAAATTGCGCCCATTTGCTCCAATTCTTGTTAGAATGTATTTTTTTCAGAGTGTCTATTCGAAAGTGGCTATGTCAGAGACTGCAAAAAACAAATGACTTCTAAGGCAGATATTTTTTTTTTTTTGAATATAAGTTACTGCTTTTGCGAGATATTGCAAAAGGCGTCAATATCCTAAACTTCCTTGGGATAAGCTTTATAGCAAAGCAGCCCTTGACGAAGTGGAAATGCAGCCTTTTTTGACGAAATCATTCATTGCCATTGTCTGCGATATTTTTTTTTTCAGAAAATTAGTTTAGAAACGGACGGTTTGAATTACTCAAGGAGAAGACGTGCTCTATCGTTTGCTACAACCTTCAGATCCATTTACAAATTACATCAAAACTTAGTCAAGAATTTTACAAAGAAGTTTTGAGTTGAAAATGCCTCTCAATTAAAGCATTCAATAAAAAACCGATTCAGATGATTCCGAAGCAGATTTACTTTCATATGATATGCATTATTGGCAAAACATTATTAAATTATTAAGCTGAAAATAAAATTATCGCCTAGTCACAAATACTTGAATAATTTTTTCAAACTATGCTTGATTTTGGCACCTTTGTTGCGTCGGTATGCAACAATGTGGTTATACCAAACCAAGTTATAAAAAAAAAGTTTCACGTAGTGACGGTACTGGAAGGTGTTTCTCTGGAAAGCTTCCTACCAAACGCGATAGCCCATAGAACTCAAAACTCCTTTACCAAAATTAGCTATAGACTGAGACATTTGGAAGACTGCTATAAGCCCATATGATCGGCTCCATGACTGATTCACAATATGCCTAACAATAATGAGATTTTTCGAATTTTTTGAAATTGGGTCATTTACGTTCGACTCACGTCAATGTTTGATGCCCGGAGTTCAGTGAAGTGTCAAGTAAGTATTATTTTTTTAGCGTTATTCTTTATTGGAAGTGGGTATCCGTTAAACGGTCAATATTCGAACTTCAACAAGTGACAATTCTGCAATGCAATTTGAACTTCCCTTCGTAAAATGTTTGATTAATATAAATAGGTCGGAAGAGAACGTTTGAAGGGAAGCATTTACACCGAGCGAAATTCTTATAAATACACCTGTCTTGAATGCCTGAATGAATACCATATTTATTGAAGCAATAATTTCAATAATGGGCAGGCCCTCCTTTCCCTATTTATTGTCTCAAATATTCTATTTGACATGGTATTGATCAAATTTTGGAGAGTAGCAATTGATATTGAGTTCCAAGACAATTTAATGGCTTCTTTGAGTTCTCCTACGGTGTTGAATTGTCGTCCATTTGCGTATATCAAGAGAGATAATGTTCCCCACAAGTTTTCTATTGGATTGAGATCGGAACTTCTTGTCGGCTTATTCAAAACCTCAATATTTTTTTTTATAGAAAACCACTCTTAAACTATTTTTGCGGAGTGAACGGCAGCATTATTTTCCTCCTTTTCCAGAAGCTCAATGTATTTCTGCGAGTTCATTTTGGTTGGAACAAAGCCAATCTGCGTCTTACCAGCAGCACAAAAACCAACCCAAATCATGGCATTACCGTTCCAAAAATTGCGGCTAAACTTTACTTCTTCCTTCATTCTTTGAACTTGCCAATACATTGAAAAACCTTCGGGCTAAACAAAACATTTTTCCATTCTTCAGTCCATTTGCGAAATCCAATCTGGCCAATTTGTGTCGTTTAGAAAGTTGAGGCTTTTCCGCAGGTTTCTTTTAGAAAACACTCTCATCGGACCTGAGTATTTGTTGAGCCCGACGTTTTCCAATTGAGAGATCATATTTCCTTACAATTTGTGAAGCGAATGGTTGCCTCTACTCCCTTACAAAAATTGACTTTGTTAGAATTCTGCACTTTTTTTCACTTTAAGTGAACTCCAATTTTTTTTCAGATTGCAAATCGTTAGCTCCGTCTTTTCCAAAATCAAAACAAAAGGAAATTTAGTAAGTAAATAAGAAAAACCAAACCCGTTTTGCAAATAATTATCATAAAATTACGAAACCACAAATTCGTAACTTTTCGATGAAAATAAAATTTTTTTAAACTATCAAATACCACAACCACCCACGCAGCTCATTTTGCATTTCTGCTGAAATATTTATCGAGATTTCCTTTTCCATAAAACAGCCATCTTTGGAAAGTTTTCGAAAAAGAAAATAAACAAAAAAGAAAACTCGGACGCACAACTCAAACTTTGATATCTGAGGCGCTCTCAATTTGCTCCTCTCTGCGCGAGGTAATTTGCATGAAAAATAACCCAAAAGAGTTTTCCACCTCCCAGCAAACCCTTAAGAAGGAATTCCATCCCCTAACTAAGCGACAACAATAACAGCAATAATTTTCCATCTTAAAATTAACTGCAGTTTGTCTATTGTAAGAGTATTGTTGTTGTTGTTGCTGTTGCTGTTGTTTTTGTGGTGTGTGGCGGTTAGATGACTTTGGGTGGAGGGTAGATAAGAAGAGATTCGCAAGCTGCCACCATTTTAAGCAAAAACAAAGTGCATCAGTCAATTCGTCTTGCAAAGTTGCTTGCTTTCCGCACGCTACTAGTAGAGGAGTGCGGCTCTAGCGAACAATACACCCGCTGCCGCAGGGGGTAAGGAAGCAAAACTTACCACGTTGTTTGTTTTCTCATATTCGTAGAGAGACGGGGGCTTGTGGGTAGTTAGTATCTGCTTATAAATTCAAACAAAAACTTTTGAATGTTTTTAACAATTTTCCCCCACAACCGCCCGCCGCCACCGCAACAAGAAGATAAGGACTTGTACATCTTTCTCCCAATCCAAAGAATAGCGCTGTGCGCGAACATTGCTCAGATTCATCACTCCAGGGAAGCGTCCATCGGGTCGGAGTGTAAAACCTTACACTGCAAATCTTTCATGTTAACTTATGAGGAATTTGGCGAGTTCAGTAGAAGTGGCCGAACGTGGAAACAGCGGCTTCCAAAAAGTCAAATTGAGATGAAAAAAAAAAAAAAACCATCAACCCTTAAGTCAACCAACTACGAGAGCACCTCTCATCAAGTTGCCATTTATCAAAACAACCTATTGCCGGTCGGTTGGTTCTGATGGTTGGTTGGCCTTTGTCGATCGAGCTCCATAAATCTCGTGTTGAATCGAAGGACGACCAGTGTAACAGTGGAGTAATCCAAATCAGCCCAACTCTGCCCTCCGGGCACGCAAAGCTGAGGGTTGGGAAATGGAAACAAAAGTTTAATGAGTGCACTCCTGCGAGATGGGGATGGATGGAGAGTGAGTGTGTACTATGCGGTTGTAACGACTACGAGTCCGCGACTCACAAAATGAGCGATAAGGAAACTTTTGCTATTGTTAAAGTTGGTCCCTGCGGTTCAGCTCTCTCGGTTTTGTTCGCCAGTCAGTTGGGTGGTCCTAGTTCCTTGGGATTTTCTATTTTCTTCTCATTTTTTTTGCCTGATGCTCCTTTGTTTGTCAGAGGATCGATTTGTATAATGTTTTTGAGATTTTCGTGAAAAGTTTATCTATTTTTGAGGGCGAGCACTTGGGTGAGTTGGCTTAATTGGCATTTTGGTTTCGAGGCAAATCTTAGCCAGCGATTAAAGTGAATTGGGAACTTTGTCCGGAGTCGAATTGACAATCGTTATCAGGGATGTGTGAATGTGGAGACGCTTTTAATTTCTTTACAATCGGTAGTCGGCGATTATATTTTTCAAATTAAAAAAAAAAAATTGTCATTAACTGAGTATTCCATTTTTTACGTTCAAATTTCGTGGACGTTTTTAAGCTTTACCTCGGACTGATGCAAAAGGCCGTCTTGTTTTCTATCTAAACACAGAGGAGCGGCACGAGTGAATCATACTTTTACACTTCTTTCGAGGCTTTCGCAAATCTTATATGCACGTTGGGGATATTAGGTTGGGATTAGGGACCTTAAAAACCACTGACCCGCATATTTTTAAATTTCTTAAAACGAAGGCAGTAATGTTCTCCTGGCTCGCAAAACTAAGTGTAACCTGAAGCAAAAATTAGGGCACAGTAAAGTACTAAATTTTTAGAAGAGGCCGATCCATTCAGACTTTAAGGTTGTAAAGTTCGGAGCTTGCTACGTGCACATCTCTCTTCGTAGTGTAAAAATAATGCACCTGATAAAAAGGGTTGGAGATACTTCTTCAAAAAGTATGGCCGATGTTAAGGGACATACAGAAATTAAGGAAATAAATATCTAAAGCAAACGGCAACGCAACACAAGAAAGGAAGAAGACTCCTCTATAGTGGAACTTTTATAAACAGACACAAGACAGGTCGATAAGGTAAGTAAAAGCGGTGTTTCAGTGAGAACTATGTGCCGTTTAAATGCCACAGCTCTGTTACCTTATTTATGAGGCGTCTATGAGATAACTCTTAATCCAGCCTGAGGTATTTAAGAAGGACATAAGACGCTTAATCGCGCAAAAGAAGTGTGTAAGGTTTCCCTTTCAACTTTGTTTTTTGTAGCTGTGAAAATGCGAATTGTGTGGGCATGGTCTCCAATCGGCCAGTGTCCTGTGCAGACCGCCACTAGTCTACCAATATCATTACGGGTTCGCCGAAGGAGATCTTTTGTTTTTGTTTGTTTGTATTCATTCCATATTTTCCTTGATGTTGCACAGTGCGACAAACTGGCCCATCTTAGGTTTGCTGCTTCAAGAAGTATGAGGATATAATAGCCTCAACTGCATGTTGTGAGAAGATTAGATCCCTGCCTGGCAAGTTCATCGGGCCTCTCATTACCTGCCATGTCACTGTGACCGGGAACTAATATAAGGGAATTGAGCTGACCTCCTAACGACGCTATTTCAGCTCGGCACTCATGTTCTAATTTTGAAAGTGAAGTACAGGGGGCAATAGCTTTGATGGCTGCTTGGATATCAGTGCATATGGCAACCTTCTGACTCGGCAGGATATTTGGGTGTATTTTGATTTGACGACATGCGTCTCGGATTGCAAAAAGTTCCGCTTGGAAAAGGCTGGAATACTCGGGCAGTCTATAGGCTTTACTGATGTCCAAAGATCCTGAGACAACACCCGCACCGATTCCCATCATGGACCCGTCATTGTAGATTGTCCAGTTAAAAACATTGCATATCTGCCCACTGTTTCTGGGAGTAGAATGTCACACGTCGTTACGAAATCCGTCATTTCGTCAGATTTTCTGCAATAAACAAAATAAAGATGTAAACTCGCTCTAGCTTGATTA
The DNA here is from genome assembly GCA_963555765.1 of Orthonevra nobilis. Taxonomy (NCBI): domain Eukaryota; kingdom Metazoa; phylum Arthropoda; class Insecta; order Diptera; family Syrphidae; genus Orthonevra; species Orthonevra nobilis. The sequence continues at coordinate 5,302,131 of OY743227.1, forward strand.
CTATGACAGACAACGAACAAATTTTGCTGTTTATATTCTTCTGCATACTAATGGCAATCAGAAGACGCAGATTGATGAGTGACCATCAGACATCAAGCTTAGGTCACAGGGATCTTTTATTGCAGTGTTGAAAGAATCCATGCCAACGAATCACACACGAAAAAAGGTCTTTCCGTGTTTAGTGAAGAGAATGTTAACCGATGAGCAAAAGAAGAAACAAGTCGAGATTTCGGGGGTGATTCTCGAAAACTTCCAGCCAGATCAGGTGAATTTTTTGTCACATTTTGTGGCCATGATGACACCTGGAAACACAATTTTGATCCAGAAGCAAGCAGCAATCAATGATCTGGAAGTGGATTCACCGAATCCGAAGAAATTTAAAGTGTCGAGTTGGACATTGATGTCATCAGATTTTTGGGACGTTGAAGAAATTATTGCCGTGAAAGAGGGAGCCACTATACCAGGCTCATAGTACGCAGATCAAACAAGAAGACTGCGGAAGGCAAACTGAAGTGTTGTTAGCGAATAGATGACTGCTGTTGAGGCATTTTGGGAGAGTCAAGTCAACGAATTTGTTATTCAGGCTACTCTTAGTTTGGAAAAAAGGATGGACTCAATGTATTAACTTGTTAGGACATAAGAAAGGTATTTGAAAAAGTTGTTAATACCTCTCATGATGCTATAGATTTCGAGTCTTATTTGATGTCAGATATGGTATGGAGTAGAAGCAAGAAACAATGCATGGGACTTCGTAAGGTGGATTTGGAATAGAACTGTCACACCGTGTTGTCGGAAGGCCCTTGTCAGACCTTTGTTCATTTATGGTTGTCACTTGTGTTCCAATATGACATTAAATTCGATGGAAAAGATTTGGTTTTTTTAATTAAAAAAAAACATTCTATCACAGTGATGTCCTTAATATGTGGGCCAACTTGATCAGCGTGAATTATTTTCGCCTGCGCTCTAAACAAATTATTTGTCTACGAAAATGTGCGTCTTTTTCCTTCCAGACGTTTTGCTCTACTATGATCCTAAAGGTTCAAGTCAGAGGAGTCTGTGACAATTCTACTTATATTATATTCCATATAGCCTGTTCGACTGCGGCTAGGTGATTCAGCCAAAATCGAGAAATCGCATGCAGTTTCGAAGATTGTGTGAGCAGGAATGAATGAACCGACGATATGGAATGTGATCATACGTAGGACCACCAATTTTGGCGGCTTTTAGAATATTTCAAGTGAACTCTCTCGTTGATTTATCGCAAACTCAAGCATCCGTCCGGACCAAAGTTGGAATTTGTCTTATGAAAAAAAACTTCACTGCCAATTGAGCATAATTTTGTAAGCATCGTGGATATGACAACAAGTGCCTTCATCACAGTGTGGAGGACATCCTGCATAGCGAATATTTCAATACCTCGGAATGCTTCCTTTCATCTTTTGTTTCTCGAACTTTTCGATGACTTTTAAACTGTTTCAACTGATTAAGCTGGATTGCAAAATTGATCAAACGCCTTTTTCAAAGTTAAAATTTTAGTGTCAATCTTGAAGTTCTATCCAATTTTCAATTACATTGTGATGCTTAAGTTCCATGTTCGCATGCCAGTATGATAAAAATGGTGTCATTTGTCTACTGTAAAAGCAAAACACTTACAATATTCCGCAAAAAAAAACAAGCTTTCATTTTCTAACGCCACCTGAAAACTTAGCCTCGAAATCAAACATTTCTAAGTTTCGAATCAATACTCAGTCTGTTTTATTTTCGCCTCATCCTTGTGCTGGCCTTGTACAAATTGAATCATAAAAAAAATCAAATCTTACGAGCTTCATAGTGCATCTGCGTTTTCTCTGTCCTTAATATGAATATCAATGAGCATCTTAAAGGCTTTGAGTATAAACTACTTTTGGCCAAGTCTTTGGGCAAATATATCCTTGATTCAATGCCGGACCTATCTTTAGGATTATTGACTGTCTACCATTAGGATGATTTATGATTTCTATGTTAGAGAAGATCAGATGGCTCATCGCATACTTATCCATCTTAGAGGTTTTCAAAACTTATATCAGCAATCAGCGAAGCGATCCCTGAAAAATTAGCTTCTAGAAAGGCTTTCAAAGAAATTGTAGCTGCTCTCAGCCCCAATGCCATTTCCGACCTTCTTAAAGCTGGGCACACTAAGTTTCCAGGTGAGAAACTATACCGCATGATTTGATTCAATAAACTATTTTCACGATTTATATTTTGTTTCGTAATCATCGATTCCTTGTAGATTGGGTTTTCACCTAGGAATTAGGTCCTATTGTTTTATTTCACTCTAAAAGGTTTTTCATGTCCTATTTCGGTACTCCACCTTTTAGGTTATAAATATTATCAAGGTTTTTTTCTTACGTCTTGCAAGATCGCTTTTCACCTCTTTCAGTATCTACGAAAGACTGTTTACCGCCTTTCCTTAGTTCTCAGAGAAGTTTTGGCGCTTTTTACTAGTCCTTACCGTCCTACTTTGAATTTTGAAGGCCTCAAAACTAGGTGCATCATCTAGGTCGAGATTCTTCACGATGTTCGACAGGCACACAAGTGTTTGGCCTTTTGTTCAATCAAAATTCTCGTCAGACCATTATTGCTGAAATTTATCCTTATGCTATTTTTAAACATGATGCATGTCCTTATTTTACCCACTTAAGGCGCAGTTGTCAGTCAGCCAGAGTTCTTGAAACTGTGTGATTGAAATCTCGTGCTTCAATTTGACTGGCTGTTGAAGGACTCAAATATATGCCAACCCCACCTTTCTCAGGCTTAAAAAAGAGTGGCAGCGAATTTAAATTCTTGGGTCGAGTTTTCACTATTTTGGGCGTTATATTCTCGGCATACAAATTGGCGGCAGGATCTGCGAGTACAGCTCATTGCCAAACATCAATGGCTCGCATTTAAAGGCATTTCAATTCTTAAAGAACATCAGTTCGATTCCAAGGTGGTCAAAATGGATTACCAAATCTGTCTGTAAAATCCTTGTCGACTCATCATGACTCAATTTGCATTTTTTTTGCAGGAAATTTGACGAAACCCTTTGAGTAAGACGAGTGAAAAATCCAATTCTGATGAGGATGTCAAGTCGTGTGAACTGACCGGTCAAGCTGTGTGCACCTTTGACTTCTCTCCATTCCTAAACGATAACCAGTATCCACTTCGCTTCAGGTAACGTGATCATTTATTGCTAGTGGTAGCACCCCGTTGCATCGCACAACCAACACTTTGACACATTTCGAGTTACACCGTATCGCAGTCTGCCATCTATCGGTTCAGGACCTTGCAACAAAAATAAAAAAATAAAAAAATAGAAATAGTAAAATTGACAAAACAAGTAAAACTCAAATGCGTTGAAGAGTAACCCGATCTTTTCGCAAGGATGCACAAGTAAATTGGAAAATTCCTCGCCAACATCACCCGCCGCACCAAAAGGACGACGACTGAGCCGCGAATGAGTTGCTGCTGGTTCCTCTTGTTTATTGTTATGTTGCCTAGGTTTGATGTTACGACAGAGGGGTGACGATGATAAAAGCGAAATGGTGACGATGATGATGACAGTGTCCTGTGATGGTGTTGTGCTCTCGAGTGAAACGATGTCGCAGCAATGCCATCTCGCATATAGTTACCGTGTCGTGCTAACGTGCCACCATTACCAACGATTTTTTGTTCGTTCTGTTTTGTTTTTTTCCTACTTCCAACTTGATTCCATTTTGTCTCCATGGTATCCCAAACTGACATCCGGGCGCCCAAGCCGTCACTCCCTCGAGTTGTTTAATTAAAGTAATGGCTGTTGTCTCTATCCGTGATAGTAGCGGGACGGGGGATTCCTTTGTTTTTTATTTATTTTTATTTTTTTTTTTAGTTTCCATATTTCCTGGCCATCCCAATGTACACCTCCACCATGCCGCCGCATTCATATCTAACTAACGTAATGGAAAGATAATATTTTCGAGTTTCGAGATTGAGAAAGGACCTGTCACTGGCAGCGACCAATGATGATGGCTTTATTGTTGTTGTTCGGTACCTGTTCCGCTTTTAGGTGTTGTATAAATACACACATAGATGAGGATAAGCGAAATTGAGGTTATAATAGAACAACACAGGAATTGGCAATGGTTCAGGGAAGAGAAGAACAGTTTTTGGTCCAAGAATAGATAAAAAAAAAAAAAATCTCGCCTCGATTAAGGCTACGAGATAGGAAAATGGAATGATTTCAGGTCACATGAATAGAGGATGGCTCACAAGGATGCACCACAATCACCGTGAAAGTGTATTTAAAAAAAAATAGAAGAACGAACGGATCTAGATTAATTCAAATCTAGAAATATTGTGCCTGCAATGTTAACCTTTCCTTGTCCTTTTTGAGAGGATTCATACCCACCATTAACCATGTAATCAGTCTTCAGTAACTCCTGACAGGATACTCGTACTGGTAAAAAATGATATCAGCCGACACACAGCCATCAATTTCACCACAAATTACGGCCGTACGCACTTACACAGTTTTCAACACCCTGATCCTGTCTATAAAGCATACACGTACCATCGCCTCCTTTTCAATCTGTAAAATCAAATCCACATTGTCCTCGATGTTGCTTTGTAAGGAGCATATCCTGATGTAGCTAATTCGTAACCTTTAAAAAAGGAATAGCATCAAATGATAAACAATCTTTCGCATATAATATATCCTTTTCATTCACCCCATTTCAGGACGAGTATATGCAAAGAAAGATCTCTTCCAAATCAGGGAAATGAAGGATATATATTTAAATGACAGGTCCTTTCAATCTTGGGCGAGACTAAGCAGCAAAAGACATACAACAAAAAAAAAAAAAAAAGAACTTGGAAGGGCGTGTAACATGCCACATAGCGCAGCAAGTGGTGTGTAGTGTGAAAATTTGCCACTCGCATATTAGTTTCATTCATTTCCTTCGTCCACCTCCACATTTAAGGATACGAAAAAAAAAATAAAGGACTTTTCGAGCAAAGAAATTGTCTATCATTTGTTAGCATTTCCTTCGACCGCAATGTAATCTGGGTTTTTTTCTTTTAAGGGTGAGGATTTGAAGAGTCTGAATTTGTTCGTCCTTTTTCGAACTTTTGTATCTGTTTTATTTATTTATTTTTTTCTGTTAATGTTTTGTATACTCCTGGCAATGCAAATAGATTTTATTTATTTCCAATTGAGGTTAGGAATGGTGTTTTTTTTCGTCCTTTTGAACATGAAGATCGATCCATGATAGGGTGTGAAGAAGTTTTTTATTTTTTTTTGTTGTTGCAGAAAAAGGACGAAGGAAATATTTTTTTATCTGATTTGATATTCATGAGATTTTGGTCGAAAGAGTGGTTTGGTTACAAGTTACAAGGGTATTATTATGGTTGCCTTACGTTGGGCGCCAATTGCTTATGGTTTATTTTCTTGTACAATTGAAGAAGGATAAGACATACTTGTACACTGCAATGGGTAGTGCGGATGATGAATACCCTAACCAATAATTTTTTGATTAAGTTTTTGAATTTTTCATTACATGTATATTCGTACACACATGTGCACATTCTTTCGTTTCTTCCTCATAAATCCTTGTGGGATTTTTTAGTTTGAACTCCACTGTAGCGGCCCTTGTCGTCGACATCGGTTGTGGTAATGTTTGTGCATTTTTATTTGGTGTGTGTGCTCAAATCAGAACATTCAAGTGTGGATATAGTTTGGCAACTTCTTTTCCATATGTGGCCCATGTCAGAGGGAACATCCTGTTGTTGTTTTTTTTTCTTTTTCTGTGTATCCTTTTAAAAAGTAAATGGAATGGTGTGTTTATCGTAGTACCACCACGTTCAGCGATTTCGCATATGAAGAAGAATGAATAAAAATTGGAAGCGAAATTTTATTCGGTTGTTATTTTCAGGAGCGGCAGTGAATCCTGTTTTCTGACAGCAGCAGTCCTGACGTTTTGATTAATGTCGGTGTTCGGTTGGTGTTCGGTGGTGGTAGCTTGATGGGTTGTTTGGGTTACTGGAATAATAATAAATATTTGTTTCAGAGTTTTTTTTTAATCGTTTTGTGATGGCAAAAGATGCCACACATAATAATTCTGTTGTGCATTGATTCTTGAAACATTGTGGTGTTGCTTGCTTTTGAGAGCTGAATTTCCGCGTTTTTTTTTTGTTTTTTATTGAAGGAACTTGTACGGTCGTAAATCATAAAAGTTTTTCGTAGTAAGTGTGGTGCTAATGTCTGGAGAATTTTTGAAAGAGGTTTAAACTTTGAGTCTGGATTCTAGAAAATGAAAGATCAAGTTTGTGGGAGTAAAGTCGCTATGGCTTAACTCCAAAGTTGTTAACATAGAGTTCTGCAAGCATCAGGAATTTCATAGAAAAATCCATTGTCACGCCTTCATCGGTAAAGAGAATTTTCGAATTACATCACAGAAATTAAGAGAAGCCTAATTAGTGTTGGTATCACAGGACCTTATTCCGTCGCTATACAGCTTGCTCGTACGTCCATAAATCCTCATAGAGATGTTAATTTTGCACAGCTAAATTGTTTAATTTCTCGACAAAAAAGGTCAGAGGTTATATGCCAGCACTGTAGCATTCCAAACGAACTTGTTTAATCATGGAATGGAGTACAGATTAATTTTTTGATACTTTTAGCACCCATACATATGTGCATGTTGGGGCACAACTGTCGCTGTGGTTTAACTATTGATACCATATCATTTGAAAAACTTGGAAAATTCTTGATGGTGGTGGCTGAAAATTTTCCGACCTAACGATGATACAAGACATTTTTTATTATTTTTTCCCCTTATTTTGCTTCATAGTCTCCTTGTAAGTGTTCACACTTCTCACAGGGATGCTTCCATCTTTGCAACCCGTCCAAATAGTACTCAACATTGTTCTTTGCAACAAAAAATTGTTTACGAAGATGATTGCCTTCTCATTTGATGAAAATCCCTGACTTCCGAGCACAGTTTTTAGATGAGGGAACAAAAAGATAACGCTTGGGGCTAGATCTGGTGAGAAAGGCGGATGGTCCAGCAGTTCAAAAAGTAATTCATGTTTTTTTGCCATGCCAACAGCTGAGGTGTGAAATGTCGCGTTGTCTTGGTGAAACAAGATTTTCCTTTTCTACAAATGTGGCAATTGTTTTCGCAATTTCTACTTTCAGCTTGTGAAGTAATGATGCGCAGTATGCACCTGCTATGATTTTTTTCTTTTTCAATATAATCGATTAAGATAATTCCGTGACTATCCCAAAAAACTTTACCAGTCGAAAAAGCAATCTACTATTTTGACTGTATTTTAATATCGGGCGTATAATGATGTATCCAATTTTTAGCTACAGTAATTAATCGGCCGCAAAACTCGGATTTATTGCGCATAAACTGCGTTGAAAATGTTCATTCGAACACGTTTTTGGTCTTACGTGAGCAAAAGCTGCATCCAACACGCAGACAGCTTTCTCATGCCTTAATCCTGATTTAATATTTGACAAACACATTCTTTTGACATGTTTAAAATCTCTTCTATCACTCTCACTTTAATTCAATGGTCATCTAGCACCATTTGTTGATCTTTAGCGATGTTATCGTCAGTAGTTGCAGTTTTTGGACGTCCCCAACGTTCATCTTCTTCCAAGCTATTACGCCATGTTTAATTTCAGCTGCCCGAAATTTCACTGTAGTCTAATTCATCTTTGATTTGCGTAGGCGAATTGCCTTCCAAAAACAGAAATTCAATGATAGCTCGATACTTAATTTTTTCCATTTTCATAAAAGCTCTCACGTCGACTCACTCAAACTACTGTTAGATAAAAACTGCGCGTCCAAAATGCCTGAAGCAATTAATGACTAACTATTAAAATGGTTTCTGAAGAACAAATGGAGGAGTTCCCAGTAAATACTCTGGGAAGAAAAAAGTGGATATAACCAACTTCCGCATATTTATTGAAAGTGACGTCAACAGGAGTTGGTCAGCTCCTTTAAAGAACCTCCAATGTGTTTTGGCTGCATCTTGAAATTGACATATCGACTTTGAATACTTCATATGCTACCTCGTAACAAGACAGTCGAAAAAGTAGGTTCAACCAGGCAAACCAGACGGAAACAATGCCATTACCCGATGTGATTTTTGGTCACCATTATTTGGAATACGCAAGGTGTGATTATGGTCGAGTACATGGAAATAAGAATAATCCATTCTCAACATGTGAGCCTATTCGAAGTGTATTTGGAGGAGAAAGCGGCTCCGATAAGGCCCTTTTAGGCTTCTGCTTATTCGCGCACCTAGAAATATGTCTCAGCTGAAGGAGATTCAGTTCAAGTGAATGCGGTCACCTGCGCCGCAAATGCCGCAAATAAATCAAACCATTTTCTTCTGTAGCACAAGTTCAAAAAAAAAAAAAAACGATTGAAAGAAAGAGTTATGAAAAATATTGCGTTTTCTTGTGCCTGGGTTTGAAATTATTTCCGAAAGTCAATCCATTTACGATCTGAAAGAGACCCATGCGGTAAATTTTCCTTCGATGTAAGATCCCTCTTGAGTCATTTGAGACTTACAGGAGGTACGCTGGTATCAGGTACAGCGGTACAATAAAATTCATGCCACTTTGTTATCTGCTACTTTCGTTTCCCTTTAATCAGCCAGGGCTCCAGACTAAGTATGGCTGAAACAATCTTCTCAGCACGGAGTCAACAATGTTTCAAGCTGAGCTGTTCGCAACCAACGAAGCTGCACCCCGCATCAGTGACAGAAAACACACCAACATAAAGATATCTTTATTTTTAGATAGCCAAGCAGTTCTTAAGGCGCTAAAGAGGTACACACTCAACTGTAGGCTGTATGGGTATGTCACAAAACAATAAACAGACTAGCAAAAAATAACAGACTTAAGCTGATTTGGGTGCCAGTCCATGAAAACCGTGAATGAAATAAAAAGACTGACATGCAAGCAAGAGATGGATCAGGTGCGCCTCACTTGGCCTTCCCCCTTTTATGGTAAGAGCCTTAAGAGTACCAAGTGGAATACTAAAAAGACATGTAGCATGTAAATATCACCGCCATAAAATGGGTCTTTACTGTACAGAAGTCTGTAGGCACTGTGGCCAGGTTAAATATATTGTGTAACACATAATGACCGACTACCCAAGTCGTGCCCGATAAAGCTTCAAAATGATAATGACACAAATACAACTTTGGCCCAACTTCACGAATCAATTATATCAGAATCTTTGTCTTGCAATCCAAAAATGTTGAGAGCTCAAAATGATACGTTCAATTTTAGGCTCATACAGCCTTAGAATTGTTGATCATCATCAATGCAACAAAAATTAATACAACTCAAATAAGACTCTGAACTGAATGCACTTCCTGCTCCATGCTTACAACAGCCGAACCAGACCGAAAGCCTGTTTAAAATAAAAGAAAACTCGAATTGGAATCCTTAGTCCTGGGATGTTTGCATTTTCTCATGTATTTTATGTTTGAGCCTGAAATATTTTTCTGGTTTCGCAACTGCAGTCGCATCCTTATATCACTCATCGTACTCCTCGTACTCAACTTCCCAACGTCGTGTGTTTGTCTATTTCAAATCCAGACTAGCCGATGGCAAGGACACAGACGACTCCCAACTCAAAAATTTATGCTCGCAATTGAAAATTTTCATTAAGTCTCTTGCCCTTTGCCGTATTCATTTATTTTTCTTCCAGCCGCCCTTCTTCGTCCTTTTCGAGAAACATTTAAACTCGGATGCTGGTGGAAGTACCAATAATTTTTGGTTCAAAATGATGATAGGGGTGAATGGGTGAACTGTTAAAAGGAATTTTGCTTCCACCATATGCCATAATGATTATTTGGCATATTCCCTTCGTTTCGTCGACGCCTGAAGGACCAACAAAATGTTCGACTATGCTGCAGCCGCCATGCCACCAGTCTGAAACACTTCCATGGTCCAGGGTCATTTTAAGGCGATGATGCTGATGCAACCGCATGCATGCACATGGAAATGAATGCACATGTCATTCCCCATTCTTCGAATGGTAATGGAGGCCCATATGTCCTTGCCAAAGCACAAGAAGAATAACAGTCCTGCTGATGGTGATGCTCCTGCTGCCGCTTCTGTTTGCTTGAAACTGCAGCAGCATTATGAATGCGATTTATTTGTTGCAATATTCTGCCATTCGTTGCAATATTTTTGGCGAGTGTTACACAACAATGTTTGTTTCAAGTATTGTTGCAAGGACTATGCGATTTTATGATGCCCAATCTGAGGCTTAATTAAAAAAGTTACCGGGTTTCAGTGGTTACCATGAGCATTCATCAGCATTCATACGTATGTACCAGTATCAAGTTAAAGAAGGGCCTGAACGACTTGAGTGCCATAGAGAAAGGAAATTCAGTTGGGTATTATTTAATGTGAATTTTTCTCTAATGAGTTTTGCATCTTATGAGCTGGCTGAAGTCAAGTAGCTGCACACTTGAGTGCGAAACAGGCAAAGATTGCTGGAGTTTTTTTTGAACTGATACAATAAAATACAAAATACAAATAGCAGAGGACCTAGGAGACTCCCTTTTAGTTCACCAATTTTGATTTGCAATTTAATTGAAAGCTGTTTTTAAGATCAAGCAATCTGACGCACATTTTGGAGTTCGTTTTGACTGCCTTATGAATTTCTTCGACGGTAACGTCAGGAACTTCAAGTTGTCCTTGAACATTGTTTATGAACTTTGGCAATCGAATCTTTTCATTATTTTGAAGAATATTGTGCTCCTGTTGGTGGCAAAAGTCGCAAAAGATATCTCTTCTAGCTCTAGACACAGGTTCCTCTCATAATCCTTGCTTTAAGTTGGACGCATATCTTCTCAACGAGACGTGTTTATTTTATCACTACTTTGACTGTGCCAGTTTTCACTGTTTCCATGTTTATTTCGCATATCAAAGGTGTCCTTTTTGAGGATTTGGGGAGTGATTAAGCGTATACCTTGCAAAGCCGCTGCAGGAGTTTCATCAGCCACATTTATTTTCATTTGATCCTCCGTCCAACAAAAGTTCTACTAGGAGAAGATTTTGCTGCAGGACGATCGTCTCGATCAAGATCACTTGGAATTCCTTATCCTAAATTCGACTGGCTACCGAATGGTCTGCTACTTCTGAAAGTGATTAGATCCAAGCTTTGTTTAATGAATGGTCATTGTCTTACGTCTCCATTGCAGTGTGTTAGATACTGGCTAAGTGACATTCAGGCTGCAAAGCTAGGCATCCCAAACGACCAATTCTGGCACATTTACAAGAGTGATAAAACCACTTTTTATGCTTAAAGAAGTGGACCGAAAACAGTTCCCTGAGGGACTGCTCGATGAACGACTGCTTATAATAGACGGTGCATTTTTTTCACGAGTAGTAAAAGTTGGTTGATAAACTTATAGTTCTTAGGAAAGCTTCTTGAGTGAGAAAACTACCCGGAGTAGGTGTCCCGATAATAAAGGATGTACGAAAAGTAACGAAAGCATTTAAGGGTCGCAAAGAAACGATGTGATAGGTGGCTTTTTCTAGATATTTCTTTCAACCATTGTGGTGTCATTTTCAACATCATATAAAGCCCAAGAACCACATGAGAGCTGATTGCTTTCACTGAATGTTCGTCATTCCAAATTCCAAGTTGCTTTCCAAGGACAATTTACCATAATTTTTTCTGTGTTATGTACCTAGTATGTCCTTAAGTACTTAAACGAGTATGTTGTAAGTCTTTTCTTCTTCATGGGCTAGTTAAGGCGGCTACCTTCAAGCTTGAGCCGCAGTAAGTGTGCTCATCTAAGGAAAAATGGTCTACTCTATTTTTTAATGAGAACCGAAGAACCTGCGGAATAATAAAGTGTCGAATTTTTTTGTTCAAAGTAGCCACGAGCATTCCTCAATCTAGAAGAATTGAAGCCTTGCTTATTGGCGTGTTTTCTGCATCTGTGTCTCATTATTTTCAAACTGAAACTGACAGCTGCCGGTTTACCCAAAAGCTTTAACATCTTCCGATCGAGTGATATATTTTAGGCCACCTTCTGTTTATTTCGTCGTCTATTAAGAATCGCTTTACAATTTTTCAAAAACTTTGGCGATTTGACTTCAGTTGGAAGAGCACAATTTGCTAACATATTTTTTTTCTGTGATATTCTAGCGCTAGCAAGAGAAGATTAATAATATAATAATAACTTAATGGCCTCGGTATAAGCAGAGTTTTAAAGCAAATAAATCTCTTAGGAAGATACTCGTAATTCTATTGAATTCATTTAGACCGATTTGAAGTTTTTTTGCTAAAAAATAATGTGATTTAACAAAACCCAAGTCAGCATTCTTTACAAGTCAATTTTAATTACAATCGATTTAAACCAATCATTGAATCAAGCCAAATGATTGCATTCTTTTGAACATTGGATGAATGCTGTTGCAAAATCGGCAAACCTACAAACATAGGCGGACCATAGGGTTTGCAGTAGAGTGAGAGGATTATAACCCCGACTCTCCTAATCAAAACCTCGCAGGTAAAAGAAGAAAGAAAAGAAGTTTAAGAATATTCATACAATTGAAATGAATTCAAATAAATTTTGTTGAATTAACTGACTTGACTGAGTGAATTCATTAATGACTTCAAAGAATTACATGAATTCACTCCTGATTTCAGCTTTTATTAAGTGAATTCGAATGATTTCTGAAAATTATTTCAATTCTATGATTGCTACCAGCAATAGACTTTCAAGTTAATCGTTATTTTAGCCGTTTTAATTCGCAGTCATTTTTAAATTCAATCGCATCGATTAAAGGTTTGAATTCTTTGATATAATTCAGCTCAATTGGCAGTAAGCTTAAACTGGTGCAGTAAAAAGCACTCAATGGCAAACTAAGTCGAATCGTATTACCTATCGTAGGGCATCAAAAACGATCGAATGACACGTAAAGCATTTCGGATTGACAGTCAAATTTGACAGGATGGCTCCTTATTTTCAAATACTGTTAAAATACTGAACCACTATGTAGAAGATAACTTGAAAAAGTTATTTCATATACAAAAAAAAAGGCCAGCGAACAACGCATGCATTCTCCCGTCCTGTTCAATTGGAGAACTCGTTAAATTTTATTAATTTCTTCTTCTTCACTCTCAGATGCTTGGACATTTTTGAACAGGATAAAACTTTCCTATACAATATCCCTTGAGCATTACAGCATGCCAATCAATTATTGTTCCTAGTTTTGGGATACTTTTTAAATTTTGCTTTTTTTTGTGTCTCCTTTTGACAAAGTATTTATGCAACCCTTCGCTTTACTTTGCTGCAATCTTATGGCCAGGATCTGTACTATCGTCATCTTGCAATTGCAGCATCGCCTTCCTACGAGTGGACTGTCCATTTGAAATGGAGAACAAAACATTTCAACTACTACAGTGTGCCATTATCTTTGGTCGTAAAACACAATTTTACAGTATATTCCAGACTTTATAATCCTCGAGCCCTCGTCTCTCTGCATAGCACACAAAGATACATAAATTTAAGCTTCGTACGAGTGAAGAGGCACCGCACCGTCACCCTACCCTGGAGCATTTAAAATTTATAGATTGTCTCTTTCGGACTGGGGAGAGTGAGAAACTGCCGCTTCACCTTCCCATGATACACTGGCCTGCAGGCGGAAAACACCATATCAAGAGTGGATACCAATAGCCCGCCGAGCCCCAAACTCCCATTCGATTGCAATCCAATTCGGAAATTTCATTTTCCAAAATGTTTTGAGAAATTCCCACATTCTACAGCAGCGGTAGCAGCAGCAATGACGGAAGATGCAACTCCAACCATTGGCAACGAGAAATGAATACTCTCGTATGCAGAGTAGGGGCCGCCGGTTGGTTGTGGCATCATTTGTCCTTCTTCGAGCGGTAATTACGCACCATTTGGAGAAATGTTCAAATCGTGGACTCTCATGTACGAGGACGACGACGACGAAGAGGAACTATGCTTGCATTCATTCCGTTCCGAACTAGTGATTAAGTATGACTGTCAAGCGGTACTGTGAGCAAAGTTAGTCTGTAATGGCTAGAAGGTTGAGTTGGGGGACGGACTGGCCTAAGTGATTTTTCTTCTCATCCTTTTAGGATTCGTCAAGCGTGTGACATTTGGTGTTGAATGATAGATTCCTTGCGGGATGACAGCCAACTTAATGACAGTGCCATAGATATTGTGGCGAAATACTCGTACAGCAGACAGCTCGAGGGATAATGACCAAAAGTCGTCGAGCCAGACAGATGAATTGACTTTCATAATTACACAGGCCTACGCTGAAATGTATCCTTGCAAAGATGTAGAACAGGGTTGAACTAGATTAATTTGTTGATGGGTGGCATAAAGACAAAGTAAGGGCAGATCCTTGCAAAAAAAAGGAAGACAAATGTACGAGTTAAGAGCTGTGTTATTAGTTATCCGATGTCAAAGCAATGTCTCCTTTTTCAACAAGAAGTTGAAAGTACTCGTATAATCAATACCACAGAGAGTGTCAAAATCTAATGAAAATTATTAATACACTCCCTCCCACCCTATCGCAGCTTGCAGCATGTCCTGCAAGAAAATAGAAGAAATGAATGAGAAATTTGGATTCCAATAAGTTTTTCAATGCTCTCATTTTTCGAGCGGTTTTGGATCTTCAAGTATACTTGAAGTATTGGGTTGACATCTAGATGGCTTTAGTTGAATATTTAGGTTTGCTGACATAATCGAAATGTCAAACACATTTTGTTATTTGATAGTTGGTACTTCAACTGTCAATCAGTAACAACATTTTTTTGATCGGTTGTGTAGTTTTTGTGTGGCGTTTGTTGAAAAATGGAAAATCAAACGTCATATTTTGCTTTTTTTATTTCCGGAAAGGAAAAAACGCATGGCAAGCTCACAAAAAATTTTGTGTTGTTAACGGTGACAGAAAAGGTCGTTATGTAATCAGTTTGGTGGGATTACAAAGAAATCGTCTACTTTGAACTTTTACCACCCAACCGATCGATCAATTCAGATGTCTTCATTGAATAACTAACAAAATTGAGCAATGCAATTGAAGAAAAGCGGCCCGAGTTGACAATGCAATGTCACACACACTTTGGTGGCTTTTTATTTCGATCTTTGCAAAACTCCTTGAATGATAAAAATTTCAATAATAATGTCAAATCGTACCTGGTTCAGTTTTTTGCTGATAAAAACCAGAAGTTTTATGAACGTGGAATTATGATGCTGCCTGAAAGATGACAAAAGGTCATTGCTCAAAATGGGCAATACATTACCCAATAAATTACGTCCAGACACTTAGTTTTGCTTGCTTGTTTTGCGATATAATTAAGTACTAGTATCAGCTTAGAGCGCCCGCATAGGGCCAGTAAGTTAGTTAAGCAATTTATATAAACTAGTTTAAGCGATTTTGTCTAGTGTATATGAAGTTCTTAAAGTAAGTAAAAATTGCATTTAAAACAAAAAAAAAACATTACCGAATAAAGTTATTTCGTTACATAAAAAAATTGTCTTTTATTTTCTAAAAAAATCCGCAATTACTTAGTTGCCAACCTGATAATTTCCAATTTTTGGCATATCATTCTGGATAAAGAGTCTTCTAAGATTTTAACGTCCATCATGCCATTGAAAATATATAGAGTCTTAGACCGATTATATAATTTTTATTGCGGTTTTTTCAGTTGCGCCATTGTTATAAGAAAATCGTTACTAAGTGTTTCGAATATTTGAAGTAAATTTTCACGGTTTCAACATTTAAATCTTATTAAAAACACTTTTTTGGAATCGTTGAAAAGTTCATTCAAAGCTTTGTCTAAGATCAGGGAATATTTGTGATTTTTTTCTACGGATTAATACACCGATGCAGTGGACATTTTTTTGTCGAAATTGATTATGAACGACGGGATTCATTTCTATCTATGAATCCACATACTGTTACAGCCACTGGCATGGTGCGCCATCAAAGTCGGAGTCAATGGGACTACTTTTCTCGATGAAAAATTCGGAATGGAGGACAGGTGGTTCTTAAAGGAAGACGCAACCACACAGAAAGCTCGCGCAGCCATGATTATTTTATATGATGCTTTTGGGAGTCGCCTCATGTCTCGCATAGTGCCTTGAACTGACCGGCAAAATCGCATTAACTGGCCCTTCCAAACAATATTATTTTAAGGTTTTTTTTTCAAGTTACAAGTCGCAGAGTCTGGAAGTTCTCAATCCGAGAAGAGTGCAAGTCGCCAATTTGTCGTCCAAAAGGTGATCAACAAAAGCGTCGATCACTTAACCGACAAAATCTTCAAAAAAATGAAGTAAATACCTGGAATAAAAAAATTAAATTATGTAACTACATTTCTGAACTGAAGCGAAATCGGTTAAGACTTTATAGGCCACCCTCTTATTGACAAGCCAGCAACAGATTCAATGTGCAAGTATGCTTCATAAAGTACTTAAGGAGCTGCAATTTCACCCGATCATAGACCAATTGGATTGTTGCTTCTGCCATTTTATCCAAAATTCAAGAAATCTATTCACAGATTAAGAAAGAAATTTTTGCCGGGATTCTTTATTCGACTACTCAGTCTTAATCTAAAGCTAGGCTGATGCCACCTCATTAGTATCTATCCAAACCAAGCAATGCCTACATTAAAGGCAGATCGGTCGACACCGCACGACATAAAGTAGTCAGCACGATGCAAAAATGTATCAAAGAATCTATCAATAGCGAAAGGGTCGTTCATTAGTACGTGCGTAGGCCTGAGGACGAGGACTAGACGTCAACCCATCTAAAACTGAGGCAGTGCTATTCGCTAGGGGAAAAACGATTCAGAGCCTCTCGGGGTCATTCTAGACTCAAAACTGACCTGGAAAGACAACATCGAAAACCACATCAGAAAGACATGTGTTTCTATGTGTGTAATAAAATGTTCGCCAACACCTGGGGTGGCTCACTAGCTATACAGTGCGATCGTGAGGACCATTCTTACCTACGGTTCACTAGCCTTGTGGAATGCACTTGAGAATAATTCTCATCTTGCCAGAGTCACAAGGTTTTGAAGACTTGGTTGCTTACGGGTGACCGGATTAATGAGATCGACACCAACCGCAGCACTGGAGACAATGCTGAGTCTGCTACCACTGGACTGTTTTTTTACTGCAGCAATAGAGCGGCTTTGACAGCGCTCAGATTAAGGGAAGCATGTCTCTGGGTAGACAATGCCTAAGGACATGTCTCTATGCTACTGCACTAAAGGAAAACACTTAAACGTACTGTATTAAAATTCATAAAAGGAGTGGGAGTGGGAAAATTATGCTGTCTGTTCTGATGCTGAGCCAGTTTTCTATATTCATGGATCCAAAACTACCCTAGGCACGGAGCCCGGTGTATTCAGTAAAAATAGGTATATTTATTCTTTTTCTCGGCGTGTTCTACGCCTAGGTTACAGCCATACTACAAGCCACGGAAGTGATCATGGAAGATAATTTATTCAATAGGGTTCTCTACTTCGACCGTCAGGTATCTATTAAGGCTATCAACTCGACACAGATAAAATCCTAGCTTGTTAAGATGTGCCAACAACAACTAAACATTATAACAGCGGCCTTTTCTTTTACCTAATATCAACGTAGATGCAGCATGCATGCAATTTTGTCGCGCTCTGAAGATGCTTTGAACATCCGGAGCAATATTCTTGTCCTCGACTTAGTTAGTAAGAGCTCTATGGACAACCATTCAAAATTCTTTTAATCACAGCCAGGAGGACACAAAGTGACCTTAACTTTTTCAGATGGGATGAATACTTATCCCTCTCTGAAATGGGCTGTGCTGTACTATATCTTTCCGAGGGAGAAGTAGAAGTACATTACTGGATATGCGGCCGATTCCTCTAGAATTATTATTTTTAAGGGTTTGAAAGACCCCCTTAAGATCTGCCTTCGAAATATGAAGGCGGGCTTCCCCTCTGATCAGGAACGGCATTATTTGCCAAGAAATCTTCTTTAAAATCGATGATATCGGAGTTTTCTGATCGACATTGGTGGATATTATTTTGTAGGTAGAAATGGTGGAAATTGTGCCGTGCCCAAAAACGTCTGAAAGTGTGCCCCAGACGGCTTAACCGGTTAAGGCTCCGCCATTGATTTTTGAAATTATAGCTGCATCATTTTCATCTGCGCCAAAACAATGGTTACATCAGCCTGGCAACAAAATATTCCTGCATGAAGCATGATTCCTTCTTAGTTTGTAGTTCTTAAAGGATCTCGGTGGATAGTTCCAATGCCAGTAGTATCATTATTTGAAGGGCCTAACGCGATGAGATGTAGGAAAAGAACTCCATCAATGATAGCTTTGCTATGATCCACTGTGGATCAAAGGTGGCATTTTTGTTTTCCTTCCTCATATTTTTTCATGGTTTACTATCCCAATTATGCATTTGCACTGAGCGAAAAGAAACGAGAAGATATGAATGATTTTGTAATGGTTTGAAACTCAGGTGTATTTTGCTTTCGATTGTTCAATGCGTGGAGTATCGACTAACTGCATTCGTCCAATTCACAGTATTTTATATTCCACTTGAGTTTTTTTTATTGCTTCTTTTATCATGTGCTGTGGTTGTTTTGTTGCTTGGCGGAAATGTTACTGACTTTCTGTACTGTGGATATAGTAATAGCCAAACGCATCAGATTTAATTTTTGTTCTATTTGCCTCCATTTCATACAACTTGTTGGTTGGTTGGTAGAAACATCGAAAAAAGGAAGTTTTTTGTTTATTCCGAGGTCGGACGCATAATAAAGGCTCCAGCAGACTGTTATTTTGTACTTATTTACGCTCAATGGCAGTCATAAATTCCCTCAAATATTCGATTAACATATATATACACCAACAGATGGCGCCATATTCCAAAAGGAAACACATTTACCCAACAACACATTATAAACAAACAAAAACAGTTTTCAGGATACACAAATCAAACCAAACGAATGATTGCCCGTCTCTCTCTCTCTTGCGCTCGTTCACAACACAGACACATTAGCAAGCAAACATATATCGAAACTATCCGTTTAAATGAAATATGGCAAAAAGAACTCCCAGTCGAATGGTCCTACCACCAGCTGAGGTCCCACCGGTGGCACTAGGGCATCGACACACTGTAAACATGGTTTCTCTTTTCCGGAAATTATGCCACACTTATGTGTGCCTCCACATGCTCCATTGCAGTGGCGTGCATTTTTGTATGAAAATGGAGTAGTCCTGGCACAGTTTACAGACACACAAAGAGAAGACAATTGAAAATTCTCCCGAGAATGGGAGGCCAATTCGTTGGGAAAACTTTATTCTTATACGGTTTGGGCATTGAGAGGCTTTCCTGCCGTTTCCATTCAGGTTTTTTTTGTTTTTTTTTTTTGTCCGCAACAATATTCCCTTCTCGCTATGAACTATTCATATGTGACGTGAACGAATGCGGTTGGCTTCACTGGAAGCACTTTGGGGGGTTTCCACGTACTCGTTCTATACCCGGCTCGAAGGACCAACCACCATGCCAACCCAAACTGCACACACTGAATGGGGCTTTCTTGTATGCAGCGCTCGTACCCTAGTAGCCGCCTGTTCTTTTATTAGTCGTGGCACCCCATCACTGCCATTTGTCTTTGTGAGCCGGGAAGAGTATAAAGTTGGGTACCGTTAAATGAGTTTTGCCACGGAAGTCATTAATAGTTAACGAACTTTAAATTGACGAAACGACTGCGATGCCAATAGAGATGGTAGTGGTGTTATAGAAGACGCTAACTGAGCGTTTTTGCAAGCGAGTAGGGAACAGATTATCCTATCTGCTGTTTCGCGAGACTTGTCCTACTTTCCCGCCTCAATTTTTTCGCTTGTTTCTTTTTTCTTTTTTGTGTTCATTCACAGGAAATGCCAGATTGTTTGGTTTATTGGCAGTTAAGGGAGCCAAATTTATGCAAATTGCATCAATAAAAATTCTTTTTTTTTGTCTATCTGTGAACCTCTCGTCCTTCTCGCACTTATCCTTGTTTTTTTTTTTGTTTTTTTGTTGGGGGGTTTCGTGTGTAGGTTCCTAAACAAAGGGCAACCAATGAATGAATTTCGCCTAGGAGCTTTCAAAATAAACCATTTAGGCATTCAAATGGTGAATGGTTTGCTTGACTTTGTTTTTCGTTTTTTTTGCTTGTAGCGAGATAAACACTTCGGTTCATAAGTTTACGGACAAATCATTTTTCTTCACTTTTAAAATGAGTTAAGGTTGCTAAAAGGAGTCATCGATGCTCCAGACTGGAAAGAAGAGTCTTACTGGAGCAGGTATTAATTTTTCGCGAAAAAGGTTATGGGCTTTCACGTTTAAAGTAAAATCAAGTTTCTCAAAACATCATCTTTTCAGGTGAGTCGCATTTCCATCTCAGCGAGTCCGGGAACAATGAAAATAGCGGTTTTTGCGGCTGTAAAAGTCCAAACGTTATCTTAAAAATTCAATGTTTCCTGAACGTATTTGGTGTGCTTTTCGAGTGGCAGCCCATATTTGAATCTTTTCTAAAGACAAACCGACCTCTGGTTATGAAGGTAAGACTTATGATCGGGTTTCCTATGAATAGACCCTAATTTCATGCTAGTTTAAGATTATTAGCCGGAAAATCCTCCAGGTTTTGCCGCGGATTAGTGGATCAAGAAGTATAAGAAGTGGCCAAATGCAAGTTGGACATGCACACGAAAGGTTCCGTACCACTCTTCAGTGCTCTCTGCCAAATTTCATGATTCTAGGTCGAAGGGTACCCTACGCAGTCATCAAATATATGCGGCATAACAAATTGAATCTTTTGACTGCTTCGAATCAGAAGTTTGTTTTTTTTTACAACTTTAAGAGACCGCAGAATTTGGTATTAATTTCACCTTGATACCTCCACACGTTCCTGAGAAAAAGGATCTTGACAGACACACAGACAAACATCGAACTGATCGTATATTGGTTCCGTTTTTCTTTTTGTGGTACGGAACCCTAAAAAAGGAACACGGAAACATGTGAAAATCTCGCCTTATCACCCGCTCAGAACCCAATAGAGGTGGTTTGAAACAAACTTGAAAAAGAATTTTGAAAAAAGTGTCAACATCCGGTAGTTGATCGATGTCTATGGTCCAAGTTGCGCAAGTCCGACTTTCATTTTCTGACTGGGCATTTTAATTTATAAGATTCATCTGATTTGGTGATTTTTTTTGTATAAAACTAAACAAGTCCGCAAACTTATGAACAACAGTGTTTGTGAGTTTGCTTGAGTATGGCATTGCCAGGTAAGTCTGGCAAAGATTTTAAGGCTTTTCAAATTAAGATAAATTTAAAAATTTCCATCTTTCTTTTGAATGTTTTGAACAAGATAAGCAATCAAAATTGTTTAGGCTCTTCCTTTTGTTAGTTCTCATTTAAAAGCTGTCAAGATTGACCTGAATCTGAAAGACGAGTTCTTCTTAAATTTCATAGACTCACATTGTACTCGTATCTGGCAATATTGAGAACCATCCATCTGTACCGCGCACCGCATTTAAATCGACTTGCAGGACTTATGGGGTGAAGAAAGAACTACCCGGAGCCGCAAAGGGCATAGGAATGATGCCATAAAAATAAATTATTTTGTGGCTTTAGGTGCCAATGAATTTCAAGGACCATGATGATGTTGGCCTTAGCGTAAGTAAAAGAATATAAATACTCCATAGTTAGGGACGATCCGTGCTGCAGCAGCAGCAGTCGGTCATTGGAGATAGCAGAGCATGCCTCCATTGATGATGATAACATAGATAAAGCGATGGAGAGAGGTAGCTCATGGAATGGCGAAACATTCCGGGCTTTCAGCGAGAAGCCAAATGCGAAAATAAGTGAAAAGCACGAAGATGATGGTGGATTGGGGCCGTTGCTGGCGTAAGCTGGCTCTCCGGTGCTCGAAACAGAAACAGATTTATTGTGAAGCAATGTGTGCTGGGGTGGGCACTGCTTATTGCTTAACGGAGTGAAAATCTATTGACTCTGCTAATGATGTAATTAAGCAAAGTTTCCAATTATAGTAGAGCTCACGTGAGAATGTAGCAGCAGCAGCCGTTGTGGAAAGTTGGAGTTGGCGGGAAGAGTAGTTGTGCATCAATATTACTGCAATAATTAATAGACGAAAAGCTGTGAGCGTTGTGCGGTTGGGTGTGGAATTTAATTCGAGACTTTTTAGTCTTGCAATTGATGTTGATTATATCGGTGCAGCGGATATAAATTATTCCAATTAGTTGTTGGAATTTGAAAGAAAAGTGCAAAAGAGTGGCAGAGAGAGGAAGGGAGTTTATAAATTTGACAAAGGGGACTGTTTGTGAATTTCTGAGGAGTACTGAATGGAATGGTGAAATGATATTTCGAATCGATTTGATTTGGGGTTATTTTAAGGGTTCCTTAGCCAAAGGGTGTCAACGGATCTATTCACCGATGTTCGTCCGTCCGTCCGTTCGTCTGTCATATGATTGCGTGATAATAATAAGAACTTCCTGATGGGTTAAAATTGATATAACGTTAAAAATAAAAAAATAAAGGAGTCCTTGTACAAACTAGCTATCGCTTTGAGAAGTATTTTTTGTGCGAAATTGCCAAAATAAAGGTCGAATCATAGAATCACACATTTCTACAATAGTCTGCTTCAAAAATCATTTTAATCGTGGTACTTTTAATTCATAAATAATCGTTTGAAATATGCCCTTTTTTAATTGCTCTTATGTTAATTGTATGTAAACCGATTTCGAGCTCTTGATTTATGTCGAATAGGGTTCAGAAAAGTGGTGTCTTGCATGCCATTATAACCATTTGTCAATAGGCTTTTTCGTACATATGTATGTATGTGGAATGCTATAAGATATCTAAAATTTAAGAAAAATAAAATTGTGCGTACCCTGTGGCGGTACGGAACCCTTCGTGTGAGTGTAGCAGTTGACCATGACGGACTGTGAAAAATGCACTTTGGAACTGTTGCTGAATTAGTCATATTCAAAGTATTCTGACGTAGTAGGTGGCCGTGGTTGGTTACTATAACGGCTACTGCAATTCTAATTTCGAGTAATGTCATTGAGTCTGCTGTGAAGGCAACACTTACAGCCAACTAATGAACAAATCTAGCCAAACACGAGTTTCTTGCATATAAATTAATTTGCAATAAAATACTGTGAATCAAGCGAATGCAAACGAGTCGATGTCAAATTCGATTCATGAAGTGATCGAATTCAAATAAAACTGAGTTTTAGTAGGATGATCAATTTGTGAACATTTTTATGTCATCATATGACATCATTGCTGAAATGTCGACAATCAACCGTTTCTATGATGGGTCTCGATTAGTAGAAATTGGGAGGCTATTAAATATTCATTGAAACTCATTCGCACAACCTGTTGAAAGCGTCAAAATTCGCTACTAAACCTAACCGTGCCCCAAAGAATCTTATGCTACTCCTTAAACTGACCCTATGATATCTTAACTCTAACCTGTCTTACCTACAACTAAATACGCTATCCTAATTAATGTCCCTAAATAAACTTAGAAACCGATATAAACTTACGCTTAGCCTGTTCTATCTTATGTACTACCTAAAACTACTGCTGCGCTTTTCGTTTCCCAACTTCAGTTGGCCAACCCCTCAACACAGGGTCGCTTTTTATACTTTTTTCCCTTAAATAAGTTAACATTTAAAAAAAAAAAACATTTTCAAAATCAGAAAAACTGACAGACCAACGTTGTCCGAATGTTTTGTCAATTACCGAAAATTCGAACATCGAAGAAATGTTCGCTGAACTAAAGCCAACGTCCGGACAGGACAACGTTTGAACGTTTGAACGTTTGTCGGGTCAGCTTGTTTGATGATAAATTTGTTCGTTTGTCAGTTGACAATATCGCTGAGGTGAAAATGTTGATGGTATTCCGAGTGTGTCTATTTCGAGACGTTTACAGGAATCAGTTTTATTGGAAAGTACAAACAACTTGGACGAAATTTAATTTTTCATAAAGTTCTTGGCCAACTTGTTTACAAAGACGTAAGAATAGAAGCATATCAGCAGACCATGCACAACGTTTTATACAAGATCATGATTTTTATAAAAAAAATTTTCTGATTAGTAAAGTTCATAAGACTTCGAAAATCCAAAAAATAAGCTCTCTATAACACAAGGAGCGACAATTTGGAGCATTTTTTTGATTGGTGGTTGACGGTGTCATTTAACGATATTTTTTTTATGACGACGGTTTTGGTGTGAGAATTTCTGTGAATAGATAGTGCTGCAATTATCGGACCTAGGCGGTAATTGTTTCCAGCAAGATGACGCCACAGCCAGTAAAACAAAGACTCTTTTCCATGACAAATTTCCTGGACGTTGGATTTTTTTAGACTAGAGTAGCTACTAGATGGTTTCCGTGGAGTAACGCTGAAGATCATGTCTTGGCCAATGCTTCGCCACTGATTCATAAACTGAAAAAAATATTGAAGCTTTTTTTATCGGGCATAAACTTCGATAGTTTTTCTGTGTTTTCCAAATGCAATGGAGGACGCTTTGGAGTCAAATGAAAGCTTCATCAGGCTACTGCTTTAGATCTTTCCAACACAAATAAACCTCAACGAAGCATCTCTTTAAAAGAATAGGACCTGTTGTTCCTGCCACGCCTTCAACTGACTGCAAATGCAATTATTCAGTCATCCAAATGAAGTTCTCTCAAAATTATTTGGACTTTCTGAGTCGAAAGATGAAGAAATCATTGCTGTGCTTGTCTATTTGACTTTTCTTAAAGTGAATCTGATAAGAAACCTGTCGGCACAAAGAGCTGAAAAGACAGATCCGTCTTCACGGCAACCCAACAATTAACCCATAATTGTATGAAGCCACCTTAACTACCTCCGTCCTCGATGGCGACTTCTGCAACATCCAAATGCCCAACTAGTACGTGCGGCAAAATGTGATTGAGAATGAGATAATCACAATTGTGCAACACAAGTCTCCTGTTCCTATTTGTGACATTGGATGAGAGAGAGAGAGAGTGAGCAGCGGATGAGCAGTTCCAGGCGTGCATCCTTGAATGCGAACTTTAATTACACACAAAATGATGTCGCTACCACCTTCCCACCACCAATGGGAATTAGTTTTTCCCAGAATAGCTTCGTAGTTCCATCTTCTTATTGCCGATTCAGCCTCGAGATGCTACGGTAGTTTCCTATTCCCCCAAGCAATGTAACATAATAAAATGGGTGGCGGGCGGACCACCGCTAGTGTTGGAATTTATTTCCTCCGAAAACTGTGATTCAATTTTAAGAAGAACTTGCGTCATTTTCCGCCCCCTCATAATTGCAGATAAAAGCAGCAACAACAGCAACAGTACGAGATTGGACTGGTGGCTGCCACACCAATCTAACGAGTGCAGCATTTTAAATTAGCTTCCACAAATGAGTTCGGCCAAGTCCATAAAGATTGCAATCTTTGGACGACGAGTGAAGTTCACAGGACGAGAAAGGCAACAGCAGCAGGAGCAGCGGTGGCGGCGACTTTTATGTCCTGTGGTTGGCTTTTCTACTCGAAACATGTTTACCGGGAGATAAGGAACTCCCGAGACAAGCAGTAACAGTAAGCAGTAACTTTTCGGGGAAACCCCCTCGCCCCACGTCAAACCATAACCGAGAGGGTGAGATCTTGACATATCCTATTACTTATTTCTCTTCTTGAGGGGGCCGGTGATTTCCTTTCTCTCTATTTTTATTATCTAACCGGAATATAGAGGGCAAGCCGAAGTTACGGTTATATGTTTACTGACCAGTTGGGGGGTTGAACTCTGAAGACTGGCCATCAAATTTGTTCGCTTGATTTGGGTGGACGGGGAGCAAAAAAAAACAAAAAAATGTATCGAAAACCAAATACTGCTACGGTTGCAATCGTTTGGAAAGTTTGCGAGTCATGCCCACCCTTGTCAATTATTTATCTCTTCCCATTGAATTGCAGAATAGACAGGCGCAGGCATACACAGATAAAGATACATTCTTACGTATGTCGTCCTAGCAAGGGGAGAGTAGAATGACTCGTGGAACTTATCGCACTTGCAATATCCTGCCTCAGGATAGCAAGTCTTTAAGAACGAGGGAGGTGGTGTCCTCCAATAAGTCAACATTCAACCCAGCTCGTATTGTATCCTGTGTACTTATTGATTCCTCCATCCTTGGCTCACATTAGAGTCTGAAAAATTTGATGAGATCAAATAGATGGATTGATGGGAGACAACGCGGCAGCATGTTATCTCTGTGTGTGCCCTATGGTCGTATATTCCGTACTTTAGCGCCTTGTGCCATGTTGCATTGTCCTGGCGCAAGATGAAGATATTCAATTCTCTAGCTTTTAAAGGAATGATTGAATGAGTGAAGACGAAATGGATGTCGTTTGATTATTTCCTTCATTCCTCTGCAACGAGGATGTCGAAAGGATTTTCACTTTAGCCAGCGAAGGATATTGTTTTGTGGTGAATTGATGTAGCTGTGGGTATAAATGATGCACACACAGCGGGCACAAACGAATGCATTGTTATATTATGAGAATGAGAAAAAATGGGTTTCCATTTACGGATGCCATTTGGTGGTGGATTTGGACTGGAGGAACATGAGCCCTGGTGTCGGTGGCGGATAATTTGCGGATAGAATTGGAAATTCCAAACAAATGGATGGGCTAAAGGTTATCCTGGATGACTCATGTTGTAACTTTTTCTAGTCAATTTCATCTGTATTTACTACAAAAGGATGCAGGGAGCTGAAGCGAGGTGGGGAATATTTTTGTAATGTAATATTTGCGGCGCGTTTTTAAGTTATCCTTTTCGGACTTGTATATTGATCAATGACTAGAATTACTGTTGACTCCTTTCCTTGTTGCTTTCGATAATATTCATCCGAAAAGCACGAATCGAAATTAATCAAATTTGCTTACCAACACAGTGTCCATCTGATCTTTTGAAAAACTAATACTGCCATTTGATTCGAATAGTAAAGCGAGGATTCTAGGACTCTTTGATGAAATTTTGAGGCTTAAGCTAGGTAAAAAACAAGACTCGTTAATTCTGCTTTTTAAGGTCCTCAGATACTAAACATTCTTGCTAAATGATTTGAGGCATATATGAAGCTTTTAGTAAAATTTTGCGTCAAAAAACATGATTTTTTTATTTTTTATTGTTTTAATTTAATTTTCCGAAATAAAACTAGTTGAATAGCTTTTTGGAAAACACCAGCAGTCATTCGAGAAAAAAAAAAATCAAGTTTTTGGCAAAATCGGGTCCCAAAATCGTGAACTATGGCTTACGAACATTTTCGACAAAAAGGATGATATTTTATTTTGTATTTCTGCGTGTTTGAATTGTTTTTTTTTTGTCGAAATAAAACTAGTTAAATAGCCTTCTGAAAAACACCAGCAGTCATTTAAGAAAAAAATCAAGATTTTGTGCAGAATCGGGTCTCAAAATCATGAACTATGGCTTACGAACATTTTCGACAAAAAGGATGATATTTTATTTTGTATTTCTGCGTATTTGAATTGTTTTTTTTTGTCGAAATAAAACTAGTTAAATAGCCTTCTGAAAAACACCAGCAGTCATTTAAGAAAAAAATCAAGATTTTGTGCAAAATCGGGTCTCAAAATCATGAACTATGGCTTACGAACATTTTCGACAAAAAGGATGATATTTTATTTTGTATTTCTGCGTGTTTAAATTGTTTTTTTTTTGTCGAAATAAAACTAGTTTAATAGCTTTCTGGAAAACACCAGCAGTCATTTAAGAAAAAATTAAGTTTTTGGCAAAATTGGGTTTCGAAATCATGAACTGTGGCCTACGAACATTTTCGACAAAAAAGATGATATTTTATTTTGTATTTCTGCGTGTTTAAACTGTTTTTTTTAAATAAAACTAGTTAAATAGCCTTCTGAAAAACAACAGCAGTCTTTTAAGAAAAAAATCAAGTTTTTGGCAAAATCGGCTTTCGAAATCATGAACTAAAGCCCACGGAAATTTTGCAAAATAAAGCAGATTTTTTATTTTGTATTTCTGCGTGTTTAAATTGTTTTTTTTTTTTTTTGTCGAAATAAAACTAGTTAAATAGCCTTCTGAAAAACAACAGCAGTCATTTAAGAAAAAAATCAAGTTTTTGTGCAAAATCGGGTTTCGAAATCATGAACTATGGCTTACGAACATTTTCGACAAAAAAAAAAGATTTTTTATTTTCCATTTTTGCGTGTTTAAATTGTTTATAATTAGACTTAGAAGTAGTCAAATAGCTTTTCAGTGCAAATCAAGTCAAGTTCTTGCTTAAACACGGGCTCGAAAATACAGTATGTTAGGTTTTGGCTTAGCTCGCTAACGGAGAGTCTTTCAAAAATCGAGGAAACATATTTTCTTACAATTATGTTTATGTCTTATGACGCTAGGATTAAACTTTTTTTCAAAAACATGTCTAACTGGTCAATTTCAACAACATTGGAGGATATTTTAAAGCCTCCATGAGCGCTAAGAAAATTAGGAACACACGTAATTTGCTAATCCAAATACCTTTGGATAAGATTTTCGAGTTGGAAGGGTACAAAAAGTCCGATTCAAAACTTGGGACCTTCTAGAATACACAACATCAGAACACCTCTTGTATAAGTAGCCAGGATATAACTGCCAGCAAATAAAGCTCCACCATCAACCATCAGAACAAGTCCTCCGAGTCGCAGGCCTTTGAAGAGTCGGCGTACAATTTTTTGTTAAATTTTCGCTTCATCCAAACTTCAACTTGTTCCTTAACACAATTTATCAAATTAGGAACTCCCTTAAAAAGAACGCGTCTGCGGATAATTGTTACAAATTTAAACCGGGATAAACTCATTTCGTGAAGCATTGGTCTAACCTCACTGCCGATGCCGCAGCAGAATCCACCACGCGTCGTCTAGCCTCTTCGTCGGACCTCGTACTCGTTTTTAATTTAATTTCCAGGACATACATATTTTTTTTTGTTGTTGTTGTTGATTTGCTCTAGTGTGAAGCCTATTGTTCATCGAATAATGAATTTGGTTTTTGCATTTCCTCAACTTGCCACCAACACTGGGCTGGAGTTCATCGCACCACAAGTGGAGGCCTCCCACCATGCCGGCCGCCAACAATCGTGGCCGCTTGCAAACAGATACAATTTGTTACATGGGGGGATAACCCACCGAAATAGGCACTTGAGTAAATTAAATGAAAATTGTTTAATTTTTGAAATGAATGTAATTGAATTAATGGCGCTCTGAGCGCAGGAGGCTGTTGTTTGGTCGGTGTTGGTTGCTCTTGGCTGGGGTAACGTGTTATATTAAATGTTTCGCTTAAAGCCTCCTACTGTGCGGAAACAAAGGGCTCTCAATGATGCGGCGGCGACGGATGATGGTGGTGTTGTGTTCTGACGGTTGATGGCTGATTTTCAGAGCCTGCAATCTCCATCAAGGACTTTCACTTTGGTACTCCTGTGTTATGTGTTGTAATTTTGTCTGTATTGTAGAAGTTGGAACGTGTAAACAAACGAGTAATCGATTTAATTTTGGCCCTCTTACGGAGTATTTGTTGCAGTTTATTTCGTTTTTGGTTTAAACGGACTGCTTTTGCTTAGAGCATGGAGTCTGAGAAGATCTAATTTAAACTTGAAAGCATTTCAAGGAGATTTTACTCCATGAGCGATAAGTGGTGAGGTGAATTCTTGAAGGAGACCGAATTACGTTGATTAAAGTTAGTCAAGTGTGAAACAGATGAAATGTATTCGAATTTGCAGCTGCAGAGTATATTCCAATTAAGATTCATCATATTATTATTGTTAATTCGACTTGCAATGGTATAGACAGACAATAGCGGAATTATGCAGTCAGTCTCTGCCTCTGTGAAGTGGAATAGAAGCTTTGTTAAATTGAACGAATCATGTGCAAATTGTTGATACACATGATGAGATTGATGCGATATAATATATTGATCGCCTTAAACGAAATATTTTCAATTGCTTCTTTGTCTTAAGTACTGTTTAAGGGAATTCATAACTTTAGACAAGCTGCTAAAATTTTCAGACTCAAGTTTAAACATTTAACACACGATGCCATACAAAAAATTTAAGGAAACTACAATAATTTAAAATGCACAAATTACTGACTATATCAACAAAAACCACATCAGTTGTGGGTCAAAACGAATCAAGACAAAGCTAAGCACTTTGAAGGAGTTTGCGTCAATGGAAAGGACGACGCAGATATTCCAATCCAATCCTGATATCGTCACGGCAATCTTAAGATAGAATCACGGTATTGAGAAAAGAATTGACCGCAAAAAAGCCGCAGGAAATAACTTCATACATGGGAAAATATTAAGTAAATTATCAAGAACGAGAGTACCTCAGAAACATCTTAATTTCACTCATATGACTTTAACATTTTCCCAAGACTTGGAAGATTATTCAAAGTCTTTAAACACGTCAGCCAATACCTGACCGCTAAATCAGTTTTCAAAAGCAGTATTCAACCATCAAGCATTTATGCTGATAATATGAGAATCTCTTTAAACCCAATCGATCACAAATCGATCATAGTTAACTTTAAAACTATTTGAATTGGTTCTTCCTTTGGTGTAACAAAAATCAACTTGAGCTCAATGTCGGCCAATGTAAATCTATTACCTATTCTAGCAAGCGTATTCCTCAACCTCCTTGAACGGAGCCCCTGTTCCGCCAGTTGATTCGACCTTGGTGTTTTCTGCAACAGAGAACTGTAGAGTGAATTCCGATGATCGAAAGAGTTCTCTAATCCTTATGTCTCTAGGTCTCTTAATGTCACCTCTGTCCGACCACTTCTCGAATATGTCGGCCAAGTTTGGTCTCCTTATTATGAAGCACATAGCCTCAGAATAGAAGCAGTCCAACGCAGATTTGTCCGTTTTGCTTTACGCGGCTTACCCTGGGTTGATAGAGACAACTTGCCTCCGTACGAAAATCGTCTTAAATTGATAACCCTACAAAACCCTTGTAAAACGACGAGAAGTTGCCGATATACTCTTCATAAATCAATTGTTAGCCGGTGGAATTGACTCCCCTTCCCTATTACAAATATTCCTTTTTGACACCAATCTACGTAACCTTATGTCCTCAATCTTCCGTGTGGCTCTCCACCGCAAAAATTAGGGCTACTTTGAACCCATGTCAAGAATACTGCGCACAGCCAATAGCTCTTTTGACTTCCATTTTTCAAGCCTCTCTCGAAAGTTGCCTTTACTCGCCAAACCATCCCCCTCCATCCACTAAGTTTTAAGTTCTTGTAACTTGCAACTGACTTTGAGGAAGAGTAAGAAGCAATTGCTTTCGAAATGGTTTGGCACAACAAGTACTTTACAGAACGTTCTACGTTACTCTAAAAGCGAGCTGTTATTTCACAAGGATCTATTCCAGTTCCAAAATGCTCTGCATCGATGAAAGCCACCTTTGGTGATGCAGAATTCTGATGACTACTTTGCGAGAGCCTTGAAGTAGCAACAGGAGTTTTCAAATTAACAAGGACAAAGTGAGCATACCTTGAGGCAAAAGGGTTTTGGTTAAAATCATTCCGGAAGAATTTTTTTAAGAAATTTATAAAAAAAAAAATTTTATATTTATAAAAAAAATTATAAAAAAAAAACGATTTTTTTTATATTTTCAAAGTTTAACTATTCAAGAATATATCTTCAAGAGGATTTTTAAAAATTCAAATTATTTTCGGAGATGTCGGTATTTTGCTGACCCGCCATCCAAACTGGTTCGGCCGGAACTAATCGAACAAAAGACATTAGGGATTCTCCCGTCTACCTGAATCCATATTTCTCAGTAAAACCTTTTGTCCTTTGTTTATCTTGTAATACAAGAACCCAAGGTGACTTGTATCTTTTATATTTAGTGTTCACATACGTCCAGCTGCTAACAGTTGAATTCGAACCTTCAAACCTCTCTAAACTCTTTGATTTGGACTTTCGATCCAAGACATATTCCTTTCGGACCGAAGATGATTTGGATAGCGACATTTATTGCTGTATGTATTTTTAATGAAGGCTTCGGTCCTATTTTAAAAATGATGGAGCTTATGGGAATGAAGGCTTGGCCCGGAAGCTGATTCATTTGCTGTGAAAGGAGACAACGCCCGGATTGACCGCTCCGAGATACGAGCATCCAATGTGTCAAAGGAAGCCAGAACTGCTCGATGTGAAGAGAGAAACGCGGAAACTAGTTTTTTCGAAGTCGAGGAAGGTCCAATACATGAAGCAGGAATGGTGGATTGAATAAATGTAAGTCTACAATATCATTTCATGACTTAGACTGCGAAAAACTTTATGCGTTTTTCTCGAAACTGTCTTCTTCAAAACAATACCCACGATTTCTCAGGTTCTACTAGACCGATTTACCTGAAATTTTAAGACAGTCTTCTTTATAGACTATAGAAACTATCCCCATCTCCAAATTTCTAATACATTTTTTTTAAAAAAAATCGAAACAGTCAAAAAAAGTGGTACAAGAATTGTTTTCTTTTTTTCAGGCAGTGGCCATTTTGTGAAAAAAAAATCTTTCCAACTTTTCCGTAGTTCCAGAAATTGCGACAATATTCAAGATTAATTATTATTTTTTTTTTTGGTTTGCTAGGAGGGTTGAAATCGTGGGTTTGGTTACGCGCCACTTTTTGGGACCACCACTTCATCAACTGCTAATTTTTGAAATTTTCAACTTTTTTTATTTTTTGATTTTTTCCTGTATTCTTTTGTTAGGTTAATAAATAACTAGTAAAAAAATGGATACTAAAAATATTGATTGCCTTTTTTTAATGACACTTCAAAAATTACATGAAACTCGTGCCTTTAGACTAGAATAACCCCTTAAAGCGCGACAGGAGAACTTGCCTCGCCGTCTTGAAGTATATCATCAGCAGTCAAACCGGAGTCCTGTAATATTCCAGCATTGGTATGTAATTTGAAACCGTCCAATACCAATTGGATTAAATGTCATAAAAGGCAGTTTTTAATGCTTTGAAGAAAAGTTTCAGAGATTTCTACTCTGTGGGGTTTTGGTTGAAGACCCTGATGCCAAAGTCATCGAATGCCTTGGAAATGGGAAGCACAACAAACTTATAAGCTATGCCATCAAAACACCAGTAGAAGAACATGGTGTTGGTCATAAAGAAGTGTTGTGATTCGAGATTCAACAGCGCAAGAAAGCTATGAAAATAGGTGAAATATTTTAAAATTCATTTTGTCATTCTATTTTCCAAACGCTTGTAAATAATCCTGAGGGAGAGAGAGATTTCCTTTAATCTATCCCTTTTGAGATGTTAATCGCGTCAATGCGATGCAAACATCTTAAGATTACCGTAAAGCAAATGGCCCCGAGCAAGGTAACCCTAGTCTCTGCCATTCTCATTAATTATCCGAAAAAAAAACAAACTGATTGCATCTCGTTCCCCGCTCAAACCAAATGAAGTGGCAGCAGGAAGATCCTCGTTCAGAATAACCTTCGGTCAACAAAACGAAAAAAAGGAGAAAGCAGAATCAAATGAAATGAAAACAAAAAAAAAAACAAAAAAATACCAACAAAAGTGAATTAATTCCGATATAATCCGTGACACTCAAATTATAACCTAATTAAAGGAAAAATAAAATAAAAGTCGTCGCACGAGATTAAAAGGATTTTTTATCTCACATCTTGTTTTATTTCGCATTTAATTTTTTTTTGTTTAACATAACCACTCAAATATTCCCTTTTGTCCTGTTTGGCTCTGTCCAAGCCCGAGAGCAAGAGCTGATGTCAATCCAGCAGCAGCAGATTCCCTTGGCGGAATGCTGCTGCTATTGCAAGGACTCGAAATGACTTAAATCTCCGAACGAGATAAAGCGAAGGACCAAAAGAAGAAAGAAATCGCAATCAGTTGACCCGCATAAAATTAATGAGCTTTATTGTTAAATAATTTATGTATATTCTCAAGAGAGTGCCGCAGCATCAGCAGCAGCAGCAGCGGCAGCGGCAACATCTGTTTTCAGTTCAGAAATTCTTTCATTTGGAGAATATTATACTTCATTTGCAGATTAACGATTAAAGCGACACAAACGCCCGCCAAGGACTAAGGATATGAGAATGAAAACAAACAGAACAGGATGTCAGGATGGGGAGGCGAAACTGACATTGGTCGTTGCCATCGCCATCATTGGTTTTACATTTTCTCTTATCCTGAATTAATAAGAAATTAATGACGACGTGAGCCTTAAAAACAAATTAATATTTCACCTCTGGCGCGCGAAGCCTGTTCGAAAGAGCCCATCACACCCATCATGAATAATCCATTGTTATTGCGCTGGGTGCTGGATGCTGCGTGCGCCCTAAGTGACCCTTGCACACAGAGTGCACTCGCGAAATGTCCTTAATTCACCTTTCGGAATTTATCTTTCGAATTTACATTGTTCGAAAACAAAACGAAAAAGGAAGATTTATTTATTTTACATGCGTGGATCCTCGTCGATTGGGAAATTGAATTAAACTGTATGGGTAGTTTTTTGATGGAGCGGCTGGAAGAACAATTTTTATCCTCCAGTCTGAACTGAACTTTTGGAGGTGAACTTCTTATCAAACTGAATTCATTCGACAGCAATTGAGCTGTACAATTTTTGACTTGGACATGTTGGTCTATAAAGCTATAAAGAAAGTGATCGACGGTGGCCAGGAAGTGAGGGCAAGAGAAAGGCCTCAATGAGAAGGAAATTCTCAGCTGACAGCTATCAACCAAAAACTGGAAATGGAGGAAAAGCACAAGTTGTTGTCTGTACATTATTTTTTATAGCTTGCTCTTAAGAGATTATGAATACCCTTACTGAGCGAGCAGTAGAATTATAAGAATCGCAAAATTGAGTAGTGGTTAGAAACCTAGATGCATTTTGATGTCGATTGCTCTATGGTTTGAACCTAAATAGTGACGGGGGAAGAATTATTTGCACTCACTCGATTCGCGGTAATTTATTCGCCGTTTTGGGCATGTGTCCCAAGTTTTGTATTTTCAGAGATTTTAGATTTTTCACACTTAACTTAATTGTATTTTTGACCGAGTATAATGCAATATTACGAAGAAAGACAGCGCTGTTTTGTCGGTGAGATAACGAGAGGAACAGCTGTTCAAAATATGTTACCAAGCTTTAATTCGTTAGAAGCAAACTGCGAGTATTGCGATTTTCGAAAGCCTGCCCGTTAAATTTGTGACATGAGAGATTTTCCAACTATATGAACTGAATCAGTCGGACATCAGTACTTCGTCATTATTGAGAAAGTCTTCATTCAGGAAGAACGTACTGAAAATGGAACAGAATCTCATAAAAAAATGAGTAAGTGATGAAGTCAAGGCGTCAAGGGACCACCAGCGGGAACATTCTACCGCTGCAGAAGCAGTTTATGTATGGCCATAAAGCGGGAGGGATTGGGATTACGGTTTTCGTACTAAATTGATTTGTTGAGAGTTTTTTGAGTGGAAAAACTATTTTTTTTATTTTTTGGTGTCGTAGCATTTGTGCAACCAACTGAAAAAAGATTTTCGAAAATATTAAAGCAATGGATTTGATCAGTTCGGTTTTTGACAAAATGTTCAATCGATGGATCAGTAAGTTTATCACAGGACGGAATGGATTAAACCTTCTTCATAAAACAAATTGCTTAAAATTATGCTCAATCCACCATGACATTACTCTTCATAAGATCTTGATCAAAAAGGGAATAGTGAATTTATCTTCGAAAGAATACAAAAGCTTGAACACACATTTATGGTACGCTGTGCACTCGCAGTAAATTATTAATAGTAATTTATAACTGAATAACGTATTTATTTATTTCTTTATTTAATAATTTATTTATTAATTTAATAATTTATTTATTTATTAATTAATTAATTTATTTATTCATTAATATTCCTTTGGACTTGAACTTTTTTCTTCTTCCTTTTTTTAATTTCTTATGCATTTACTTTTTGTAATCATTGAAATATTTATTTATTTTTATGTTTTACGTCCTTATCTACTTGTCTATTATTTTCATTCAATTATGCATAAAAAAATCCACTGATAAAGTCCTGTTTTTTACACTTTAAATTGAAGGTTCGTGCTACTTTCTTTCAAATTCAAAATGATACAAAATTAATTGTTTATTTAAATAAAAAAAATTGAAAAATATTCAGTAGAAAGGATTTATAAGAAATACTGATATAGACCTCTCTTAGGTGACGTCTTTATTTTCAAAATAACTTATGCCTCTATTTAAGCTGAATTCCTGCATTTCCTCAATTATGTGGAGCGTCGCAGCTCTCCATAGGCGTAAATTTATACAGAGCTAGATGTCTTTTTAGGGTCCCGTACTTCAAAAAAAGAACGAAATTAAACCACTTCGATGTCCATCTTCCTGTGATGACTTATTTTCTAAGGAACGAGAGCGGATATCAAGTTGAAATTCACACCGAATACTAAAGGCTGTTGTCTCTTAAAGCTTTAAAAAATCAAGCTTCTAGATTGACGCAGTTAAAAGATACGACTGTTTATGCAGAATGAACTGTCAGTACTCCCCTTCTTGAACTAGTCATACCAAATTCTAGGTATGCTCATAAAGTTATCTGTTCCTTTTGTGAGTCAACCACAGTTCTCCACAGGATATCTTGGAGCGGTCAGAAGACTGCAGTGATCTTTTTAACTTACATCAGATGCAACATTGTTGGATATTTTCCTCTCTCCCTCTCTCTCTCTCGATTCCTTACGTATTATTTTTTCATCTTATTCGTTGATTCAAAAAAAATTAAATTCTTGTTAACTTTTTGTGGAAAAAATCGGCTCCTCTTGTCCTCCAAAATTGATCTCAAGTTATCTGATGCGTGCTCCAAAAAATTCTTCGATTGCGTAAATTATTCGATCTCCTCAGCAACCAAAAAGTCCAAGCCTCCGAATGTGGCCTTCGACATCATTTAAGTGCATTTCCGAAGTCAGTGTTTATTGACTTTTAGCTTGCTTTCAAGGTTTAAGGTCTTTGAGACGATACTAGTCCCTGCGACTTCATCCGCCTAGATTTCGTTTACGTAGACAAGTTGTAGAGTTCAAAGAATTCGACGTCGATACAAAGGTGTCCTTTTTGTCCAAACAATGTTTTTAGTAAAAGGCAATTTTTGTTTGCCTTAAATTTCCTCGATGATAAGCCAAATTAATTTGATAAGAATTTAACAATTTCACATTCTTAAATTGAAAGTATTTTTAAATATATTTTTAAGTCATATTTTAATAATTTGTCCATTAACCTTAACATTTAGAGATATGTCATCGCGGACTTTTTTATAGAAATTTTTGAGTTCTGCAACCTTTCCATAGAAAGCACGTAAGTATCTTTTTCAATTACGACAGCGTTCGCAAAAAACTACAACTTTTTCAACAACTTAACTAATTTTCTTAGCTCGATACGAATGACCATAGGAGATAACTTCTAGCCAAAGTTTCCCCCGGCGTTCTGTTTGAAACATTGTTAAAAGAATTTTCGAAATCGGATGAGTAGCTTCGAAGATTACCTCATACATACAAACTAACTAATGTTTGTTATTTAATATTCAAGTTCATAAACCAAGCTTTACCTGATTTATATCCAAAAGTTTAACCTGTCAACAAGTTACTAAAAAAGATTTCGTCACGTATTTAAGCCCAATGCAATTCCAATTGGTTACCGCTAACTAGACGTTGAAATGCCAACCCGATTCTCAGACCAATAAAATTAAGCCTCTTGCCAATAACACTCCACTCAAAAAAAATCAACCACATCCTCCTCCATTCAGTTTTCCGTCAATTCAACTCTAAGTACCTGAATCATTTAACCATCAAGTGGAACAACTCCTCTCATGAGCCAAAAACTTATTTTCGTCCTTCGTTCGTTCCCCCGCCTGCCACAACACACAAAATCCTTTTCAGGTGATACACATTAAAAATCCTTACAATAACAACAAGAAAAAAAAAGTTAAGTATAGAAATGTTGGCCTCCGTCGAGGTCGGTCGTCGTCAACATCATTAAAAAGTTTAAAGTGCTCTCCTGCAAGCGTGTTCTCGGCGCAGAATAGAATTGCAATAAAAAATTCATACAAAAAAACAAAAAAAATACAACAACAACAAAAAAATAA
This sequence comes from Orthonevra nobilis, assembly GCA_963555765.1. Lineage (NCBI taxonomy): Eukaryota > Metazoa > Arthropoda > Insecta > Diptera > Syrphidae > Orthonevra > Orthonevra nobilis. Next base: position 5,340,389 of record OY743227.1, read on the forward strand.
ATATATTCGCAATGAACTGTAACTGGAAAGTGGAATGGAAGCAGCGGCAGGAGAAGGAGCATGAGAACACCAATTTGTGAATATTTCTCTTTATCGTCCTTTTATAGATATTATAACGGCTGGTGCGTTGCGTGTATCCTTAATACCTCGGATATCATCCTTAAAATTAAACCTAATAACGCTACCTCTGGCATGGACGCTACCAGCACAAAATTGTTGTTTATTAAGTCGTATAACACCGACGTTAGGAGTATAAAAATGTTATCCTGGATTTCGCTTCCATTTTTTTTTCGTTTCGTTTTCAAGTCCGTGTCCTGCCTGGCTTGACTGTGTGGATGACTTTGGAAGCTAATCCAGAATTTTGAGTTTGTTATTTTTTTTTTTTTTGTTTTACGATGAACGCCGCCGCGCCGTTGGGCTTGCTACGGTGCTTTTGTTTATTGGCCAAAGAATTATACAGTTAATTAATTTTTATCTGGCTAACAATTTCATATCACAAGGACGATTGGAAAGCAACCAACGAAGAAGGTGGTGGATTTCATGAATTTCAGGGATGACTGGGAACTGGCATGCCGTTGCGAACCAAAAAAAAACAACAACAAAAAAATACATAATAAAATTGGCAAAACTTTTGGGAAAGTTTGCATTTTTTTTGCTTGAGTTCGAACCGAATGGAGGTGTCTGTGGTGCACGTTGTTGAGGAATGGGAATGGGCGTTCCTACTTTCTCTACTTTCTCTTCTAGGAGGAATTAAGGACATAATGAAATTTTATGAAGCACGTGTAAGTTATTTTACTGCACAACAAGATAAAGTAAAGTGTTGTCCGATCTCTACCAACCGCCGAATAAAGGTCAATTGCCTGGAAGTTGGAACGTTGGGTTACGAAAAAAAACAAAAAAATGAAGATGAAGCAACAGAGGCAGCTAGCACACAGAGAAGCCATTCGAGGGCGAAAACATAAATCAGTATTATTGGCGCATATATCAGACGTTGGGCGCCATATCTGTGAAAATATACTAGAACGTCCTTGCCGCCGCACACAGCTGCATCGCATATCGTATTGTTGTTTTCCTACTCATTCGCCTTTACGATACTTGAATGTCCTGTAACATAGTGTTTTGGCGTTAAACTTTTGGTTGCAATAACCGACAAAAACTGAGAAAGGATGCTCATAAAAGGCATGCAACATCACTCCTGAATCCACTTTGGCTTGGGGTTTTTATACACAAACACATCCTTTTTTTTTTTTGTTTTTCTTTGGAGTGTTGAATTCTTGTCGTGTTTTATTTTTGAACTCGTAGAGTGTGTTTTTATTTGTTGTAGAACCCAAATCGGGATGCAACTGTTTTCGTTATAGGAAAATTGCAATAATATCCTTCGGTGCATCCTCTTTATTGCGGATGTATGAAATAAAGGACGAAAAATGCTTTTACACTCAGCTGTGGCCGTTTTGTTATTTTGTTTTTACATGTAATATGTTTTTGTTTTGATTTTTTCCCTCAAAACAATGTGAGAACTTTTACAACACAAAAAAAAGGACACGAGAGAAAAATGAACACCAGCAAGCATGCAGGCTCACTACATTGTCCTATTGAAGGTTTTAGTGGGGTTTTTCCTTTTTTGTTTTGCGAATTCAGATTTTCGCTCCGATCTGTTTCTGTTCCACCCCACTTGCACTACATCACGGAAAGAGAGAGTGTTGAATTTAATTTGAAGCGTATACACGCACGAATTCGAGGACATCGGCTTATCCACGGTTATTTATATTTATATCATGGCTTTTAAAATGAGTGGAAAATAAAGAAAAAAAAAACACAACCTATAAAATAAAAACTCGAGCGGAGACTAAAACATGCCTTAAATATTTATTTGTGTGTGTATTTTTTTTCCCTGGGGTCCTTCACGTGCCTGTCTGTGTTTTATGTGCGTCGAAAATTTCGTACAGGTAACTGGGCATTTTTCGTAAAACGAGTGAATTTTTTTTTTTTGGTCGCTGTAATTCTCAGAACACGTAGGGTAGAGATATCGGTGAACTGAAAAAGGGGTTTATGGGGACATTTTGCAATTACTGATTGGTATAGTCGAATGACTTTATCATGACAGTCTATTGAAGGGCGATATCAAAAATGAAAGAGGCCACAGAGGTAGGTTAACATTCCCACAATAAACCATTGAAATTTGAGAGAAAAACTTTATTTTTTCGTTAGACTCAAATTTGTTGCACGCTTTTATTGAGTTTCATATGTTTTGGCGTCTGTGAGTCAGAAATTAAATCTCGTTACTAAATTTTGAGCTACAATTTTGCGTACCCTGCATGTTTTTTGTGGCGCTTAAAAAAACATTTAGATTTAATTATTGAACAATTTTTTGCTTACGTTTTTATTTTATTTAGAATTAAGTTTGAAATACTTGGGAAATTTATGAAAAATCCGATTATGATGAAAAAGATTCTGAATCCTTAAGACCAGAGGACCAGAGAAGAGATCGGTTCAGAATTGTGATTCTAACAAGATGGAGCCACAACTCACACAGCTTGTCCCATAATGGCTCTCTTGAGGGAAATTTTTGGTGATCAGATAAAATCGCATTTTTCTGATTCACTCGATTTGACGACTCCAGACTTTTTTTTCTCTGAAGCTACCTATAAAGTAAGGTGTATGCAAATAAGCCAAGAACCATACAACAGCCTAAGGCCTATAGCCGATAAGAATCGAGGACAACAGGACCTGACGAAAGTAAGGAGAATTGCTTTGAAAAGAGCACGTAAGTTCAAAGCAAAAAATGGGCACCATTTGATGGATATTGTCATACAAACTTAATGTGAACATATTTCAAAACTAATAGGACTACCGGTTGAAAATGTTGTTATTGCAGACAACTTCATATCTTTTACTCTGAGGTGAATTTTGAGCATAATAGCTGTCACATCAGAAACTTCATTTCATTGTCTAATTATTTCAGTCTAGGTTATTGGTCAGTAGTGAAAACACACAAGTTTTTGTAAAGCCGTAAAATGTCTACATTCGTGCCATCAAAACAACATTTGTGAGAAGTTTTAATATGCTTCTTTCATTTAAAGAAAAAAAAGCAACCGAAGCGCATCAATTGCTTACCGAAGCTTACCCGGGCTATACTATAGATGTAAGAATGTGTCAGCGGTGGTTTAAGCGGTTCAAAGATGGCCCCGGCCTGGTGAAAAAGTTTGAAGACCATGAATTGGAGGGATTGCTCCTTCAAGATCCGTCACAAACGCAAGAAGAACTTGCAAAATCACTTGGCGTCGCTCAGCAAACCACTTCCGATCGTTTGAAAGCAATGGGAATGATCCGAAAGGTAGGACATTGGATGCCGTATGAATTGAAGCCACGAGACGTCGAACGCCGATTTTGCATGTCCGAAATGCTGCTTGAACGCCACAAAAAGAAGTCTTTTTTGCATCGAATCGTCACTGGTGATGAAAAATGGGTACATTACGATAATCCAAAACGTCGGGCAACGTATGGATACCCTTGATATGCGTCATCATCGACGGCCATTCAGAATATGCATGGCCTGAAGGTTATGCTGTGCATTTGGTGGGACCAGAAGGGTGTTGTGTTGGTATGAGCTGCTAAATGAAACAATCACAGGCGAGGTCTACCGACGACAATTGGTGCTTTTGAGCCGAGCACTGAAGGAAAAACGGCCGGAAACGGTCACGAAACATGACAATGCTCGGCCACATGTTGCAAATGTCGTCAAAACTTACTTTGAAACACTCAAATGGGATATCCTACCCCATTCGCCGTATAGTCCAGACCTTGCGCCATCCGATTACTATTTCTTCCGATCGATGCAACAGGGCCTGGCTGACCAGCACTTCATCATTTCGATGATGTCAAAAAATGGATCGATTCGTGGTTTGCGGCAAAACCGGTCGAATTTTTCACAACGGGTATCCATGAATTGCCAGAAAGTTGGGAAAAATATGTGGCTAGCGATGGGCAATACTTTGAATATATGATATTTGATTTTTGAAAAAAACGACATTTTTAACGGGTAGTCCTATTTTAGTCAAAATTTTTGTAAGCCCCGAGGTTAAATAAATTCAGAAAAAAAATGTTGTTCATAAAATAAATCTTAACTTTTCTTATGCGCCACCCTGTACAATGATTTATATTGTTATATTTTCTAAAAAGTGCCCTGCAAAAAATGGCGGATAATGTAAATTTTGTCAGCCCTCGTCCACAAGGTTTGAGCTCCTCCAAGGCTAACAGCACTGACATGAAATTTTGTACGCATATTCGATTTTGATTTTGAATATTGAATTTGATTTTCCTTGACAAAGACTCAGGTCCTCGATGATATCCCAAAGCTAAAAGCGTCTTGACAAAGATTTTCGTTTAAGGATCTGATAATTAAATTGGTGAACTATCTTCTTCTTAAAATATAAAAATTCTTCTGTAGCTGTGTAAGTCACTAAACTCCTCCTGGATAGTTTAAATGCACTCACGAATATTTGTGAATATTTGACCAATAAACCTTGTATGAAGTCAATAATTGATCTTCACTGAATATTGCAAAACAAAGTTCCCGTGCCTATCTGTCTGTCTGTCTATCTAAACGCGTTAGACTCAATTCGAGGGTAAAATGTTTATATCAATGTCGACTGTCACTTTTTGTAAAGATTAATGAAAATTCGAAAAGCAGGCGAGTTCGCTTGTGAAGGTACATCTCTGTAATTTTGCGTCAAATAAAATTCTTCAACTCTTATGATAGATTTCGTTTGAATCTCAAGACAGTATTTTTGTTTGTTAGTATTTATTTTTCTTTTAATGAAATACACACAACCTTAATCTCTTTTATTATTATTATTATTATTATTATTATTATTATTATTATTATTATTATTATTATTATTATTATTATTATTAATTACCATAAGAATAATTAAATTCCTATGCTAATACAAAAAAAAGAGCACTAGCTGCAGAGGCTTTCAGCTTTAGAAGGATAAGCTTTTTTAGCTTAAAAATAATTTACTCTAATGTGTTTTCTGCATGGCTTTTCTGTAGATTTTCACAAGTTCATGCAATGCATCATCATTGTTTAGAATGAGGGCTATACCTTTTGTAATTTTAACTATCAATACTCATTTGTCTAATTGAACCATGTAAACTGAATCGAGCAAGAACTGAATTGTGTAAGCACACATCATGAATTTAATAAACAATAAATAAATAGAAGGATTATTTTTGATTTTAATTATAAGTATTTTTAAAAATATAAACAAAATAGCACGCATACGCCACAGTCAGAAACGATACGAAGAACTATCAGGTGCATAATTATTAGACACTTTTGATGACATGTCAGTTGTTAATAAAAATTGCTGTTTTGTTTATTTTCCTTATTCAAAATACTTAGTCATTTTTAAGTTCCAACCAGCCTTTTGAAAAAGGATGGAAACTTTTTCCCGAATTTATTGGCAAAGAAAGGGATTGATTTGTCCATTTGAAATCTGGCGACACTAGGTAGAGAAGCTTTTTACGGGTCGTAAACCGTTCTTTCTGTTCAAAAATGTCCAAACAAAGAACGTTTGTGATTTGTCTTGGCCATTCTTATCTGCGAAATTCCCCCACAGAGTGCATACGACCTACCTCATCAAATGATCGCTGATAAATAAGCTGGTGGACAAATTTTGGATAACTTGGTGGACTTCTTCTTGGTTAAAAACCCCATAATTAAAATCCAAGTCAAGCCTATAATTCTCTGAGAAAAGAAATCAAGCCAAGGTCTCATTAATCAAGCGTTCTATTGCTGAACTGGCACTTTATACATATTGTAATAGATTATGTTATATAATCGGCTAGTAACTCTAGATCACTTTTGAAACTAAAAAACTACTCGCAATCAACGTTTCGTTATTATTTTCAAATAACTTTACGAGTATAGTATATAAATCCTTGCGAGGTCTTTTTTTCGAAAGGGTACTGAAGCTAGCGAACTAAAATACATATGCGGTGGAAATTATTGCGATGGTTGTTTACGAGTTTAAACTTTGTTTCATCCGAAGTATCGATTTGGTTCTGTTCACGATCCTAGCGCTCACGACAGAGATCCAAAACTCAACCGCAAATCCTATGCTTCCCTTAATTTTTGAAGACAGTGCAGAATTAAAAAAAAAAAGTGGCCAATTGCGAATCGGACACTCACACACAAGGTTCCGTACAACCGTACAGGTTTCTACATATTTTCGTTACTTAAAATTTTCATACCCTGTTTCTTGGCGTTTCGAACATTGAGTTGTAATTTAAAAATAAAAAAATTGTGATGCAACTACAAATTGAGGTCTTACGGACTTACGGCCAACGGGAAGTTTACGTTAGGTTTTGGTTCTTTTGCGTCAATTTTGAAGCTTGATTTTTTTTACGGATTGAAAGAACCGCTGTCATTAGTTTTTACTTTTTGTTCCAACTTGATAGCTCCCAGCATTCTTCATGACAGACAGACAGATGGACAAGAAAGTGATGCAATAAAATTCTGTTTTTCATGTTGAGGTACGGAACCCTAAAGATCGTTGTACCCGACACTCTTTCGATTGCAGCGAGGTTTTTCTTTCTTTTGGACCTATTTATCGGATAGGTCACTTTGTACGGTTGGTTGTTGGTCGCAATTAAGTGAAGCCCTGCCTTGTTGATAGAGATTTTGAAATTCATAAATCAAGTGAGCCGTAAAAAGGCTCCGTAAACCGATACCATTTCTTTCTTTTTTATTTTTATGACTTAACTTGCTTAGAAGGTACTTTAAAAAAGCGCGATACTCGATTGAGTGACTCGATTGGTAATATGTTCGATATTGTTCGCTTCGGAAAAGTGTCCACAGTAATCGGGAGATGCCCAACAAAATGTTGTACCATTGTTAAATTCGGCCTCATGTTCATCTTGGAAGACAACTTGATAAAACAATGTTGCTCGGGAAAGGGTCAATCAGATCAGAGATAATTAAGATATGCCAAGTAAAAAAAAAAAAAAATCCAACTATTCCTCAATCCTTAAACTCCATCATCATCATCTTGGTGGAAGGTTCCTTAACTCATTTCTTTCGTAGCAAAAAGTCCTCTAATTTTTTTTTTGTACGACTCGAAGAAAAACTTCTTCCATAATCAGTTTCGCCATTAAAAAACTTAAACTTTTACCACACGTGTCCTTGTCGTCAAATAAAAAGTCACCACTCACACCGAGGGCTCCACTAACTTTTCGAGAAAACAACAGCAAGCACTTAAGGATCCTTTTATTGAATAACAGCTAAACTTTTTTAGCACCTGCAACAGTACAATTAGAAGCCGAACACACACGCACAAGCACACTTGCGACATCCCTTCGCCTTTTGATGGAAACGTGAGAGTGCGGTTGGTGGCCCCCTCATGTAGGAGCGCAGCAACAACATATTTCCCAATAAAAGCCTTAATGTTTATTTCCCTCCATTTCGTGTCACACGTACAGGATAAAGTTTCAAAAATTCTTGTCTGCGGTGTTACAGGAAGAATTGAACTTCACTCTCTCACATCCTTGATGGCATCTGTCAAAAACTGAATCTCAATATGGCACCGGTACCTTTTGTCCTATTGTCATTTTAAAAATCTGTGTCTGCAGTGTTCCATGGACCAGATGGACAACTGCGTTTGTACGAATCGGTCGTTGATGATGCCCCTCTTGCTGAAGCTCAATCGTCACATTCCGAATTTCTCATAAAAACGAAATTGAGGCATGGAAGGCTTGCGTGGCTTGCAGCTGAGGCTGTTTCCTGAGAGCACGTCTACTCCAAATTTAAAAGCATGAATGAAATGCCTCTGAAAAGCCACAAATTTTTTTTTAAATGAAATGAAATCAATCATGGAAGGATGTAAAAATCGTATCGCGAACGGGCTCCAAAGGACCTCGTACACATGTAAGTATGACCGCCAATAGCTGTCTGTAGCTCTGAATAATTAATCAGTCCGATATAATTGAAACTAATTCGTACGTTGTAGACTCACCGCTCGCCGCGTCGACGATGAATATCAATCGTTCGGTTGGCGTGTACTGCGGTCGAGATGGTTCGTCGTCCTTACTGTGCAATTTGGTGGCGAGCAGTGTTTTACTAATTCTTTGGCCCGGACCCGAACGGATGGTTATGCAAAACGGGACTGAAATGTCCGGCATGGAATAAATTGTTTTGTGGTCAATCGATTGATTTTTTTTTTTGGAATGAAGAATAAATAATACTGTGCCGCTGCTGCTGCCATTAAGGCGCGCGTCAGATTGGACGGACACAGATGGCTGAGGCTGATATTAAACAACCTAAAATGCAGGGCACAATGTGAATGATTATTAATTATTAAAATTGACCGGACGACACTGATGGTTGTTGGTTGGCTGGCTGAAAGGCGAGGGATTAGGTCCAATATTTGCTGCACCATTCGACGCATTACTGGAAAATTAGTGATGAGGATCAAATGGGGAACTGATGCACTGAGCTGCATATGCTGACTTCTTGAATAGATTTCAAATGCGCTTGAGAGCAAAATGATGTTGTAAATGGTAATTCACTGACGCAAAGGGTGTTGTTGGATGACTTTTTGATTGTGTAAATGATGGGAAAAGATTAAATGGACGCAACTGCGTGAGCATTCTAAGGATCAAAGGACCTATTCAAAACTGATGTTTGCATAGGAAATATAGTATATTAAATTCATTCCATTGTCACTGGAAAGTTGGATTATAAACTGCTTTCAATGATTTTGAAATTGTCCTTAGCAACGATCCCATTTAAAGGATCAAATTCAGAAGCAGAAAATAATTTTGAACATTTGAAAAAAGGTTTTCGAATAATACAAAATGGATCATTGAGCTTCTGGACATTAAAACCAGCAGCGAACTTCTTAAAGCACTTTATTTTGCAAGTTCAGTTCATATGAATGTAGATCCAAATAGCGAACACAATTTTGTAATATTCGACAGAGTAAACACTTTGGAACAAAGGATTTCCTTATAATTGAGCTACAGTGTAGGTTGTAAGGAAACAGAAATCTTTTTTTCCAAATACTTATGAACAGAAAATGCATTGGACCAATAAGAACGGGGGCAATTTTACTTGATTTATTAAAATCAAATTAGAATTCTAAAGAAAAATGTGCAAAATCATTTTAAATCAAACTTTTCAAATATTCCATGAGATATAAACACATGGTACGCATTAATTTATACACTGCAGTATAAAAGTTTTCGTACAATAAATTTTGTCATTTTTTTGTACTTTTTTCTTAAACATTTTTTTTAAATAGCTTTATTAAGCCAAATGACCAAAAGAAGTTAGCCTTATATATAGGAAGACATGGGAACTAAATGAAAATTCAGACTCTTCGTAATTAAAAAATACGCCAAATTTGGGCGCTTATCGAGACAATAAGTCAAGTAATTTCTTGATGTTTTCTTTTATTCTCTAAACAACACGAAGTATCTCTCAAATTTTGTATTTCGACATAAGGCATTGTTCTTTTAGTAGCCTCTATGGTGACTAAAAAGCCACAACTCCAAGCACGATGCTCCGATACTTTAGATTAGACTTAGAATTAGACTTTTATATACGCGAAGATACGTTTTTATTTTTAAACTTATTCGAGTGATAAAAATAAATATGTGTCCACTTTGAAAAAGGACTAATTCAAATAAACTAAAAAAAAAATTAAGACTGAAGTCTATCGAGGCGTGAATAAAAGTTAAAAAATATCTAAAAAATAATTGGAAGTACTCACTTTTGTTTATTCTTCGTTCTCCTGCCGCCAATACAAGTTTTTATTAAACAATACAATTAATATTTACCTGTAATAGAAATAATTAATTTATGAATATTTTATTTATATGCAAAGCGACATCAAGTGAAAAATAATATTTTTGAAAAATCGAAAGTCGAGATTCGACTGGCGACTTTTTTAACCAAAAGAATCATTTTTGTAATAAATATTTATGATAGATTAAAAAAATAAACCCGTTCTTAAGTTGTTAGACTATATTTCTTAATCCTGGTAGAGCTAGGCACATGATTGAGGGCTATTTTCAGGGAAGGTAACTTTAAAAAAATGTTTAAATAATAAATTAAATTAAATAAGTATAAATAAAGATTATTTTTATTTTAAGTCAGAGCCAGTCTAGGACCACCTTCTCATCGTAATCTTGCCCAACTATGGGGAAGTCCTTCCTTTGGAGACTTCTTCCCCTTTCATTCTTTTTTCTTTTATTTTTACCCTTCTCCTTTAATCTTCCTTGTGGGTGCATTTTTTTATTGCTATCAAATGGGACAATAAATTGGCTTGGATATAAGCGTGTAATCGAACTTCCTACTTATGCAAAAATTATTCTGTAGTTTGTCTGTTTTAATAATCTGCTCACAAAGAGATTGTGATTTCCCACAGCGGCGGAGTCCTAGTGGGGACAGAAAATTCGATATCATCTTATTTGTATTCGTTTAATTCACAGTATTTTATTTGGCGATAGTAAGTTCCGTTTAACAGTATGGGTACTACATTAGTAAGGTTCCTTTAGCTGGTCGACAACTCCAACGATAAAGCCGTTAATTTGAACAAAATGACAACAAGTTCGTCACTTAATTTGTGATCCCGTCAAATGAAGACGATTAATCCAGTCCAAAAGTCCATCCACGTACAAATCCTTTAAGATGCATTTCCAAATCGTCTGTCAATCACCCCAAGTGCATCTTATCTTCACGACAAGTTAATTTGTAGCCAACAATCTTCATGATACTTCCAAGAGTTAAGTCTTCCTCCAACTCACCTGAATTCATAGCTCATTCAAAACAAGAAAAAAAAAGCAAATCGTTTGTCATCACTCATTCATATCGGGGTGAGTGGGGGGCTGGGCAAATATCTACACAACCCCAGAAGCCAAATTCCACCGCTAAACCAACATTTTTGCCGCCACACTAACGTCGTTCGTGGTAGCTTTACCGACTTCATTTGCTACCCGTTATATCCTATTGATTGCCCTCAAAAATTGCTGCAATCCGTTTTCCCATTCTGAGTAAATTTTCCGCCCCCTTAACCGCAACCCCAAAGGGGTTGAACTGCACTACACTACACTCAAAGGAGGTGAAGAAACTGCCAAGGAAATGTAATACACACGTTTCAAACACGATCACAGCCACGTTTGATGATTAAGGACGTGGTTATGCTTATGGCTCTCCTTCTCTTTCTCTCTTTGAATTCAGAGGTCCATACAAACATACATATGTATAAACACCAAGCCGTCACGCGAAGGATAAGTAAAAGTTTCCGACTGGCTCCTTACCGCGAACATTCTACCATCCATTCCAGCATCACCGCATCCACCACCAGCTCACCCACTGCCATTCCGTCTAAGTATCCTTCAGATGAGAGAGCTTCACTATCGAAGTCCTCCTTTTCAGCGCTCAGTTGCAGTGTGTGTTTTGTGTTGGAAATCAGAAGGATATCGGCACCGAATGGATGGTTCCTTCATTTGTATCGCTTTACCACAGAACGACAAAAATATTGTAAGTTGAATCCTGGTCGGTTGGTGGTCCATTTCGATTCTCCCGGGCTACGCGCTCGAGTGGTGTCCTTTCGCATTAAAGGAGACGAAATTTTACAACTGCGGAAAGTTAATCTCTTCAGTGATAGATTTTTAGAAGAAAAAAAATAACAAAAATCGCCTCGCCGGTCCTCGTGAAATAGGGTGCAACACCCAAGCACCCAGCTGGATATCCGTTTTATTGCTTATTGCTTCAGAACCGCAAGGAAGAACGTCGACAATTTCTGCGGCCGCTTGCTGGCATGGCATCCCAGCTAGAATTCAAAATGGATGTGCCCAGAAATCGATGCAAAAGTGGGTGGATTGAGATAGAATAGGATTTAGCACACGGATGCGGAACCGCAACCGAACCACAGAAGCAGCAGCAGCAGCGCCAACAAAGGCGTGTGTGTTACCATACCGAGAACGGATCCGAAACGAAAATGTCTCCATTTCTTTTTGGTTTGCTATTATTTCTGTGGGTTTTACGATGACAAATCACAATGGGTGGCAATTATTGTGCACACAGGGGAACAGCAAAATGAAAAAAAAAAATTAGCCATGGAATAGGAATCTCCGCCAGGATGGAGGATTTATATGCGACACCTAGTGTCAGAAATCTAATTTTCTATCACATTCTTTTAAAAGTTAATACGTGTTATTTTTTATGTGGTTTACAACTCTTCTCATGCGGTGGGGAGGGGAGGATCTAGATTCGGTTTGATGAAAGGATATGTGAAGTGTAGTCCTTTTTTGTCGATTCACAAATGGGATTTTGGTGTTGTCCTTTCGAGTCACGCACGCACGGTCCGACAGAGAACTCTTTATGGAGTCGCAGTAGATACCTGCGTAGCGGTGTGAAGGGGGAGGAGAGCAGGGATATTGTTGGAATTCCATTGTGCGGAACCAGGATTTCTTATTCGGGAATCCAATTATTTTAAGGATTTCTTATCGATGTTTGGGAGTGTTTTTTAAAAAGGTTCAATTAATTTGATTTGTCAACAGTTTTGTTCCGGACAAACGGAAAAGACAATGATTTTCTTTTTTCGGAAAAAGAGGATAAGTCAAAGTACCATAATCAATTGAAACGACACGGAGGGTTGCTTGAGATAAAATATCATGTGGAAATGAATGGAATGGAATGGCTATGAACAACATTTACACATGTCATTCTTGGCTGCAAAAATAATTTGAATTATGTTGCTTAAGTTGAAACAGTGAAACTCAGGTTGCTAGTGTCACTAGTTCTGGTGTAAAATGTAAATATATGTATCCATTCATACGATCAAAATTAATCCTTACGCAGCTAACCAAATAACATTGATTTCAATTTGAGATTCCGATGATCTCCAACTGACGGAAAATAGGGTGATTTGACGTACACTCTAAACCTATCTAAATATAGAGGGTCCTTAAACATTTGTCAATCAGCAGATGTTCAGAAAGGCTTCAGGATTGATGATTAGATAAAACTAAGCTTCGGTGATAAAAAAACTGCTTCTGCTTGAAACCAGGCTGAAAAGTCTTCTGGAACTGCAATACTCAGGTTAACCAATGAAACCGAAATATTTACAGCTGGAAAGGAAGCGATATTCCAGGAACTTTTGACAGCTTTCATAGCTATAAAGAAATACATGCTGCTCCTTTCGTCATCGACTGGGTTCTTACCATTCTCTTCAAAACAATTAACTTGACTTCTGAGCTATGGTTGCATGACCAACAAGGACATATCTACATACAGTGCTGTTCGAAAAATGTTGGTCAAACTCTTAATTGTCCTTTTCGGGCGCAGTTCTTGGAAATTATGAGAGCTACGATGTTCTTTTTGCATTATGCAGCAAAATTTGAATCAAATAGTTCATTAAAGTCGATGTTATTCCACAATTAAATGTTCAGCAAAAGAATGAATATAATAGAATCTGGAATATGGTGGATTCTATTTTTTGGATGCTCCTGGAGGAACTAGAGAAACATTTCTTATTTCATTAATCTTAGCAACAATTTGTGGTCTAGACGAAAAATTGCATTGGCACTTACTTCTTATGGTTTTGCTCCTTATTTCAAGAGAATACTAGAGAGGACAACGCAGTAAATAATCCAGTTAAATTTTTTAATACATTGCAACCACCCGGTATGCCACCGCATCGTTTGAATTTGAAACTTGGTTCATCGATCATACTTCTTCGAAATCTCAAATCACCAAAACTTTGAAATGGAACGAGACTTTGATCAAGAATTTGATCGAAGCATCAATTCTCACCCGCAAAGCAAAAGGAAAAGTTGTACTGTGCTGCGGATCCCAACAGACATGCCATTTGAATTCAAACGTGTTCAATTTCCTGTGCGTGTATCCTTTGAATCGAGCGTTAATAAAGCTCAAGGACAAACCTTTCATGGGTGTGGTGTGAATTTGGAGGAACCGTGCTTTTCTCACAGACAATAACATCGTGTTTTCCAATAGGGACTTCACACTTTTGGATTTAATTTGTGAACACACACTTTCATTAACCATCGAACTGTCATTTTCAATTTATTCAGTAAACTCAAAACATTCATCATGGTAAAGTACACGAACGAGCAACGTCTGTAAATTATAAAAAAAATTTTCCGACAACAACTTTAAGAGCGTTAACTCCAATTATCATTGGGCTCATTATTGGCTCAATTGGTTCATCAATAAGCAAAATTTGCGTTTTTGGTTTGGTGAAATTTCTCAACTTCTTCATGAATCACCACTTTGCATGTGCGTCGGCGCGATTGGGCCATATTTTTTCATCGACGATAACGATCGTCATGTTACTGTGAATGGCCAGCGTTATTGCGCCATGATTAACGATTATTTTTGGCCCGAATCGGAAGATACTTGGACTTGGACAGCATTTGGTTTCAACTACATGATACCAAAAGCCGCACAGCACAACTCACAATCGATTTACTGAAGAGTAAGTTAGATGAGCGTGATATCTCTAGAAATGGGCCAGTCGATTGAACGCCTCTAGATTTTTTTTTGCGGCTAGGTTAAGTCGTTGGTTTATGCCAACTAGCCGACGGCACTGGAATAGCTCAGAGCCAGCATTAAACGCGGAAAAGCGGCCTTTTTGGCCGAGTCATCGAAAATTGGGTCGAATCGACCGCTGCAAACGTTCCCACGTAGGCCATATGAACGAGGTCGAGTTCCATTCATGAATGTTTTGATTGTACTTCAAACTGAGAATAAAGTTTTTGAAATATCTCAAATGGTTTGTGTTGTCAAGTCCTTATTGGAAAACATAGCATATTCCAGAGTGGGAGCACCAAAAAATGTATATATTCATTCACTACACAATCAAACAAATAATTTTTGAATAATTTTTTTCCACATAAAAAAAAGCGAAGCACACCGGGACCCGCTCGCAATATTATAAAGAGACAATGTCTGTAAGTTTGAATGCATAAGGTAATTTTCGAAACTGCCTATCAGATTTCAAAAATTCTTTCAACAGCATTTACTACAGACCTTCAGTAAAATTATCTCGTATAAAATAAAGGTATGCTACTCAAAAACGGTAAACGGATGCGTTTCTTGCGAACGCTGCTTTAACGGTAATAGGTTTTTAATTGCCTTCCATTTAAGAGTTTCAGATGACAAAAAGTTCTATAAAAAAGTTCGCGAGTACACATCTCCCCATGTTCAGGTTAATACACAATAATTGTTAAAATATTAATAAAAAAAAAACAAATTTAAAATAAAATTGAATCTGTTAGTGTGGTTATAAGAAGAGCAGAAATTGTTTTGGACAAACAGGGACAAAGTCACCGGAGACGGCTATTTCTAATATCTTTCGTGCATACTTCTTCGAAAAAAATAAATCAAAAACTTCTTCAAGGATCAGAGCTATCAAGAAAATCTTACAAAAAAACCATATCATTTTAACTTACTTTGAGTAAGCACTGACGTTCATAAGGCCATCATTAAAATTCCTTCATTCAATCTTTGCTTTATTTTTTCGCCAGAAAAACTGAACTTCGTTTGAAAATAAATGCCAATACTGCACCCTTGACATTTACGCAAAACCAAATCTTGTGTTGTAATCAATAAAGAGAAGGATATTTTAAGAATACGATTTACCTTAAAGCGAAATCCTTCAAATAACTCCCCCAGCTTTTGTGCCAATGGAAGTTGGTTCTGTCAGCTTGGAGCTAGGATTTGCACACTTAACGTGTATTTCTATCAATGAAGCCAATCAAATATTTTTGTGAAAAAGGATATATGAGGATATGGAGTTTTTTTTGTTTCGAATAAAAATACCCGAGCATGGGTAAGAGTTGGGTAGAATTTACGTTCGCATAGCTTGCCAAAGTTACATACTCTGCAGGCTATCAGTTTGAGGGCACTCTCGGTGTTCGAATGAGATCCAAAATTAGGATAAGAAAACTGAAGGTATCTTTGGTTAAATGTTGTGTTGAACTGGGATACTTTCTGGCTTGTTTTTTTGTTCGCACCTAAAACTTTTCAACAGCAACTGCTCGCTTAAATATTCCTAACCTTCGTTTGACCAGCATTTTAATTCGGTTTGAAGCGTACTTTTGGATCTACTTTGCATCTTATTTATTTGTTTTGTGTCATATTTAAATGAACATTGAGTTAAGATGTAGTTGTAGATACTTTTTGAAAACGTTATTCAGATAAAAAAAAATTAGTAGAGAAATAAAAAAGAATAAAATATTATGTCTTGAAACTTTTCGTCGGCAGTGTATGTGTATATGTCATGCTGAACGACTTTATTTTTGCGCTTTTTGTGACAATTATTTTTGGATTTTGTGTATGATTCCAATTACGGGTTGAAAAGTTGAAAGAATAAATTCGTTGTAAATCGAGGAGATGCTTTAAGTCTTTAAGCTTGTAGATTTAAAGATTGTAAATTATTAAGTATAAAAGTAAATTAAAGATAATTTTGGATACTCAAGGATTAGCCGCCATTATATACTAACAACTGTCTATTATGTTTTGTTGAAAACGGATTGAGGGAGTACTCCCGTATGAGCCGTTTAATATATCAAAGTTTTAAATAAGAGCAGTTTAATACAAGTTCTTAAAACGAGTGATCTTTATATTTACTGTAAACATATTTTTGTTAATGGGACAAGAAATCATCCTAAGGATTACTCTCCCAAATCTACGTGGGGTACTTTCACCTTTCGTTGCTAATATTCACATCTGCGAGGACTCATTGGGGTTCTATTTTAAAGGAAACTTTACTCAAAAATTGAATTCTCAGCCCAAGAAAATATCGGTTGGCAACAGTGATCTTCATAAAATTTCTTGGCAAATGTCATTGCTGGAGTTCTTGCCGATGTCCTTGACCACCTCAAAGTTTAATTCGCCTATAGTGACATTTTTTCCGATATGGCTGTTTTGTTTTTTTTTTGGCTCGCTTTGTCTTCAGTCACGGTTTTTTCGGATACTTCCGAACCCAAAATTTGCTGCTCTTCCAATTATGTCTACATCATCAACATACAGAAAGATCTTATCTCAGATCAAGATATGTAAATTTCAAGGATGGCATTCCTTTTTTTGCACGAAAGTTATCGACCATAAAACCTCAGATTAACGTCTATGTAACCTCTGCTATAGGCGGCTTCGTTGACCAGGCTCTGAACTTTATCAATTTCCAAGTCCTATGTTATTTTTTTTCCGGATCTTTTGTAGTTTCTGGGTTTAATCGATCGGTCCACAGGCTTTTTTGTCCTAAAATCGTTTTTGTTCGCTCATTCATTCAACGACTTCTTCGTTATAACAGTATAACAGTCTTCAGAAGTTGTCTTTCCATATGCTGAACATTGTGTCTCTTCTTAACGTCCTTTTCTCCATAGTTCTGGGTGTAAAGCCTCGGAGTCTTCATTTTGACCGTCGGTAAAATTCCTACAAAGCGACACAGCTATGAATTGGCGGTCTTTTGCGATGGTAGCCAGTTTCTGAGAACTCTTGTTGGAACCATGATTGCAACACATAAGTAGTAGTCCAAGGCGACTTGCAGAGGACTTGAAAAGTGTCCTGCGTTGCTCGCAATATAAGTGGTTTGTTGATAGCTAAGACCTCGAGGTCCTCTTGCAAATGCGTAAAGATGAGTTAAAGAAACCTTGTTGGAATAAGAGTTCATTCTGTACTGCGACCTATCAGCCCAATTTAACTGCTAGCTGTATACATATGAAAGATGTTTTCTCTTCCGCTACTGCTCCTAGATCTTACCCAGAAGAAGTTATCTTCACTTGTATGCATTTTTGTATCAAATGTTCGCATAAACGCCCCGACCTCATTACTTCTTAGCTAAGTCTGCCCCCGATCATGAATTCAATTCCGAAGACCAATAAGAGCGTCTGTACGACGTCTGAGAATAATTTAGTGACGTCTGAGACGCATATTTCAGCTCATTTCGTCTACAAGACATTTTGTGTTGGAACCACAAAATTCGACCGGGTTAAGTCCAACAACCCGAGTATGTTTCCACAAATAAAAAACAATTTTTCCACGAAACGATAAAAACGAGCTTTCAAGTCTTAAAGTCCCACGAACTGCGGAAACAGAACGAAAACTAATGGCAGCAGTCGTAGATCCGATAAACGTCGCTGATGATCACTTTTTTGTGTTTGAAGATTCGCAGAGAAAGGTTGAGTCTATAGGACCTTTCAGGAAGTGCATAAGGAAAATGCCGCGACTTGGAGAATCGTGTCCTTTTCCACAACTTCTACCTTCGAAATGATATCTACCGATCGGAGAACCGAGGTTTCAATGAGTTCAATGCCGATAATTTGGCATATGATTCCGTCACTGGCGAGAGGGGCTCATTTGCAAGGTAGACTTTCAAACAATCTTCGACTCATTTAAGAAGAAAAAATTTACAGGAATCGATGGGAGGAATCTAAGTGGGTAGAGGACAGAAATATAACTCCAGATAATCCAATCAGTTTAAGAGCGAGGAATGGTACCATACATGCCGCGTCTAAACTAGATAATAAATAATTCAAGGGTGCCTGTCTTGTTGACTTGGAGCAGGCCTTCGACACTGTGTGGTTGGAAGCGCTCTTTTATAAGTCGAACAGGCTTGGCATAAGCAAGCCACATGCTTTAAAACATACTTCCTAATAGACAGTTCGTTGTGAAGAATGACAATTTTACTTCTATTTGTATTTTCAAATTCATAGGACAACAAAGTGTGGTTAATTCTCCGACACTTTTCAGCATTTTCACAATTGATCTTGTACATTCTCTTCCTCATGCAATAGCGTTTGCAGCAACTTACTTGCGTACAGATCGGGACTCAAGGTTGAGGCCATCAGATTGAATTTGCAATGTGATGTGAAGTTCAAGATCAACTACGAGAAATTGGAAACTATTCTTTTCAGGACTCTACTGTCTAAGGCCTCTTGGGATACAAGAAAGAATTAGGCGAAAACTCTTGATCTTAGAAAAACCATTAGCAAATTGTAATGTAGTCATGTACCTAGCTAGATCTACATCTGTAAATATCGATCAAGCCAGAGCCAAATCGACTTTTGGCATGACAAAGAGACTGTTTTCCAGCAGCCAACGCGATGAATGAAAAATTGGCGTTCAGTAGTAAGCAATGAAAAATCAGCTGAATAAAC
Source organism: Orthonevra nobilis (assembly GCA_963555765.1). Classification (NCBI taxonomy): domain Eukaryota; kingdom Metazoa; phylum Arthropoda; class Insecta; order Diptera; family Syrphidae; genus Orthonevra; species Orthonevra nobilis. The sequence continues at coordinate 5,359,580 of OY743227.1, forward strand.
GAATCTTTTCATGTAGTTTTGGTGGCTGTCCACTGATAATGATTTTACGCAAATAAATTATGACTAAGTAATCCAAGTACGCTTCCAAAGAACAGCCGAGAATTTTGTTGTTTTTTGAAAAGGGGAAACGTGGCCATACCTTCTGATTTGATAAACATACTGAATAATATTATTAAAGACAGCCAAAAGTTTTCTTTTCATTGCGGCGCTCGTATAACAGAATATTTTGGACCCATAAGTGTTTAGCGGAAGAATCAATGTCTTAGCCAGCATCAATCATGTATCGAGCGGCATGAAATATTGAGATAGTGATAAAACATTTTATTTATAATTTTCTTAATATGATGATCATCCCAACTGAGAGTTCGGTTAAACCATATGCCTAAGTTTTTTGCTTTCTCAACGTACTCGATTTCAGAAGTTCCAAGGTATATCTTCGGGAAATAGTTCGTATCTATTTCGTTTTTTGAATGACTATACATTTCGATTTCAGTGGATTGTCTAGCTTCTCATTTAATCGATGAGCTCCATCTTCAATAAGGCCCAGCTTACAACTTAAATATATCTATCTATAGCTCTATTTTTGCCTGACATTGGAAGTTCATTAATAATAAAGATCGAAAACAACAAAGGACCTAAGATTGACCCTTGAGGGACTCCTTAGGAAACATTCATAAATTCGGATACTTTGTTTTTTTTTTGTACTACGGCAAGCTTCATTTCTGCGAGATAAGAACATATAAGTTTTGCACCTGCCGGAAAGAAGCGGTACATACTCTCTAGTTTTTCAATCAGCTTTGAGCGGTTTACAATGTCGAAAGCCTTGGAAAAATGCGCACTACAGATTCGGGTTCTTAAAAGACAATGTCTCAGCGTTTGTCTTCGTTTATATAGAACTCCAGAGTTCCTCTACAAGAAATTCTATCGCAATTAAGTCCTTTATAAAAGGGCCAACCTGATAAGTATGTTTGATTATTAAGCTTATCCGAAGACACATTGCAAGGACAATGACTTCGGTAAACAGCTTGATCTCCGGAATTTTCTATCCAAGCGATTTGTACCACGAGAGTGCGCGCCTTCGTGGCCTTGTCCCTCCGGAGACCTTCCTCTACTTCGACTCTAAAGGTTTGATAGAGAATAGAATGGCGGTGCCGCTAATCTTCCTCATCGTCCGTTCAGGTATAGGTAGGTTAAAAAATGACGAATACAAGAGCGGCTTATATACGTACGTTCACCTGCATCCTGGTCACTCTGATGATTTTTTTTTCATGATAGCGCAACGCAGCTGCAAAACATCAAAGACGAAATCGAGGCAAGTTCCAAGTGATAACTTTGAGTATCTTTAAATAATATTTAACAAGAAATATTGAATCGTGAGGGCACTCCACATTCTTTCTGATCGGAAAAAATAAATTCTTAACCTTGAGAGCTTACGTCCCTATATTCCACTTAGGGGTATGTTGGATGAGCATTCGTGGCGCGTCGAAGGTTACAAACGAAATGCAATAAGCATTTATGCAATAAGCCTTGCTGTTGAAGTTTGTCGGTTGACTTTATATTTTTGTCCCCGATAATTTTTATCGGTCGGTTTTAAGGATCAATGAAATGATGGTTTGGGATCTGATAGAGTAAAGCATTTCTTGCACCGCTTGAGGACTATTTCGAGGCGTTAGGTCCTATCGCTAAATGTCTTTACTCCCAAATCGAAAATGACAAAATGCAGTGTTTCTGGCAGCATCGGTTTTGTTGACACTCAAATAAGGTTGTCAGGTTTTTCTGTTAATATGTAGTGCAAGTCTCATACCATTAGCGGGTAGCGGCTGATGGTTCCTAAGCTTTAAGACTGTTCTGTAAAAAAAAATGAAATGAATGAATGAAAATGGGCATGCTTTCATAAAGAAGCCAATGTATCCTGATTGTGTGACTGGTGTTCTCCTAAGTCTGGCGACATTATTGACTATTTTTCTGTTTAGAGTCAGAAAAGAGGGCTACGAAAGCGTTATAACAGATTTTATTGTGGTCAGACGAATTATCGCCATTGGATTCTTTTCTGAGGTACCATTAAAGAGAGAATGTTTGTCAACCTTTTCGTGAAATCTGGGCACTGGGCATCGAAAATGTTTCATAACTTCCTCGCAAATTGTAATGCTTAGTAACCAGGTTCAGCAGAAAGGCAGATGGACTTCGAATGGATAAATACGATGACGTGTATTTGGAAGTGTATTATAGGACGTAGCAAAATTATTTTTGCCTATTGAAGCTGGTGCATAACTGAGGTCTCAGTCTCGGATGCACAAAAATAGCAGAAAACTTTTCTTCTTTATGAAGGGCACCTCTGTGGGCGCCTGCCGGTTAATATTTGTGAATGTGGTATTTCCATTTTAATGCAGACATACAACTAAAAGCCAACACATAAGGGGATTCAATGTAATGCCCTTGTCAACTTCCCTTGCATCCTCCTAGTCAAGCTCACATAATAGGGCAAAGAGCATATAGAGGCATGTGGCATCCTGCCACATGTCGTAGACCCCAACCGACAGACGCACACATATTCTATTTGGAATTCCGGTTATATTGTGTGTGCAGAATGCAGAACGTAGGGAAGCGTACAAAACTTCTGAGCTTACATTGCATTCAGCGGTAGCAATAAACTACTCGTATGTGCATCTGTATTTATGCTTTCAGGATACCGGTCGACTGAGTTCACAGTCCTTTTGTTTAAATACAGTTTCTATTCAAGGATAGAGGAGTTCCAGTAGTAATCAGCAGTCACACATCCCGTTCCCGAGCACGAAATGAAGTGTGATTTACGCACTCAATATGAAAACAGGATATTTATATACACAATGGAAGAAGAAGGAGATTCCTTTCTGTTCTGCTTTCTTTTTCAAATGCTTTTCTCCTGCCGATGTTGTACAGCAGTGAGGCGGAACCGAAGTCTACTGGTTCTCTATTATTATTGCAAACTGTTTAAGGGACAAGAACATTAAAGTCCTTTACGAGTTATTGTCCCTTCGCAAGGGTGTGTGTATATCGCAAGCACAGAAAAATATAACACTTGTTAAAGGAGTCATCCTGCTGGCCATTTATCATACGAAAGTGTCATATAAGGTTCGTAATCAGATTTTGAGGCTAAAATATGTTTGCACATCCTTTGGGTTCGCCATGTTTTCCTTTCCCAATTTCAATTGAATTTCTTTCTTTTTTTTGGAGAAAGACTTGTCGCCTAATCAAAGCCACCGATGATGTCCTTTCCGTGCTATTATTTTCTTTTTTTTTGTCAATTTTCTCCACTAACGTTATCCTTTTGCTGCCATTAAGTGGGTGATATATGTCCTTATACTCGTCGTACTGCACCAACAATCTACCAAATGTGTGGGTGTGCATACATACATCTATGTATTTGCATTTGAAAGAGGAGGTCAAAGGCAGAGAACAATATAATTTTTTTTCTGCCATGCTCGTCGTCCTTTTTTAAATTGTGTTCATTCGATATATTTTTGCTATCCTTAATATTTCTTCGATATTTGTTTGGCTGATGGTTGTCTCGTTCTCGTTCGATCTTATGGGCAGGATATCAGGGATTAGGAGACTGGATGAGACAGTGTGAGGAAATTTTGTGGACCAACTTTTATGCTTTTTAAGTACTTTTCGATGCGGTGGGGTAAGGTATGGGTGGGTAATAAAACTGATATCGTCGATTGAAAAGTGCAAAATTTACAGCTTATTGGGGTGGTTTTCGACGGCGACGCCAGATGGGTAGGGAATGAATGAAGTGGCTCCTTGGGTCTTTTGTGATATGTTTTATGGGGCAATTCTTTGAAGGTGGGGTAAACTATTAAGGGGATTTCCACTTATTTCTATTATTTTTTTTTTCTTTTCTATAGTCCTTAATATTCAATTTCGAGTATCAACTCGGGAATAGACAATAAAATGGTCGTAAAGGACGACGACGCTTGTGGATGAAATTTCTTTTATTTTTTTTTGTTTGGGAATGAGACTTGCACTACAGACGTCTCGATCACCGTTTTAGAATTGCAGATAGGAATTTATATTTAAGTCAGTCGGTGATGGTACTCGAGGGGAATTGTATCGTGATGTTTATCGATATTGAAGGATGGATTCCAGTTGGATTCAATTTTCTTTAATAAAATAAAGCGATTCGGATTTAAAGAGGGAAATTCTACTGAAGACGAAATCGTTTGATTGAGGTACAGACTCATTCATGTAAAAAGAAAATATTACAGGACAAAGAATGGATCCTTGTGGGATGTCGCTTTTGATTGAAATGAAAATCAACCACCAAGTGTGTTTGTGGATCCTTGTGGGATGCCATTCCTAACTGAGAGGAGACCTGAAGGCCTCTAATCACTTAGTGTGTTCAACCAGTTGGGGTTAGAAAAAAACAATAAAGGTGATTCTTGATGTCGTCAGCAACGAGAACATGAGAATGAGAGTAAAAGAACAAAAGAACACACATAAAGCTGCGTTGGTAACTATGGAGGTGGATTATGTGTAGGAAAGAAGAATAACCGATTCTACCAGAGAGATTTTGTTGAATAAAGGTATTATCGTTTTAATGGTTTGTTAGTAAATCAGTTTAAATCGATTCTCGTGGGGTGAAAGTTCTTATTGCAACTCCATTTATTAAGACCTTCGTTGAACTGCATAGATTTTATGTGAATGGGTACCTTTAAATAAGAGACCGAATATCACTAGCATATTCCAGAATTGGTCACACATAAGAGACTTTGTGTGAAAGGTGATGATAGCAATGGGAGAAGTGAAATTGAATTCTCTTTCCCAAAGAACAGCAAGTGCGAGTCAACTTAGGGAATAAATTCACCGCAAAAGAATAAGGTAGACATTGACGAGAATAATTGGTAACATGACATTCATAAAATCATTCCGCAGCTTTAAATGGTTTTTACTGCACCAAATTTGAAAGCCGTTCATTCTCATTGACATACATATGAAGATGGGAAGATTGAACTCAGATAAAATTTGCTCAACATCGTAAATCGTTAATAAAAAAAGTATTGTGGACCTAAGTGGCTACCTTTGGGCACACCTGCTACAGCGAAGAAACGAATGGACAGCCACGAACGGAAAACGATTTTGTATCGTCGATATTGTCGATATAATTTTATCAAAACGACAAAGAAAGGAAGGAATGAAGGAGGAACCCAAAGACCTTTTACTTAAGGCAGACGATGCGCCAACAGAAAATATCTAAAGCTTTACCAAAGTCAGTGCAAAGTTTGGGTTATTGATTTTTAAAATGCAAATTCGGAAGACTTTAAAAGATTTACGCAAATTCTGTTAAGATTAAACAATTCAGCCAGCCACTTCTGAAACTATAAGCGAACAACTTTTTGACAATAAAGTCCAATTCTTTACAGCAGCAGTAAAAGACAGCATTAATCAATCCGTGTCAAAAAAGGTCATGCAATATTTGCCGACGATATGGAAATCAATCTGCAATCTGTTTTCAACACAACTTTATCGTACTTCAATTATTGGAAAATAAAAATAAACGCTTCAAAAAGTCGGACTGTCTTTTAAACTAAAATAATAAAATAATAAAGCTCCTGTTTCTTTACCAGCTACATTTGATCTTTCAATGGCACACAGATTGAGTGGAATTCAAGTGGTAAATATTTATCTTGGGGTGCACCTCGATAAACATCTGACATTTGGACACTAAGTTAAGTAAATTTTGTATCCGTCTGTATTTTTGCATTCATCGAAAATCGAAGATGAAAAAAGAAAAAACAGCTTTCGACACTACACGGAGAAAGTTGCTCCGAGATATGAGTTTAACGCAAGATGCAGTGCGTCGGAAAATGTAATTGTCGCTAACTTTAAACAGCGACAGAATTATTGCCGAGTTCGTTCCTTTGACGTCACATTATATATTTGTGCAATCAAAATAGTTACTAAAAAATTTATTCACTTATTAATTTTTATTTAATTATTTTTTTGTTATTTATTTCTTTATTCATTTATACACATATTAATTTTTCATTATTTTTTTTTTTTGTTTTAATACAATTATTTATTTATAAAATATTTATTTACTTTAAGTTCTTTATTAATTATTTATGTATTTTTTAACTCATTTATCTATTTGTTTTTTTTTTAAATTAAATAATAAAATTGAATTTTGGAAAACTGAAAGTAGGAAGAATCAAAAATGTAAATATTTTCGCTTCAATAAACATATATCGGGTTTTTCAATAAGTGCGCTACAAAAGTATTTTTTTTAAATAAAACAAAAACGGTTTTGGATATCAATGAAATTCTTTATTCCTGTGAAAGTACGTTCGATGCCATTATGTATGGAACTCGATTTATTTTGCATGGCCACCACGGGCACGCTTGCAGAAGGCCAGACCAAGGAACCCAATTTTCGACGGTTTTCAAGCATTAATCGGCCGATACTGCTGCAATTTCACATTCGATATTAGTACGAAGTTCATCAATCGTCGCTGGCTTGTTGGCATAGATCATAGACTTGACGTAGCCCCATAGGAAATAGTCTAACGGCGTCAAATCGCACGACTGAGACGATGATTGGAGACTTTGGAAATAATTTAATAATGTTTTAGAAAATAGGATCGTTGGGGCGAAATTATGTAAGATGACAACGAAAATTGTATGAAGCGTACGTTTCCACAAGAGCTGACTTTTGTGGCCATCCAAGGAGGAGATCTATTTTGGACAAGCTTCATACATATTGGTCAAAGCGAAGAAGGCGAGGGCCATGGAATTATTTCAAAAGCTTAGCTTTACGTTTAAGCATAAGTTGGACTCAGCAGTCTGACATATTATAACGCCTCTTAACAGTGTCATTAGAACAGCCTACGGCTGCCAACATATTTTTCGATTCAAGACAAAACCATTAGGAAGTGGTTAACAAGCTTAATTTGACAATCTGACAGTCTTTTCGTTCCTTAATTGCACGATTACTATTTTCTGGTGCTTATTTTCTACTGTCTGTGGTGAGTTTTGAAAATGTTCTTCAGTCGCACTTATCACAACAAAGTACATAATGCGCACAAAATCCATCACAACAAAGATTAAAGGTCTTCATTGTGGTTAAATAATTTGTTTTTAGCAAGATAATCTGTTGACCCTACTTATACATCCGTTACATTAGTCTGCACCTTTGACAATTACGTGGAACATAATTAAATCCCACACACATTATCCAAACAAGCCTACAAAAGTAGGCGTATCTTCTTTAGTCGACTTAGTCCTTGTTATCCTTCCGCATACATCACAAACAATTGACACACACACAAACAGTACCAACTTCAAAGCCAAAACACTAATGCAATTTTCACACTTAACATGCACCCGCAACGGTCGAGGCGTAGTCTTGTTCTTCTTCATCGTCATATCTCTAAATCCGAAAATGAGATCAACAACAACAGTACACACTATAAAAAGGATATACAGCGCGCAGTGAATAAAATACTTCAAAGAAACTTCACAGCTGACATAAGTGGATTCCCATTTGGTAAGTGCACACATACATGCATACATACATATATACAAAATACCAACATGCACACGCCCCCTCCATTAGAAGCGAATGACACACGAAGGAGTGTGTGCACTTCCGTGTTATGTCCTTTCAGGCAAACACAGAAGCGAATTGAAAGGGGATACAACGAAAAAAACAGAAAAAAACAAATACTGGGAGAAAATAAAGCTAATCTCCTAACGGTATTTTGTGCAACAGTGAAAACTGTGCTTTCCAACAGGCGCACCAAGGATACCTGTGGAAAAATCTTCTTTCCATGTCGCCAAACGTGCAACATCCAATTCAGCCCACACAAGTTAAAGTATGACAAAAGAATCCCGTCCTTCTCAGTCTCGAGCAAGCGACATGTGAACACTTTTAAGAGCTGCGAATTCTCTAACAATATAATCCGAGGACGATAGAGCACCGTGTACTAGTAGAAGAAGCTCACCTTCACCAGAATAAAAAAAAAAAAACAAGAAGAGCAAGGACGACGACGACGACGACGACGGCAGTGATGACGCGCCCAACTCTAATGCCATCAATTGAGCCACATCCACGTATGGTTTCATGTTTATGTGAACTCTCTTTCAAGGATCTGACTCGATTCGATTTGCATATCGAATTGAGGCAAAGTAGTACGAGTATACACAGTGATGTGCTTCCTCTAGTACTACTTTCCGTGTAAGTCCATATCAAATATTTATCGTCCTTGGCAGTCTGTTTTTTTTTTCTATTTCTCCTTGTCTGTCGTTGGATTGTCGTGTCTAAAGGATCCTCTCGCTGCTCTCGCGGACACCTTATTTATTATGAAGTATTCTTTGACATATGAAATCACTCTTTTGCCAGCTTCCAGCAGTCTTTGTTTTATTCAAATCGCCTCTGCACTTTGCACATTGGCACATTAGTTGAAGGGCCATATACCACTGCCAGGATCAGGCATCCTGCAATATGTTAACTGGTTTGGCTGTTGCTTGTTGGTTGGGTGGTTTTATTCGATATGTCGCAGTACAGAAACTCAACATTTCTCTTCTTTTTCAATTATCCTGCCGCAACTCGAGTGTGTTAAGGTATCGAAACCCGATTCTGTGTTATCCTTTTTCTTAGTTTCATAGTCCGCGCCATCATGTTCCTCCATTAAGACACGTGACTTGTTGTGTTGCCTAGCAAAGAGTTCACTGTTTTCGTATTCCATGCATGAAGTGTACAGAGGTACATTTACACTCATATGCGCAACAAACTTGCAAGACCGACAAATGAAACTATCTACAGCCATGGCCAAAAGGAAGGAGCTCTTGCAAAAAGATGTAGCCACTTTTGTTATTTCTTTCGAATCCTTTTTGAGGTGTTCTTGAAAACTAGAGGCTGTTCGCTCACGCGGTCAAGTGAATGTTGTTTTCTTCAAACAAAGTGCTTGAAGATTTTGTTCAACGAACTACATATGATTTTCGGTCTTATTTTTTAAGACCCTGATACCTTCCTCGCTTTGTATCTTCAACGTCCAGCTTCATCAGTATTTCAACTCATAATTTTAAAAGAAATTGTTTTTCCAAGTGCGCCCGATAAATTCACAGATAGCTCAGTAGAAGCTTCCTTTCGAAGCTTTAGCGAAACTTTTTTATTGTGAGGCTGGTTCTGATGATATAATCTTTTTTCTTCCGGATTTTTGTGTGATTTTCAACTTACTTCGATCCCGAAAATGCTGCTTCCAGTTTTGTTGACACAAGCGCTTTAAAATTCGCGAAAATTTGATCTTAAAAACGAAGGTTTTAACTTCTAAGTCGCCTCTAATCTACGGGCTGTGAATCGACGATTTTCTTTTATAGAGCACCGAAAACTCACTCAAAACTGATCTTTGCTTAACTTTCCTGCTGTTCGTCCAGCATTCGATCAGTTTTGCCGGGATTCGAGACTACATGGGATCGCCTTTCTTGCCTCAATATCCTTTTAAGGATGCCCATAAGAGTAACAAAAACCACAAAATAAGAGCTAACGAAATATGGTGCCCAATACTTTTGGCCAAGACTGTATATATGCAGAACATTTTCTAACCAGACATGTTTCCATGTTTTGTTTATTTTGTTTCGAGAGGAGTTTGCCTTGTTTTTTTTTGTTAGGATGTGTCGGAAGGATATCACGGACATGACCACCAAAAATTGTTTGCAATGACCCCAGCCGACGGCAGTGACTTTTAAAATTGCTTGCATAGTGTGTGCTAGACACTCTCAAACTACCTATCTAATAACCCACCCAACTGTGCTCTCGGATGGCACTCTTGTTTTCAAGTTTAAGTCCCGTACGGCCATTGTGAAATTTAGGAAGCCAATTGCGTTCTTATGGCACACACATGAGGAGCATAGTAGAATGGGAGTAGACTTTTCAACGTCAGCAATTGTTTATGGAGGAAACTGCCGCAGACGATGAATTTAGAGTAAAAGTCAGTATTATCTTGCAATAGTGAAGGGGAGGAGTGAGTGGCTAGCTGTTAGGGCCAGATTTGTATGCCATGATTCCGGCAAGGAGAACAATATATTTGAGTGGACGCAATTCGAAGACTCCAAAAAAAAAGAACTCAATTCAAGCTCAATTTCCATCAAAGAAGGTGTTCCAGACTTAGCCTCAAGCTGCAATAATCAAAACACCCAGACGAAGCTTGAAACAACGACCTGACGGCGTTACTCAAAAATCCAGCGATAAAATCATGAAACAAGTCGCTGCTAGGTTAGATTAGAGCGGATGAACTTCCCATAGTTGGTAGTTACCAAGGTGGCTTGAAAGGACCATTTTGATTCCCCATTACAAACTTTGTCCTTATTAGAACTTTGTTTATAGTGTAACCCTTTAGTGCTCCTGATGAAACCCGTTTGGTTCTTGAGTGATACCTTTGCGAGTGCTTCCAGTTCGCTGTGCGTTTTGTTCCCCGTGGACCAAAGTTATTGCGACTGAAGTTTGAGGCATTCGCAAAGCAGGCGCTTAATTGTCTCCATTTCGTCTTCATCCTGGCAGCTCCTACAAAAATCGTCGGAGAAGATGCCCATTCTGACCGCCATCCTGCCTATTGCGCAATAATTCGTCAGGATGACATAGACTTCGAGATAAGAGACAATCGTCCCTAGAGTTCCGTACTCTACTGCTTCGTTTTCGAGTCACTTTCAGTTCAAGGCTAGACGGTGCAGTTGGTTAAGCGCCTACCTTTCAATTGGAAAAATTAATGGGTTTAGGGTTAGAGTAAGGCTGGAACTCTAATCTACTTTTCCAAGCTATTCCGTCAAACGAGAACACCAAGGATTCCTTTAGCATCCGGTAGCGACTTCAACCTGAATTGTAACAGCACTTTATCATTATCCCAAGCACGCTGCTTCCAGTTTTTAGGACCAAGTTTACAAGCATTCCCGATTGCCTGGTCTCTGAACAAACCGAAGGTTTGTTGTTAAATCTTTTTTAAATACAAGCACGTCTTGAAATCATTTTTGTAATTTAAGGAGATGGTATATCTGGTTTGACTCTCTTTTAACTTCGCTGCTTTCTTCTGAAGCATGCAACTGAACGCGGCACAAAATCAGTGAGTGAGTGCTGCAGGAGTATAGGTATGATTCCATCCTGACTTTTTGACATAAACGGGGTAATTCTCTGCCTTCTTAATTTTTAACAACTTCAATTAACTTCCAACCCTTTTGCCCTGAGTTTCTCTTCACCAATTTGGCAGAGCTGTTGAATTCGTTTAGACAAGTCATGGTTCAATTCAAGTCTTATGGATTTCAGCTCGTTTTAAATCAATTGAAAAGGGTCATTTACTCAAATGCGGTCATTAAAAATTTCTTACATTACGTTTTACGAATAATATCGGTCGAGTGTCGGCATTATTCAGGACCATTTTGAGCCGTTTTCACTTCATTTTTAATCGTTATAGCGAAAACTTCTGATGATTTCCGACTTTTGTCGTATATTCTGTCTGACAGCTTCCAGAGTCTGCTTGTTCTTCAAAGACTCGCAGCCCAAAGGAAGAAAGTAAATCGAGAGATCTTTGCCGGCGCGATTACATGCCTTCCCGTTCCAATCCATGCGGCAATAATAATTCGGTTCACGTGGTTCTGTATTGCTCTCCAACTACTTAGCGGCTTTTGCTTCAAAGACGCGACAAATGAGGCCCGATGATACGAGCGAGAAGAACAGCGCACTATGCAGTGACTTGAAAACAGCGTGAATTAAACTTTTCGTAGCTCTTCGTTGATGATGCTCAATCCAAGCTTCGTTTGTTTATGTACCCATTCAAAATGAAATGAGCTTCTTCGCTTAGAATGAATTTCGATAGAAAATCGTCCACTGCGTCGTTGAGTTTCAGTAGCGTAGTTAAGACGCGATTGAAGGTCTGTTCACAGTAGTTGTGAAATCGATTAGTGACCGATCGAACATTCGGTTTCGGCCAGATTCGGCCAAAAAATTGGTTTCGGCCACAGTTTCGGTTTCGGCAAAAAATCGGCCGAAAGTCAGTCTTCCACAAGGCACACAGCAATTTGGCCCATGGTGATACCGAGAGGGTTATATGGATTAACGTATCTGCCTGTATTGGGGAGTAAGTGAGTATTGAGAGGTTTTCCTCCCGGACGAAGAAGGAGGAGAAGGTGGAGGGAACTAGTTTGCTGCGGCAAAGCTGTGAAGAAATGGGAACGTTGCTTTCTTTGTCTTGATATTGCTATGATCAGACATTCATTGAGAAGATTTAGTAGTTTTCTGGTTCTCTGTTTGTTAAGAAGTTTCCAGGTTTGTCTGGTGGTGTTGCAAGATGTTTTTTTATTTTTTATGCTTAGTTTGACCGCAGCTTATGGCATGTCAATATGTATTGTGAGTTGCATCTGTGAGGGTTCATTGTACCTTTACAGGCCAGCTCATGTGCTCTGCAGGTTCCGTGGATTTCCCTATGTCCTGAAACCCCGTAAACGTGATCTTAAGGGATACCCGGTGTTCCTTGACAAGTTTGGATGTAGATTTTATGGCAGCTTGGCTGTCGGGCGAAGTGAATGTATCCAGAAATGTAACTATACAACAGCGATTTCGAGGTCGTGGTAAAATATGGAAGACTGAGATTACTCAAAAAGATAAACTTCCACTTTTCGATCGAGTTCCGACCCATTGGTTGTTATCGTGATAGAACCGGCCGATATCGGAAAATTTATTTTTGAGAGTATATATCCTATAATTGTTGGAAGGGAAATCTACTCCAAAGATTGAGGACTAATCAAAATCAACTCTTGAGTCGTACCAACACAAACTTCGTCCTAGACAAAATTGAGTTGTATGCGATATGCGATTCATGATCGTTGTTTTGATTGAGTAAGACCAAAGATGAACTTAAAATGAATTGTAAATGGGAGACTTAGGATTATCGTCGGCTTCATTTCTTGTGCTTAAATATTCCCACATACATTTATCATTTTAGTGTGGCATTTCGATATTTTCCTTCATTACCTCCCAGAATGACAATATCGATAGCTTTTGCTACTTTTTCAAATTGCATATATTTTCATCTGAAAAACATTGGTTTTGTATGCAGATTTTGATAGTCGTTTCTATGCCGATTTCGAGAGATGTCGTTTTCTGGAAAGACCTCTAGACTTTGGTTCATAATAAAAAACCACAAGAGTGGTAAGCAAACTGTGCGGACGTTGTGATCTACCTTACCTTGAATCATAAAAGTTGCAGCATGTGTTTTCTACTGTTAAACTATAGTTTCACGATAAGATAGCGTCAAGCAACAGCAAGCCTTAAAGGTGCCTTAAATACGGACACACATCCAAGTGTGAAATTTCGAGTTTTTGAACAGAGAAACTGGTGACGCCCCTTTTGTCTAGAGGATGATTTCAAGACATTGAGAAAGAGGCACTTCGAAATATGAAATGGCCTCATCTTAATGCTGTCCAACATCGAAAGAAAATTTGCAAGTTGAAAACGTGTAGAAGTTGATCGATTGTTGCAAAACGAGCCACGTTATATAATCAAAGTTTTTTTTAGTTACAAGCTTAATGAACTGAATGTTGATGCAGCTTTGCAATAAATTTTGATATTAAAATTGAAAATGAAATCGAATTTGTCCAGAAACTTATGAACAGCAGTGTATATATATTTTCAAATATTTGTTTCCTATAAGGAAACTGAAATCTATAAGTTTAAAGGAGTGCGAACTTTTTCATACGAAAATAAATTTGATTTTAATTGAACAAACGAAACTGTCCCTTTTTTGACATTTTTTTTGTTTGTTATAAAATTTAAACCACCCTATGAAATTTTCCCAAAATCTTTTGAAGTGTTCATTTTGCACAAACGCTTCGAATGAAACTGACTTGGACTCGATAGCTTGATTTGTTTCGTGATATTTGAGACGAAAAAATACGAACAAGCGAACGTACACACAAACACACAGACATCTTTCGAGACGTGGAGATATGTTTTTAAAAATTTTTTGAATTCCGAAAGTCGGACCGATGTCAAGCACTTCCAGATGGGAATTTAAAAAAAAAAACATATAAATTTAAAAATAAAGTGGGGATCCCTTAACAAAACACGTGTTTTAAAAAATCTCAATTAAGTTTTACGCCAAGAAGTAGAAAGCTATGAAAAATTACAAAAAGAAAGCGCAGGGTAGCGCTAGAATTTATACAAATGTACCCCGCTACGCAAGGAAATCTTCCACATACCCTTGATGTGGCTTGTTAAATTTAACATCATATTTTCAAGCAGCGGAGTTAACAAAGGATGCTAAGAACAAGGCTATTGAACGGTAACTGAGAACATTTCATGTGAAGCAACACACAGAAGACATCCTAGTTAAAAATAACGGAGTCCAAATCTCGGCAGATCAAAATGTAAGTTAACACCGCATAAATTCATCGCCACATGAATTACGATCACTCCTACGAGTTGCAGCATTTTCCGCTGACGCGACGTCTGGGCAACGAGAAGCGCATTCCAGCACGGAGAGATAACAAAAACCTGTGGGAGCACTTCCAGGAAATGCACATCGTCGCGATATGGTACTGTTGGCAAGAGGAGAATAGTATTTAAGCTAGGATAGGAAATTAATCAGAACAGTTGTAAGATTATATTTGTACGGGAAAGCTCTGCCCAACAGAGCTAAGAAATAAAAAATATTTTTTTATTATAAAAAAAACTTAGAATAAATTAATTTGTATTTTGATTTTCAAAAATCAAACCTTCATTTACTTCAAAATTAAAAAAGTCTCTTCCCATTTTCTTCTCATACAAGTAGTTTCCTAAGGTTCATATGAGTTGCTACATTAGTACAGGTTAAAAACATTTGTCGATCCTTTTACGAATCATCCTGCATGTCGTTTGCTTATTCACAGAGTGTCAGTTAACATTAAACGATAACAATGGCTCTTGTGGCGTAATACACTTGACTCAATGCTTTTTTATAACCCGTAAATACCCAATAATCTCTGTTTCGCAAAAGAATAACAAACATTTCTCTACGGATTTTGGGAAATTCCATAGGAAGCTCACTCATAAGCGTGGCGCCTTTTATACTTGGCTTCCTCCATTTGAATTATTCTTTCTAACCTTTTTGTAATCCGCTCCTGTGTTTCACAATGCACGACAACGAAGGTCAAGCTTATCGTCTGTGTGTGTGTATGTGTGTGTGTTGACCAAACTCATTTATGCCCAAGCATACATCCGGACTGAGCATATTTACCCACAAACTAACATCAGTCCTAGATAAACTACATACACACTAGAATATTATTACCATTTTTGTCCTTGCTACCACCAAGCAACGAGAATTTTAGTGCTCGGAATATTTTATTAATTTTACTGCACAACATGATGAATACAAGAACAAGAATAACATAGGACATGAGAAGAGTACATGACAAAAAAAAAAAACAAACAAACAGAACGAGACCAAAGAAGACCAATAACAACGACAATAAAGCAAGGATAATGGCCGTAAACAAACAAACAACGCAAACGGCCAGCTAAATAAAAGCCAAAACTATAAGAATCGATTTTCTTTTTCATCGTGTGCTTGTGTGCGTTTAACTGTTTGTCAACCCCTCAATCATCTGTTCATATATCCTTTTTAGTCTTCAAAGAAATTCTTCTATCTTGTATCTCTAGAGCAACCGTTTGGGCTCTATTTTTATTACTTTCACTTTTTGTTGTGGTGTTTTCTTTTCCTTCCCCTTTGCTGATTGTCTATAGAATATTTTTGATCCTTTCTCTTCCCTTTCAAAACTGTTGGCAGTTGAATTGTTGTTGGCGCCTCTTTTACAAGCGATGTCTAGCCAGTTAGACAATTTAAGGATGCTGTCTCTGATTCCAAGTCGCTTGTTTCGAATTATATTTCTGCTGACAGCGAGCAAACCAAGGCAGGAGTATACCTGCCAAGGATATTCGCAGTAATTTGAACCATAATTTGATTGAATTCGCAACTGTAGTCAAGGAACAGAATCAAAGGGAAAAAAAAATATGTATAAATTTTACCGCCAAGCAAAATTTGATAGCCACTTGAAAAGGATTCCCCATTCAATGGCACTGATTGATTTGATATCCTTTTACACAAAAGGATTTCAGACTTATTTCATAATCTCTTTTTTTTTCTTTAGTCAACAACAATACGTGTTTCTGTTATGGCCAACAGCACTCCTTTCACTTGGAAGACAATACAAGTGTGTATTTACTTCAATCTAATCTAACGCAGGAAGCCAGCAAAAGGATAAACTTTGATAGGGATATACTGAATGTCGTTCTTTTTACACATCTCACATCGAATGTCACACTTCGTACTGATCTTATCGCTGTGAATTGGTCGTTGCTTCGTTTAGGATTCGTTTTTGATTTCTGTCCCATTTTTTCTTCTATGCCATTTAGCTTAAAGGACGACAAACACTCATCACGGTGTTTTTTTTTTTGTGCTGTGCCAGACATGTACTCGCATTGTCATCCATTAAGAGATTAAGATTTCCTATTTTATTGAGGACTAGTAGCATCCTTTTTTTTATGGATATCAATTCAATTGGAGCTTGTATTACCAGACACTGTGATTCTGTTTTTCTTTATTCGCGTCCTGTGATGTGCTTTGTAAGTAGTTTTTTTCGTTTTTGTGTCAGGAAAGGGGTTCTAAAATTAGATTGCCAGGAGGGGGTAAATTAGAAAAATCTATTAGTGGATTGAGAAGGCGGTGGTGTGGGTACTCTTTTATCGTTTTGCCTGCGGACTTTTAGTATTTGAAGTTGAAAGGTAGTTGTTTTGAAGTGGTCATTCTAACAGATGAATGGAGGACTTTCAACTGGAAGAATATAAACTTTAGCCGCTTTATTTATTTTTATATTCAAAGTGATCCTTTTGTAGATAACCATTTAGATTTTGTTTGCACATAGTTGTCAGTTTTATGTGTGATCATTTGTCCATCTGGGACCGATTCAACGTTGTCAAGTTTGTTTTCGCACTCATCTTTTTCTCCTCTGTTAGGTCAGTTTATCGTCCGATCACCGACTGTACTGCATCTTTATCAATTAGGCTGCGATATATTCTGGCTTGGCCTTTAAAACTTTCCAATGTCATCTCGCTTTCGGACCACTTCATCAACAACAAAGATCACCAAATGATCCTGTTTTTTGGCCTGCTTCTTGAATGCGACTACGTATTGACGTAATCCTTTAAACGGCTTTTAAGGGGGTATTCTAGTCTTTATTTTTTATACTTTCAAAGTTTAACTATTCAAGAATATATCTGCAGAGGATTTTCCAAAATTCGAATTATTTTCGGAGATATCGGTATTTTGCTGACCCGGCATCCAACGCATTAAAGGAGGCCAGAACTGCTCGATGTGACGAGAGAAACGCGGAAACTAGTTTTTTCGAAGTCGAGGAAGGTCCGATGTGTGAAGCCGGAATCGCAGATTGAATAAATGTAAGTCTATTTCATCATTTCATGACTAAGACTGCGAAATACTTTACGCGAAATATCAAACGCGTTTTTCTCGAAACTGTGTTTTTGAAAACAATACCCACGATTTCTCAGGTTCTACTAGACCGATTTACCTGTAATTTTTAGAGAGTCTTCTTTATAGACTTGTCTTGAAACTATCCATATCCCCAAATTTCTATTATTTTTTTTTCGAAACAGTCAAAAAAAGTGCTACAAAAATTGTTGTTTTCTTCAGGCAGTCGCCATTCTGTGAAAAAAAAATCTTTCCAACTTTTTCTTAGTTCCAGACATTGCGACATTATTCTAGATTTATCATTTTTTTTTGGATTCAGATTGCTAGGAGGGTTGAAATGATGTTGTAGACTTACATCCATCATTTTTAAAATAGGAATGAAGCCTTCATTAAAGTAATAAATAAACAAGTATTCAGTATTTAATATTCTACAATTTGATTCGCCCCTGATTGGAAATCCTCAATTTCTGACCTCGATTTCGAAGGTTCTTCAACTATCGTCTTGGAAGAAAAACTGTTCATTTTGACCCCAATTAAAATAATTACACTTTATGAGTACGTGTGGATTTAACGAGCCCCAAACAATCGTCTTTTGAGCATATATTTCGTTACCTGCTTAAAAGGACAAACAGAGAAGCTTTAACGAAGTTTTATTTATTTAAAATTACATTTCTAAATTCCTCTTTTTCGGCAGCACTTTGGAAGTAACTTTACAATATTTCCCATCGATATTTCGTATCATAGACTCGTTTTCATTCAATCTTTTGAATTGATCAAAGCTGAAAAACTGACATATAATTCAAAAAGAAACCTTATTGCGTTCAGAACAACATTGGACAGTCTCGATTTGAAGACGACGAAACGCCATATTATTCCAGAACAAGCTTCGTCCT
Source organism: Orthonevra nobilis (assembly GCA_963555765.1). Lineage (NCBI taxonomy): Eukaryota > Metazoa > Arthropoda > Insecta > Diptera > Syrphidae > Orthonevra > Orthonevra nobilis. Next base: position 5,377,962 of record OY743227.1, read on the forward strand.
CGACCTTATGTTTTCGTTGAGCAGTTACAACTTTCACGGAACATACTATCTCAAATTGTTTGTGCATGACATTGATCCTTGCGGATGTAACGGAATGCGGATTTGAAAGGTAGTCAGAGGTACACAGATGTACGCAATGCTGTACTGGAACATGTTCAACTCAACGTGCATTTCTTACGACCGAGGAACAGTTCTGTAGAATTCGCAAGTGAGTGCGAGCAAGTTGAGAGCCAGCAAGTTATTAACAAAGGAAGACATTTTTGGTTTATTAAAGTTATGTATTAAGGTCTAAGTGATGACATACCACTGGCAGTAGAGTGACAAAGCTATTTGCAAAATAAAAAGACTTGCTTCTATATCAATCAATTGTAAAAAAAATACTGCGAATTTTAAGCGAATATAAAAAAAGTCGGTAGCAAATTCTCTGTACCAATTTGAACGCCACCTTTGAAACAAAAATAGAAACAAAGCACATCTAAGATTCAAACCAGTACACTCTTTAAATGTAATATAATTCCTTGGAAAAAGAGAATGCGGAACCCCGGCATAGGTATAAATCTAAGGGTGCTTTAAAACCCTTTTTCAAAAAAAAAAAACCTTCATTATGGCATCGCTACATGAATTAAGATTTACCATATCTCCTGTGTCCGACTAATGTCCTTAAATGTCCTGATGGATCTCCTGATATGTTTAACCAAATCAAAGCCACAACTTCTAACTCGTTTCTCTGAAGGATATCAAAACACTGTATCTCTAATAGATTCTCGTTTAAGCCCATTCATCAATGAACTACTTCAGCATTGAGGACCATGTAATCGAATATTTTACCCATTACCACTTAAACGGAGTTACTTCACAGACGTTCATAGAAATGATTTCAATCAGAGGTCCTGTTTCGGTTGTGATGCCCAAATCAATAAATCTTCTGCCACTCTCCAGAGATTTTCAATGTACTCAATGCAGATTGAACAAATCAATAAAACCACATCTCTATGCTAAGCATCCAATCTACAACATAAACGGAAACCCATTTGATTATCCTTTTACGAAATGAAATGCAAACACAATTCACTTTCACTTCTCTGCTTTTGTATATCTAATTGATGTACATCCATACTGCAACATCACACACAAAGGGTTCATTATGCACAAAAAAAAACAAAAAGAAAAAAAGGAATTCTTTCAAAAAAACGATGTCAGACAACGACTGCAACTAGCCACAAGGACACAAAAGGACATTCAGTTGCAGCAATTCTATGAATTAAACGACTGACTGAACCAAACGAACAGGAAGCTTCAACTAAATTCAAGGCACTAGGCCACCAACAATAGGGAATAAGAAAGAAAAAAAATGTAGGTAGAGAAAATCACCCAAGGACATGCATGTGCAATTTATTCAAATTGTTGATATGGAGATCCTGCAAATGGGATTTTATTAGTTATCTCTCACCAGTTTACATAATTTTTCTCGCTTTCCAAAGTGCAGAATTAGAAAGAGCTTACAACACACAGACACAGCGTAAAAAGTTTTCTAATAAACTTTAAATACTTTTAATATCGCTTTGTTCTCGTGCGATGAATTTTAGAAGGATACCCAAAGACCCATCTCCTTTAACTGCAGCCAACGAGGACACATTGTTGAATTTAAAAAGACGAGAGAGCCTAATTCTCTTCTTGTGCCGCTTTCGACCAAACTTGATTAGTTTTGTAGGCATTAGAGCAGAACTTTAAAGTCGAAAAGTTTGCTCCTAGTAGATAACTTTCCAAGGACAAAGACAAAGACTTAAGGACCCACTTTTGGTGGTAAGAAATTTTCATCGAAGCTGCTGCGGTTAATTAATATTGGTTACTTGTGCTAACGAATAAATTTTAACCGCAGGTGAACAGGAGAATGGAAAGTTAACTTGCAAGGACTATTTTTTTGTGCTTTTATTGCGGTGTAGACTTTGTAGATAGGACGAAGAAAATAAAACCAGATTAAAGGACAACATCTATAAAGAAAAAAATAAAAGTTCGTTTCGTTTGACTGTGCCTGTTGGTTTTGTGATAATTTTAAACTACCGGTGCTAACGCCGACCAGAGGGACTTGTTAACGCGTCCAAATGAAAATGCCATTAACCACTTGGCGCCTTTTTCCTTTGCCACCACAACCCACCACTCACTACTACTATCACATCACAAATCATTTTATCATCAAATTACACAAAGCGTCCCCAAAATGGACCTTTTTGCGGTGGTCCTGTCGTTGGCCAGGACTGCCCTTCGTAGTCAATTGTTGTGTCGTCAGTTGAGTATGACCACTGGAGGCACTTTTCAAAATGTACGCACTGTTTGAGGACGAAAAAAAACAACAAACTCTACGAAAGCAACGAAAAAAAAGCATAAAAGAAGGTTATCCTTTTGCGTCCCCTATCGGAGTATGACAGAAGGTGCTATCGTGGTGACCACATACAAAACTGCGAGAGCAGAGGCGAGCGTAAAATGGCGTTAACGAGGCGAATAATTTTATGGCAAAGTGTTTTTCTACTTCATTAACATACACAGACTGCGAGCGCGATTGTGAAAGATATCCTTCCAAGGGAAGAGCCTTTGCGGTTGGGACCCTTCCCCATGCTAAATGGGGAGGGTGGGCATTTTTACACCTTTTGTCTCTCGACTAGACGGTCCGCCATCGCCCATCTCAACATACTGCGTGTGATGCAGAAGAGGAAAGATATCCCATTATCGGATCAGGATATTATAATTTTTTTTCTTCCCTTGTGTCCTATGTTCCCTTACAAACCTGGTAATCATCGTGATTACCTTTATCGTCCTTATCCCAAGCTCGAACCACACTACGAATTTCCATCGTCATTGGGGGTATCTCGTTTGGCTTTTTTTTATATGGTGAGTTGATGTGGGGCCCTTATTAAAAGTGCCCTTTACAAGTGTTGGAAAATATCCTTTTTTCTTGAAGCCTGTAAAATTTATGAGTAATGAGCCATGGGTAAGTCCTTTATGTCCTCAGATGTTAATATCCTTTTGATGAGTAAAGGTAAATGATGTTCTCATACTCGTACATAAAGGTTTGTCATAACCGTTGCGCTGTGTGCGATGTCCTTTAATGTAAGGACGAGGTGTTAGGCACGATAAAACAGTATTCCTCTATTGAAACTGTGTGTGAGAGGTCGGAGTTATTAAAATGACTTTGGGGTATGTGCCTCCTTTTGGGGCGCGGCGCAATGATTAGGATATGATAACATTTCTGATCCTTGACGGATAATTTGGCTTTTTTTTTATTAGCAAGATAGTCGTGTTTGGATAATGGAAGATAAGCTGTCGGTGTAAGGAAATCATTAGTGGAATTTCCTTCAGCCTCGTCCGTAGGTCTTAATGGAATTGGGAGAGAAAATCGTGATACGCGTGATTCTGGTTTTCATTGCACGTCGTTCTTTTAATTTGGTTAATTGGATTGTTCTGTTTCGACTGATAGGAATTTAATTATATAGTGTTTTTTATCGCTGTATGCTTAATTAAGTAGTGGGTGGACTAATTATTATGTGATGGGTGGAAAATAGAGAACTTTTCTTCGACATTAGTTGCAGTCACCTTTAATGACCTCACAGCGAATATTGAGAGTATTTGGATGTGGATATCTTTTCTGAATAAACGAGTATGTTCTTTTGTAGAAGACTTGTTCTTTAAATTCAGACTTTTGAAGATTTTCCAAATAATTTTTGACATGCTTTGTGGGTAGACACATTTCCTTGATGCTATTTTTTGCGGGTGTGAATCCTCAAGTTTTAAATTAAAGACAGGAAATGTGACAAGGTCAATTCTGGTACATTTAAATACTTTCCAAATGTATTATTTAAAGTGTTTAACTCATTTACAACAACTTTTTTTGATCGAAAATGAGCTCACTGCAAAGTTTACAATTTTGTAAGCCGTGAGCAATAATCTCATTTCTAACTTCACCTCTTAACGTGACAAACTTGGCGCCTTTAGCCAAAATCGACCCAAGTTAGAAGTGTCGTGATACACTTTTTCAATGGAATTTTTTTTTGCAAATAAGGCAGAGGGACCGTCAAGCTGTCATTGCAGTTTGAACAGACTTCGTTTGCTCTGTGAAAAAATATTTTTAGTCAGAAAAATCAACCCATCGAAGTTCCTTTGGATGATTACATAACCAACGATGAGATTTTTCGCCATTCTAAGCTTTGAAGTTTTTGTGCGCAAAAGTTTGGTGCATTTTGGTTACGGATCTCGGTTAAAATCAATTCAAAATTCAACCAATGTTAATCAGAAATGCCAGACCTTAAAAAAAGCTATGCCAATGGCTCAATAAATCTTCAAATGTTCAAAGAAGAGACTTACTTCTGAGTTGCAGTAGGTTGCGCTTGGGCTGATAAACAATCCAAAGATCATCAAAAGTTGCTTGAATATACTATACAGCGAAATTCACGGTTGATTATTGTCAATGTGCTGGTGTGCATATCCTTTATCTCAGCCGCATTATCGAAGCATATCAGTACTTAACGTCGCTAAGCGAGTATATTAAAAAATTTAATTTTATAGCCCTTTTGGAATACAAAAAAATGGTCAATACCAATGTGGCTGGCGCTTTTGTAAATCGAAAGTAGATCAAACTTTCAAATTATGTCAAATTAGGTTTTGATTTTGAAAGGCTCTAACTTTCCATCACTCAAATTATGTATCTAGGAGAGCTAGATCCTTTTTATCACCGTTTCTCATGAATGAAAATTAAAATTCATATAGTTGCCCCTTAAAAATCTCAAAATATGTCCTTCCCGAAAAATTCCATCCTAAATAAACCCCGATCCATATTATCTCCAACGCATATTCCACGGCTCACGTTGCCATCGCTTATAATCTACATAATTTCAAAAAAAAAAAATGTCATGATGCCCACAAGCTGGAAACCAATTCGTCGTAAATTAATTTTCCCAAAATGATAGAAACAAACAAATCGAATGGTTTGAGCCTATTCGGTCCCACCCAAATCCTGCCTGAGGCCGGATTTGATCCAAACAATTGTTAGCTTGAGAACAGTGCGTGTGTGTTTGCGCAAAACATATTAAAACGTCAAAATTGATCCACCTCAAAAGAATGGCAGGATTCCATCACCCTTGTCGGTTAAGAACTCCATCTACACCCAACAACCGTACATATGCTGTGTGTCCTGTGCGAAAATCTACGGATTAACTTTCGTCCCGGGCATGGAATAAAAATGAACCACAAAACCAAGACCCCAAGAATCACCAACTACGTAGGAAGGTATTGTATTCTGTCCCAATTTCCTAAACTCAAGTGACAAAGCGTATAACTACCCTCTATTCTGGTCTCGCATATGTGGACAAAAGGACTTCGAATCCAGTGGCAATAGAGAGCATTCATCGTTCGCCACACACACACATACACATACGAATTTCATATTTACAGGATCAGCAGCAGCAGCAGCAGCAACAGCAGGACAAATCCTCCAGTGCAGCTGTATGAGTATATGACAGAAACACTGGGGAAGCCATTGAAGAAGCTTGGACGCACACCCAAACAATTACTCTCTCATCCTCATCCTTCGGAACAAAAATGGATGAAGGCAAAAAAATTGGATGTCAACTTAATATTTGGACATTATTTGCTTTTATCCCTTTACATCAATTTCAATGGGTTTTTATGAAGGACATTCTGTGGCGGTGGTTTCATTGTAGTCTTTTTTTCAGCACATATCGTCATTGTAGGTGCGCCCAATACGACCGCCGCCGGTCATCTCTATCACCGTCAATCGTCCTTAGAAAAATCAATCTTGCTTGACTGAGTGGTCGAGTATGTGTTCGAGAAGGACACAAAACACTAATCCCTGTTGGAAGAAAGGAAAGGTGGGAGATAAGTACATCTCCTACGATAATGCTTAAAGTGACGCAGCATGTGTCCTTTTAGCTTAATCTCCAGCAACGTAAACCAACGAAGGAAGTCTGTTTCCGTAATTTAAGGACCAGGTAAAGAGACTTACAAAGGATTACGACTTGTGTCGCTATGGCGAAATAGGCAAAACTATGCAAGTGGGTGAATCAAAACATGTTTCCTTAGATGACAGGATCAACTGCGTGTGTAGTAGGAGTGCATTTAAAAGGTTGATGTTCCGCGTCCAGGATATTTCATTTACTATATTTTGTTTTATTCGATTAAATGTCTGTCATCGAACTGTAGACTGCAGTTGACGTGTGTTGGTATGGAATTCACTGATGTTTGACTCTGCAGTGGGCCTCTTTTGTTTTGGACAATATGACTGAATTTTGTCGAACTTTATTTCATTGCGTATTTATCGTGGAATTTATTTCACATGCTATTGTGTCCCCACGAGCAATATTTCAGAGCCAACAATTTTTTTTTTTAAAGCAGAGAAAGTCACAGAGCAAAGGTTTTGATGTGTTCCTAGGCATTCCAGGCACAGTTTGGTTCAGGTTTTATTGAACAACATGTTGTGGGACTATCAAAGTGTATCGCCACCATTGTGAGAGTTTGAAGCTATATTGTCTTTATCATCGCTGAAAAATACAAATGTCAGCCGAGAGAATGCTATCCAACTTTTTCCTATGAAATGAAGCCGAAAAACATTTCATCCTCGGAGTGTGCGTATGTGGCTTTTTCGAAGCACTTCTGACTATGTGACTGTGATAAATAAACCACCTGGGCAATGAAAGAAAGATGCTCAAGACAGAAAAGTTAAATTTACAATGCGATTTGTCTGCAAAGAACAGCAAAGCGAAAGACTCCTATATGAGGCACTGCCTTCTATGATTCATGAGAAAGCTGAAGACAGCCAAAAAAAAAGGACAACATATTTACGGCGGAAAAAGAAAATTCATTCCAGAGCCTATGAATAGAAATCGTTTAAGTAGTAGTAACATAATCAGGCTTCAAAAGGGATACCCAGTTAACTACCCTTGAATCCATCAAACCCGACAGAAGAATTTGTTTTTTGAACCTCTTTCTCGTATTTATAAGTTATCTTTGGAAAGCGGCAAATTAATTGAAGAAAGGAGAGTTTCATCCAATCATCATCCAATCTGCAAAATTGCATGTATTTCCAAATTATTTAAGAAATTAGTTAATAAAAAAAATTACCAAGTGCGAGTTGACTCGCACACGAAGGGTTCCGCACTTCTTAAAAGTCTGCTACATTATAATTCTTTAATTAAAGATTTCTCATAGTATCGCCCTTAAAAGCGAGACAAAGTAAAAGCTCGCCATTAGTTTACTTGTAATTCCAGATGGTAAATTAAGGGGAGAAATCACAGTAGCACACAAAAAATAGGCATATTTTCCGGAATGAATCTTGGCTGAATAAAAGTATCAATCGAAAATCTGTTAAGTAAGTTTTATAGCAATGCTAAAAAAGGACAAAATGTAATTTTTTCAATAAAAAATATTTAAAAATGGCGGCTGCGCAGCATATGCCCTAAGGCGCCTATTTTTGAGAGCGTATCGATGGCCGAAGACGTAAACTCCTTAATTTTTGACCTGGAAGAAAACACCAAACTTTTTTGGTTTTCATATAACAACAGCTAGCGAGCTACGTTGGATTTTTCCGATATATTGATTTTTTACAAAATGATGCATGTTTGAAAATAAGGTTAAATTTTTAACAAAAAAAAACGCCATAAAATCGTCGATAAAAAAAACTAAGCCGTATAAAATCAAAAATCCTACGTAGCTCCTTGGAGAAAGATATTTCAAAGCTACTGTCAAAGTTTCAAGTCGATCGGTAAAGATTTGCTCGAGTTATGTCTTCGGCGAGCTTAAAAAAAGTGGTTTCGAGAAAAACGCGTTTAAAGTTTTAAGTACTGAGAAACCATATGAAAATATATGAGCATACCGGAGAGGCGTTACCGCAGAGTGAAAAATTTGGACACACGGACACTTTTGCCGTATTACATCATTTGGTATATTATTTTTGAGACCCTTAAAATTAACTAAAAATTTTACTGTGATTTCCCTCCTTAAGAAGTTTAAAAAAAATGTGTGAATGACATTTTTTTTGGCAAATTAAGCAGAGAATTCATCTCAACCGGAGTGAAAATTCGTTGATAAACGTAAAAATGTATTGGTTTAGTATGAATTCCAACTTCCCGTACGTATACTTGTTTTTTTATTTCAACTAAAGATATTGATTGTTATGGTACTCTCATTACAATAAATAAAGAAATAAAGACAAGTGGTCCATGTATTGTTGGAGCTTTTTAAAGTCTTTTTGTCAACGTATTCAAGAAATTGCTCGAAAGAAGGGGTTGGAAAATATTGAAAAATAAGAAAAAAAATGTATCTAAACACTGAATATCCATATGCGCCTTAAATGCGTAATCAACACAAACAAAGTCATACAATGTTAACATTTTTCTTTATTTTTCAAACTTCTATTGCAATGCTGGGATCCTAACTCAAACAGACTTAAAAATCACATGAAAAACTATTTTTAATATTTTTTTTTTGGAAAATGACATTGTAAAATTTTTTTTTCGGACTGAGAAAAATGCCGCCACGAAAGCAAAACTTATGTACACGGATGTGACGCTTCGTTTGGTTGGTATACAACATTCAATTCGCAATCAACACCACAAATATTTTGTCATGCATTTCACATTTGTTAAATGTTTCTGTTCGATGGACGAAATGATGGAATTCTTTTAAAGGTTCTTAAGTTGCTCCATGAAAATAATTGTCTACTATTAGGTGATAAGTTGAGTTGCGATTTTATGAACCACTATCTTTGTTTGGTGGCTCCCATTTATTTTTAACTTTATATCATTTGAATATAAATATAATTGTAGCGGCAATAGCATTTCATCTTCTGTAAAAATTGCAAGTGTTCCCTACAACGCTTTAGGTGACAAACGGACAATGATTCCTTTGGACCCTTTGGGAACGGAGCACTAAAAACTAATTTTTCAGGTAAAGGAAGTAATTTCTGAATATCAGCACGGCTTCCTTCCGGATAGGTCAACTGCTTCATGTGATTATGATTTTTTGTAATGATGTAATAAGAAATTCCGAAAAGGGTATTCAACAAGTAAGTTCATTTACAGATTTCGCTTAAGCGTCTGATGCAGTCAACCACAAAGTTTTAAGTCTTTCTTAGTTTTTCATTTGTCCTTTTTTAAATGGATCAAGTCGTACTTAACTTGACGTGAATAGTGTGTTAGAATATAAGAATCAGACGAAAAGGGTCTTGGAAATACGGTGAGTGCTGAAGGATTTCCCATTTAAACTCCTTCAGTTTTTGTAGCGTTCGTCTGGCTACATGTGGCCTGGCGTAATCACGATGGAAGTTGACGCCTTTTCGATCCTCTTCAACTTTCTCATTGAGCTTAGTAAATTGCTCACAGTAATATAAGTAGAAATATGGACTCGGAGATCCGGGCCAGCTTTTTTTCCATCAAACAATGCGGTAATCACGTATCGAGCTTGGAAGTGAATCCAAGCTTCTTCTCAGTGAAATCTTCGCGCAATTTTTTACTTAGGTTCGCAAAATATTTTCATCAATTTGGAAGGCTTTGCAGAACAGGCATCTACCAAACCACTTTTTTGCTATCCTAAGAGCAGGAATACGATCCAATTAAACGTTCTGAGTGTTTTTTAGTTGCAGTTCTCAATAGTTCTCTCATAGTTCTACCCCATTTAGGAGAAGTTCGTGTTGCTAAATAATTTTTCATCGAAGAAATTTTTGCAATTTTCTTAACACTAACATTTTTCATGGCTTGCAAATGGCCAACGAATTTTTATTCGCAGCAGCTATTCAAACATTTCATGGCTGTATATGAAAACATCAAGGCTGAGTACGTTTAACAAGTGCCTTTCAATTGGCTGAAATAATTAGTCGTGGCTTTGAATCCTTTGGCAAATATTTGGTATTTTGGAACATTAAAGCCGTCCGACAACCAACAGATGGCCCATCGGTAATTAAGCGAAATATTCATAGTAGTAGCTAGTACAAGATCCTTCAAGAGGGATTTAACATATCGCCATAAGAAATGGTCTTAAGACTTCGAATCTCACGATCTAGCCGGACAATTCACCTGGTCAAAACAAGAGATGAACTGCTCATCGAACTCGTTTCTCAATTTGTCTATCGATTCACATGCTGTGTGTCGTCAAGAGCCGTCTTTCTGAAACAAAAGCAAAACCAATATTTCCTCGGCAGAGACGGGTAGATGCCATAGATGATGGGGAATTTGGTCACCATAGCTTTAATTGATTGCTCAGTAGGTAGATTTTGACGACAATCAAATGGCGAAAGTGCTTCGATAGCTAAATAAACACCGCATTTCGAGAATCTTGTGTCTGAGGTTAATAATTTGTACATTAATCCTCCCTTAAAACAGTGTTAAATGACCTCTCGATGCGTATTTTGCAAATTTTCGTAACAAACAAGAAACCAAAACTGACATATGCGAAAGCAGTAGCAACTTTCAACCGAGTGAGGACAAAACTTCTTTCAAAATCAGTCCAATCATCATTAGAACCCAATTGGACGTTTGAATAAATTGAAATTTTCAAAAACAAAGAAACCATCTACCTCATTCTCCCCCTATGACCACGTTACACCAATTTTCCTGTTTTAATAAATTATCTCGTTACTTATCCCCTCAAGCAATTTTTTTCCTTCACGCTGTTCCCGCGTTATTAAGCACTTTGAGCACTCCACCTTTATCTAACCTATTTCTAGCGCGAAAAATATATCAACCAATTTATTAACAGTGTCGCCGCCTCCTTTTATCGCCCTCTGAACCGCGTCACAATCATCGTTTATCATACAATTTCTATTATTTTTTTGTTTTGCGTACCGTTCATTCACACATTCTTATCGTCCCTAGACATTTTTATTAACCTCACTAATTTTCAAAAAAAAATAAAAAAATAGAAAAAACAACACACACGTACAAAGCTTTATGCAAATCCTGTTTCGCTAGCATGTTACACAGCTTACAGGCAATTAATTCCGTGTAATTTATAAATGTCAGCACCTATGTAGGTGGGTGGCGCCGTCATTGGCGGCGGGTGGTGGTGTTAGAAATGTGACTTCCAATATACACAAATGAACTAGCTCGGCAGCGGCGGTGGCGTCAAAGTGTTTCGTGACTTCATGTATCTCTGACACCAGCAGTAAAACATTCAAACGGAAGAGGAAGTGAAATACGTACGTTCGGGAACGACTTTGTTCCACACAGTAAAGGACGATAAAAATGAAAGCCAATTGACATTTTCTATTCTGTTCCTTGCTTTTTTTTTGCTATTTCATTACCATTCAGTGGAAAAGTTTATCAGATCGAGACGATGATGGCAGCAGTGTATGTGCCTGAAGCCGCCAGCCAGGACACACGCTCCAATGAGTGTCCTATGCCAGACACTATAAATAACGGTTAATTGCTAGAATTTCGCAGATTAGCTGAGTAAGGACAATGATTCCTCGTCGACGTCGTCGTCGTCGTCGTCATTGGTTAGTAGCTTAGGATAAATGGTGGTATCCTTTCGCAGATCTCTAAGCGTGCCAATGTGTGTGATTGTGCGATTTCAAATTGAAAAACGCCACCGCCACGCCACCACAATCATGAATTTGAATTTATCCTAGTTACTGCGTCCGGTTCTATTGACAACTCGGGCAGGCAGCTACCATAACAGCGCAGCCAATTAAAAGTGGAAAAAAAAACCGAGAGAAAACATGTGAACGGAAACACCACAGCCAGCGTTGCCGCGATTTAAGCCTCCTTCCGAGTCGTTATTTCGCGAATGAGAACTCACTACTCAGCTGGCATTTCTAAGTACGAAGATGAGCCCCACTTTTATGCGGCAGAGGGAGAAACCCCCCACTCCTCCTGAACTATGAATGTCCTGGACGATGCTTTCAGCGTTAAATTTTTTTGCTTTTTGCTTTTGAATGGGCATTCTTTTATGTTCACTTCTCGTTTCTTGTCACTCGCGAGCAACTGTTTACTGCGGCCCCCTGTTCATTTTTGCGCTCGCTGGTGGTATTCTAAGCCATAACTGTAAATGAATTTTATTTTAGTGTGTCCCCTAGATTTTGTATATGCGAAACGTAAATAAAAGGGAGTGTGGAAAACCAATTTTCTCAGCGATATTTTTTTGCGTGTCTCTCTTCCAAGCTTTGTCACATCGCCTCACTTTAGTCCGGCACCATTGTGCAGGATATAAAAATATATCTGCACATATTTTTTTTTTTTTACTTTTTCTTTAAAGCACCAAGGACAATAATAATAAAAATCCACATCCTACAGGTTCGGAGTACTTTGCGCTAGTGTAGCGGCAGAAGCGGCGGCGGCGGTTTAGTCTCCAGCACTCCCTTAAAATTACTTTTTTAAAGTTTTCTCATTCGTTTGCTTTGCACTGTGTTCAACCGCATACTTTATTCAATTTTTTTTTCTATTTATTTTTGGGTTACACCCTTTGTAGAATTTAACAACGGCTAGGGGTTGAGCTTAAAAATGGTCAATTTTTGGTTTTAACGATCGACCACCAACAACAGATGTGGTTGAATAGACACAGCATCCTTTCGAGTTCAATATAAAATGAGACGAAACTGAATCGAACGTCTATTGACAATTACAGAGACAAAAAAAAAAACGGAAAAGTCCTGCAGGCGTTCTATTGCAAAAATGAAGTGAAAAGTCTTGTGACTCTTTTTTGCTGAATTTTGACCCAAAATCTGATATTTCTTGAGGTCGAAAATCATATAAAGTGATGGCCAAAGTATTTGAAACGACGTCTTCATATCACTTTAAGGCAAGATATATTTTAACTAAAAATAATTTCGAGAAGAAAATGGTTGTATACAAAAATATTTTAAACATTTCAGCAGAGTTAAAAAAAAATTCTTAAAAATTCATGGAAATTTGTTGACACTAAGATTTGAGGGAATAAAAAATATACACTTTAAAAGTCTTCCCAGAAGTGGTTTTGCTTCAAAAAAGCATACTTCTCCAAAGTTGGAAAATGGCTCAAGTGATACACATTCTAAAACCAGATAAAACTGCTAGCTTGCCAAAAAGTGACGGACCAAATAGCTCATTAAGCAAGTGCTTTGTAAAATTAATAAAAATTAAGCTATAAACAAATGATATACTCCCTGCGGAACAGTTTGGTTACATTTCATTCCACAGTGTACCAAATACATCGCATAAGCCAGCATATCAAAACCCACTTAGCAGTAGGACGAAGCACAGACATGGTTCTTTTTTACGTAGAAAAAGCTTTTGACACTGTTTGGCACAAAAGTCTGCTGCCTAAGTTCATCACCGTTGGCTTCCCCAAAGAGAGATCCTTCAAGGTTTCTTTGGGAACTGATCCTCGAATGCATTCTTAGTTGAGGCCGGGGTACCTCAGGGTGCGATTCTTTCACCCCTAATGTATAATATCTTTTCTTCAGATTTCTCGCGGCTAAATATTTTTGAATATGCTGTCAAAATTGAAACTAACTTGAAATCTGCTTTAAACACAAGTCAAATTTATTCCAATAGTTGGAATATTCCAATTTTTTCTCCACAGACTCAGGCTGTCTTTATTACTTTATACTTCAATTAAACGGTACACACACGGCATGGAGATCGAGTACCAAGTACCTATAAATTTTGGCCTACATATACAGGAAACTATTAGGAAAGTTTATTTAATAATATAAATATTATATCCTCTAAATTTAAGCAATGATAATAAACTAATGATCTTCAAAACTATATTCTAATCCATTCTTTTTTATTTATTGGATAAATGTGCAAAAATTCATATTCGCAAATTGAAAATAATTCAAAGCAAGCTCTTAAAAATAATTTTGAATTTACCGTCGCTTTTTGAAACTGAAAATCTGCATTTGATCGCTTTAATCGAAAAAGTCCTTCAAAGACTGAGTAAATTCTTCGAACGATATGTTTGGTCATGTAGTTCCTCTCATTTCGGGATTAATTTAATTAAATTGTAATAATCAAATAAATGTTTATTCGTTGAGTAAATAATTCTTATTTGATTTCTTGTCCTATTTATTAAATTATTTTTCGTAATATTTTTTTAAAGTACATATTTATTTTTTTTATTTAATTATTTATTTATTTAAAATTAGTTGATTTATCTATTTTTTTTTTATTTTTATGCTGTGCAAAATTAACTTGGAAAGAAGTATTGTTTGACACCGCTATCACTCTCTCGAGTCAAAATTTGTATAAAGATGTTTTAGTAATTTTTCTTTTCAAATTTAAATTAAGATCAGTGAAATTTTCTTATGTAAAGTTTTTAATAAAAATGTTAAATGTGCAATAGTTAATTTTTTTTTTTTGTAAAAGAATGTATTTTATCGCTTCTATAAAGATCTAACCGTTCATCTAAAACTTAAAAAAATAAAAATATTTAGTTGAATAGGTTTCAGTTTTTAGAACAGCAGTCAATGTTGGCGGATGACTCTCCACTGAAGTGTGGCATTAATGGTGGTATAATCTTTCAGACCTCCTTAATGTTTCTAACAAATACAAATAAATTAAACTTGGATTCGACGTTCCAAAAATGTTTTTTGCCAACATGCCAATGGTTTCTTTATTTTCAGTTTTGCGAACTGCACTCTCTTCTTTAGGTTCTTTGTGGTCAAATGCTGTTTTTGGCAGGCGATGCATCCTTGAATATTTTGTTCCAAAAGACGACGCCTGGCCGAACGTTTTTGATTGATCTGAGGTGCACCAATCTCCCTAATTTTTGTGGAAGTCAATGAAAAAAGATTAACTCTACTTGTTCGACAAATCAGCCTGTCTTCCATTGGAGTAGTTTTTCCTTTCTGTTGGGGTTCAACTTCCAGTGTATTGCTCCGTAAAGAAACTTTTTGGGAACTTTTGGTTCTTGCGGGGAAAAAAGTAAGCTAATCGCACAGAAAATTGGATATTTTCAGAAAACTCAACGAATAATATCACTTCTCGCACTTGATAAGACGCGCATTTGGTGAATTTGAATTTAACAGACCGGTTTTTTTTGGCAATAAAACTATTGTCTATGATTTCTTTTAAAAATTGGCATTGACACTCATCGCGTTTGTCTATAAGGGCATTTGTTTGTATCAATTTATTCTGTAATAAAAAATGCAGCATGATTTAACTGCGGAAAAGTGGGATTTCCTGAAAAGTGACATAAACTTGCGTTAAACAGTTTGAAAAAAATAAATTTGACGAACTATATGTTTTGCATTTAAGTGAAATTGATCAGTAGAATTTGGATTGGATTCAAAAAGTTTGCCATGAATTTTGCTGCATTAAGTGAATCAAGTGATCTGCCGGAGACCACAAAGATCTCCAGAGGTTGACGAAGGAAACGCACTGATAAATGAGCAACAAATGCCTAAAAGTAGAAACTATCAAGCGCAACGAAAAATATTTTTGCTGAAAATTATGATCAATAAAAGCAAAATGCAGATATAAAAAAAATAGTGCATAAGGTGTATTTTTTTTTATTGCAAGCACACAGCGAGCGGAAGAATAAGAATATTGAGTCTGTTTTCGATTTTGGGATTATCCAAATAAGAAATATAAGATTTAAAGAACTTAATTTAAAAGGCGTTATTAATTAACTAACATTAATTAACAGCAGAAAAAAGAGAAATAATTTCCAGCAACAGCAGTATTAAAAAAACTTCAAGAACTGATGGAGCAAACCACAAAACTCTTTGTGACTAACTTTTATAAGCAAATGCTACTGCGATGCATCATCTGAACACATGTGTACAAACAAACTATTAGTATGTGGTTTATGGCTTTTTAAGTTTCTATGCTCTCGAAAATTTTTTTGTGCTGTATTTTGGAAACACCCTCAACCATCATCAAACCACTCCTGCGGGTCAATAATGTTGTAATATGTGAAAAAAGCGGTCTATTATTCAAGGTGCACTCTCAAATTTAAGAAAACAAATTCAGCAACGATAGAAGGAAAAATGTGAAACGAAATTGCAAACACCAAATCCAAAATAAATTGCCCAGTGTGCAAAAAACAAAACAGAAAAAGCTTCAGAAGTCTAGATGATGAACATAAAAACGTATTTGGAAATTCACCACTGCTTGATGATGATAATGATACTTCGGATAAGCACAGAACGATTTGAAGGAGAAAGCACAAAGTGCAAGAAGAATTTCGCCATCAGCTTGGAAAATTATAGACACTCCAAAAACGGAAATGACAGAAAAACATCCATCAAAAACAAAGGCACCAAAAAATATGCAAAGTTCAGGATTGCGAAAAAATCAAGACCTACAGCCTCATCAAATCTCAACCTGAAAACATATTAGGTCCCGGAAAGAACTTGCGAATCATTCATTAGCAACGGAAAAATCTACGAAAGATTTGCTGAATCCACATGCAAACCAACGTTCGAATATGACAACGTCTGTCGGATCCGCATATAATAAAATAAAATTGGACCTGCCTTACTTCGAAACCGAGTAGACCAAAAATGATCATAAACTCCAGCTTACCACAGCTAAATGCAGTTTTTTTTTTTTTAATTTCTCCTAATTAAATATCCCATAATCCTAGCGATTCATTTCATACTCCATGATTTACTTAATTGAACCTGGATTAAGAACATAATCCAATTCGCACATAAAAGCTCCGCCACTGCAAACAGCATTGCGCATCATTGTAAGCTGCCAAATAAAAATATGGCACCAAAGCAATTGTAACGAACCGCTCATTGCAATTAAACTCCTTTTTTCACATTAAACCTTTTTGCATAATTTTTTTATCGTTCCCGTCTGTGGAAACAACCACATGGGATCACATTCTAGTGTCCAGAGCATGCCTGCATTTAATTACCAACTCATCCAAAATTGCAACAACTGAAACAATGTGACCTGAGGAAGGAAAGTGTCGGCCAAAGTGCCAACGACTCGTGGCTGAGTTTCGAAAGTGTTTTCGAAAGGTAATCAAATGAAGTTATCAAAATTGGCAAATGTACGCCTACTAATAAACTAAAGCTGCGAGTTGAGGTGATGATAAAAATAAAAAAGAATAATGACGGGAGCCTCTCATGGCGATCCTCATAGTAGGCACGTTCTGTGATTCCACAAGGACACTCTTGTGAACATGAATCGTCTGTCTGAGTGTTGTAATTCCATTATTGCGCTTTCACTTAACTTTTATTTTTTAATTCACCAAACAGCGTACCCTTGATGATGGAAAGTTTTAATCTTTTTACAATTTTGTTGGTTTCTTTTTTTTTTGTTGTATTTGTTTGGCCATTTTTACGTTCGCTTTCAATTTTCATATTTTGCGATGGAAAATAAATACGAAAATTATAGAAAGGAACCGCCAGCGTCTGTCTGTATGAGTATAATATGCAGAATGTACTTAAATACAGTTTTCCATCTGTCTGAGTGGGTAATTAAGAGGTTTCCAATGGTTGCTGGCAAAGTCGCGGTGGGATCCTTTTTTGTCGAACTTGTTTTTTTTTTTTGTTTAAGTGGTCCTTGTTTTTTTATGCCAATTTAACTCGTTTTATTTAATTGAT
This sequence comes from Orthonevra nobilis, assembly GCA_963555765.1. Classification (NCBI taxonomy): domain Eukaryota; kingdom Metazoa; phylum Arthropoda; class Insecta; order Diptera; family Syrphidae; genus Orthonevra; species Orthonevra nobilis. Next base: position 5,395,507 of record OY743227.1, read on the forward strand.
GGGTGGTGTTATTATTATTTTATATGTGTTGTCTGAGGGTGTTTAAAAGCAATTATAATTGTTGAAGGTACTCTTTGCTGTTTGCAGTTTGTAGTACTTGGAAATGGAGTCGGACTCAATCCAACCTGATCAAGGACATTTTAATATTTCCCTCTTGTTTGAGAGAGTGCATGAATAAATATTCGTTTTTTTTTTTGTTTGTCCGTTGGTCAGTTATATATTGGTATTTATTTGTGGTGTGTTTATGAGTGATTTTCATTTATGAATTGGAGATTCTGTGTGAGCCTAGGCAGTTGATTGTAGTGGCACTTCAAATAATTGAAGAGCGTACAGGTGCGTGTTTTTGTGGTTTGCTTTTTATGTGCTGTGTACTTTGGTTTATTAATTAATTAATGTGCGAATGTTTGTTTATGTTGTTATAGCTTTCAGGGTCGTGGAAAGTAAATTAACAAAGGATATTGATTTTTTTTTTATTGAATTGAATGCTAGCCAGGGTCATGAACAAAGGCAAACAGAGGAGTTGTAGGTGGGGGAAAGCCTAGGTCTCTAAACGTGCCATTAAGTCTGAGAATATATCTGTAATTTTATATTCAATTATTTGTGATTTTTGCTCGTGATTCGGACTCTGTCAGTTCTTAAATTTACCTCATTAAATCGTCTTCACAGCAGTCAAATAGAAGAAAACTTATTTCATTTTCTTGCATGACTTCACCCATTGGGAGGAGGCGAAGTAGGATTGCATTTTAGATATCAAATCTTTGCTAAACAAAGCTGATGGCCAAACATTTTCTACACTATTCTCCCAACATGCCTTATTGTTATCCTTTTTAAGCTGTTGAAAAAATGACGCTAAAGGACGATAGACTTGGCGGGCATATCCAGAAGGATAGGTAAACGCAAAAACGTCGAGTTTAGACCCTACCTTAGTAAAATATTTGAGCCAATCAAAAGTAAAAATCGTTTCTTGAGGAATAGAAGCTTTTGACGCCACACCAATCAGGGTTTAGAAGTAAACAGTACAACTGTTCTACGGCCATGGTTTAAGTCGTGGATGAAATTCGTGTTCCACCATTGAAAAAGGTTTGCGATGGAATTGTATTTTTGGACTTTTCCAAAGCAATTGATACTGTAAACCACTCGAAATCAATTCGCTTTCGAGGATTTAGCTTTCCTGGTCTCGTTGGGCATTGTTATACAGTTTTCGAGTTCGTGAGCTCATTCACATGCTTCTGAGTTTATTTTAAACAAAATTGGACTTGGAATGTTCATACAAACCATGTTTTTGTCAAGATTTATGGTTTAAGCTTAAAGAAGTAGTTTCTACCAAAAGAGTTGAAAGCCAAATTAATCAAATCCTTTGTCGTCCCCATCATTCTTCAAGGCTGTGAAATACTTGCAAATCTAGCTGGAGCTTCTGCTTATTAATTTAACGTCGCGTAAAATTAGGGTTGGAAGAATCGGGAATGGGGATCGATGCCAAGTACTTTTTGTTATCGAACCCATGTGTTCCGATAATACTAAGTATCGAATACTTTTTTAAATGAAAGTTTGAGACTTAATTTTTATGTTAACCAAATTATTTTGCGCAGTTGAAATGAATTTGTGTTAATGAAACAAAGGCTTATCACCGAATTGAAAATTGTCAACTTCATCGAATAAAAATTTCCTGACTCAAATTCTTAAGAGGAGTCTGTAAGGTGCAAAAAGGGCCATTTTTGAAAACCATTTTCTTTCTTTTTTTTAGTTGTAAGGCTGTATGAGTAGAACTGTTTGATTGAAGAATTTTTAAAAAATCGCCGTACTTTTCTATAAAAGCTGTTCAAAGTTCAATATTTTTTTTATAAATTCTTTATACCCGACAAATCGGTACTTAGTTATTTCAATTTGATAATCTTCGATCAAAAATTTAATGAATTCTTATAAGCGATTGGCGAGAAAACGCAAACGCATCGCGAAACTTGATCTTTCAGGAAACCAGTTTACAACAATTGCAAAAATTTGTCTCATACTCGACGGGTGCAATTAAATTTTTAACATTTTTTAATGCACTTCCCTGTGTCCGAATGTTCCGATTTTTGTATTTTTTTATCCAGAAACATATACTATAAATTTAAATAATCAGTCGAAAACAGAAATTTGTTCTTTATTTTATTAAGTGAAATATAAGTTGAGAGCTAGGTACTTAAAAATGTACCGGCCAGTATTACAGTAGCTCGTCAATATACTTTGAAGAAAGTACTTGTACTAAGTACATATATTGAATTTATTTTTTCAATTACAATTCAAAGTACTGGGTTTCTATACAGTACTGCAGTAAAAATGTACTTCAGTACTTTACAACTCTGAAGTTAAATGTGATTTTATACAGAAGTACGCGATAATCGAAACAGATATGACGATACTACTCCGATGTCGGGCGATATCGAGTATCGGGTATCGAAGCGTAAGGTATCGAAGCGTAAAGTATCGATACCTACCCAAAACGAACGTATTATTCCAACCATGCTTAAAATAGCTAAACACATTTTCAGCCCGTTTTGGTGTAATCACATCCCCGCTTTTGAAAAACAAACGACGTGCTATCCTTTGGATTCATACCTGAAGTTTCGGACAGTTCACTACAGAAAATTATTCATAGGGAAATTCAATGTTATCAGTCGAGATTTTTTATCCATGCGATTTTAAAGAGCACATTTAAAGAATTATTGGAAACATTTTCAAACAAACATTGTCACATGGTTGCTTCTGCTTCAAAAATCATGCCAATCAGTGACTCCTTGTTGAGATGCATCGAGATATTGACAAACATTCCTGAATTAAAATAAAAGCATTCTCATCGCTGTAGATGCTTTTCTTTGGAAAACGAAAATATTTCACTGCAAAGGCCATGATGCTTCAATTCGTGCTCTAACTGAGTTTAATAAGCTTAAGCTCAGTTTTCGATACTCAAATTTTTGAACAACTTGACCGTACCGAGGCTTTTCACCACATTATCACACACTTGCGGTTTTGCTTTCAAAATATCTGATGATTTTAAATTTGCTACTGTCATTGTTTCTTGGAATTTATATTTCACTAAACTTAAATGTACTGTGTCAGTTTCACAATATTTGAAAGCTGCTGTACGTCTACAATCCAGAGTTACGGAAACAATCAGAAACATGCACATTTTCATTGGAATCGATGTCGATTTTCATCTTGCTTGTGATATAAAAGAGTCCTCAATTTATGTTCGACTTTGGTTAAGCATTCGTGTGATCAACAATAGTCTAGTCCAGTACCACAAGAAATTTCCGAATTGAACTCTTTTCGAAATAAAAATTTTTCGAGTGACCATATTTGCCAGAAGGTGAAATTTAAATTTATTTTTTTCAGAGTTATGGGTTCCTTGGAAGTAGAGCAGACCGCAAGGAGTTTAAAACCTCAAAAAAATAGACAAATGAGAAACCTGGAAAAATAATTTACGACAAACTTAAGAGCTATACAGAAACGAAAATGTATGCTTGGATTAGCCTGGATGATGATGAAACTCAAAACTTGAGCTTTGCCGAAAAAAGGGCATGGTGACAATCTTGAAAAAGTTTAAAGGATGCAATCAATTTTTAAATCATCAACCAGGGAAAGCGATAGGAGAAAAAAAAAATGTTAGAAAATAGACATATTGCGTTCAAAAGTGGTTGAATAAAATCCTGTGTTAGTCAAAAGTCATGGTCCGTTATCATTGCAACTTCTCTCTTCATGTACTTCAGTCCAAATTCACTTTTTTCGCTATTTGGAGCCTTGTCGTCAGTAGAAGATATTCCGAAGCCGGGCAGAGGAAGACTTTATTACGTCCCAAAGTCAAACTTACTTCAAAACCCTTAAAAATAGGATACTTCCTCATGGCGGAGAAAAAACGGTCGTATTTGATTCTATTTCTCAGCACGTTTACTTGCAATTGCAATTCAGAGGTTTTAAATTCCCTCGGAAATATTATTTCATTCGCAGAGTGGCTCGGTCGGTTTGGAAGCAAGTTATCCTGTGACCCTTATTTTTCAGTTCGGTCAATATTCTTTGAATGACTAAATTGTGCAACTTTCACCGATCAAACAACAAAAGTCCATCGGCGACAGATTGAAGCTCTGTGGAAGACAAGCAACCCAAGACTTGGCTGGGAGAGTAGCTCATCCATCCAAGTCCAAACTCACTTTTTCTGGCCCCTAAAAAATTTGTTATCATGCCTAGGTATACCACTCCATTAACTGTTATGATTTTTAATCTTGTCAACTACTAAAGTCAGACGCTTGGCATACATAAGCTTTTCTATGACTACGTTTGAGTGCCCCGAACTCCAAATTCAACAATTTTGAGTCGAAAGTGCACCTCTTCTGAAAGGAGGACAACTTCGATCATCCCAAAACAGATAAGCGACAACGAAGGGACTTCAATTCTTGATTAACTCGCACCTTCGAGTGTCAACAATCCGAAATTGCTCCTCAGATTGCTGCGTCTGTCAGTCATCAGTGACTTAGATCTTTACAAGTTAGCGTAAAACAGAACGTGAATTTGACCGAACTTCCTTTGCGAGAAACTTTGAAATAACTACAAAATTTCCAGTCTAAAATCGCAAAACTAATAAAATCTCACCTTTGTTTGGCGCCCACATTGGTTCATCTGAGCAGGGCTATTCTTCTAGCAATCAACTATTTTTTAGCATTCAAAGTGAACCTTTTATTGCCACTTTCCAGCACCACAAAACAACCAAACCAAGCCAAGCCATGCGACTTAATACCACTTTTCGCCCATTCGTTGTATGTTAATTTCACTTTGCGCTTTGCAATAAAACTCTCACCCCCAACCCTCGTCCCGTTATCCTTACTATTTTATGCAAAATAACCTCACTTATGCAGAAGTAACGTCTTTCCACATTTTTGTCCTTAGGTTCTGACTTAATTAAACCAATCTACGGCTGGCTTGAGCAAAACAAAAAAAACAACAAACGCCATCGTCCTTTGGAATCAGAAAAAAAAGGAGACAACATATCTTGTCAGAATTGCGCCAATAATCATGCCAATAACAGTCCCCATTGTATGCAAATTGCATTTCCTACCAACAACGAACGGCTCTAATAAATGAACAAGGATGCTGCGGCTCTGAAAATGCAAAAGAGAAAACTCAGAAAACTCATCTCGAAAAAAACATCATCTGGATGCGGCTTCCGAGGAATGAAACCAAATGCAATCTACACAAGATATCTTCATATCTTTTTTAATGACGCACACATCCATACAGATCCTAGTACACATACATACATTTAAAGAAAGTAGGATAAAGTTGGAGGAACTGTTGCTGGAAACATTTTTTTACATCCTTGCTACTCAAAAAAAGAAAAGTTCGAAATAATAAAAATGTTCTCCTTTTTTTTGTATCCCATCCACCCGTCCTATTAGGTTTTCAAACATTTTTTTTTTCTTCGGAAGAAGTAGTAAAGTGAAAACTTTTTAAATGTCCTTCATCTAGTTTGTTGTGTGTAGGATACTTGTACGTATGTAGTAACGAGCCAAGCACTAAGTGACTGAGTGAATTCTGTCGTAGTTTAAGCCGCGTACCACCTGCTTTCATATTAAATGATGCGCGAAAAAAAGGACTAAAAGCTGAAAAAGAAAAAAAATAAAATTACAAGTCCTTGTGTCCGTCCGTTAAGGGATGACCTCAAAAAATTCCGAGAGTGGCTCATAAAAAAGATAAAAAATAGAAACAAAAAAGGAAAAAATGTAAAGCCCCTGCGGGTGAAGAGAACAAGTTTCAATTACAACTTTTTTGAGGAAATCCCTCTGAAGCTACTTTGAGATTTCCATATCGTTCCGCAAAGTTTTTCTATCCCCACTTTAGCTACTCGTTTGCATTAAAATTTTATCTGTTTCGATATTTTTTTTTTGTTTTTTTGTTTTTTTATGTGTGTGCCCTTTTTGAGTGTAAAGAAGCCATATTTTTTTAACTAAGGATATTTTCCAACGCATCAGCACATTAGAAAAGACGGATATCTGTTTTTATGATGCTACAAGGCATTCCTTTGCGTTATATTGAAAAGAAATTATGGAGGCTAAGAGGGGACGTTATCGTCGTCGCTAAATTTCAATTTAAAAAGAGGAGGTTATGGTCGAGTTGACAAAAGAAGAGTGATGGTAAAGGATTAAGCGTTGACCCACTAAAGAGAGGTTTAGGAAATAACAATTTTTCATGTTGAGCGAGTGCCCTTATTTTATGATTTATTTGTTACTTGGACTTTGTCAAAAAGATTGTAAGCTTTTGTAGAAGGTGAATATCATTTTCGTCCACATGTAGCAAGTTTAACATCAAGGACTGCGTAAGTGCTGAAGCTGTGTGATTTAAGCACATTCCAACTAACATTTTGCACATCTTCGAAATAGATCGTCAGAGTCGTACTTGAGGCTGAAAATATGTTTGACCGTTCGATCGGAAAAAGCAGCCTCAACTTTCCTCACAAAAAAAAATTCCACACAGGAACTTGGCTATCCCTAGACGATCAAACCGACCACATGCTAATTAACGCAAGATACTCGACGAATATTCTAGATGGACAAAAATTCAGAATCGCAAACGTCGACTGAAATCACATTCTAGAAGAGTCTCGACTCAGGTTCCGACTGTCTTATTATCGAAAAAGGAGGTTCTTTTGAGCACTGTAAGGAGACAGAGCATAGGGAAAAACTCTCAAAGAAGCTTTTGGTATAAAGGACATTCAAAAAACAACCAGGACCACTTAAGGCTACGAACCGCTGTGAGGGCAAATTCGGGAAGAAGAAAGAAAAATTTCCATGGTTTACGTCTGAAGTATATCACGCTATGAAGGTTAACAGAAAGCTGAACTCAAAATCGGAGACAAGAAACAACCACTCTTCATAATCAACTCGCTAAACAAAGAAAGGATACTTCATACATTACTCGCTAAACAAAGAAAGGATACTTTTTGTCTAAGCTCAGTTATGATCAAACACTAAACAAACTTTGGAGTGACCTTCGCTGTGCTGTGGTGTAAAAAAAGAAAGCTCAGCGTCCCCGATGATTCAATCGTAATTAATGCGATAACTGCTTCTGTAGGCTACACAAAATTTATTCCTCAGGAAAATCTCTTCTTCCGAACTTCGAAACATTTTGATTTTAAGTTGTCTCGGATGCTGAAATTATTAGCAGGAGTACCTCAGGGATCAATTCTGGGACCAATGCTCTTTTGCCTTTTTATTAATGATCCGTACCAATGCGCCCTTGTGCATATGACGCGCAGGTTTATTTATCAAGACCTCTTGGACTTATTGAGGTCCTTTTCTCCATATTCAATGAAGACTTATCAAATATAACAGCCTTTTTCTGAACTCAACTAAACGTCAATTGATACAAATTTTCAATAGAATTTTTGACGCTAAAGAAATAGCACCAATTTTCATAAATTCAAATCGACTTCAGTTTTTGAATAAAGTTAAGCCTATGGCTTAAAATAAATCGTGCTCCTTCCGCTGCCGACCTACGTGATCCTGGTCCAATTTTTCGGTCGAATCGATGCAGGATTGCGAAAGCTTTAGTTTGTTGCTAGGTTTACACCTGTTAGGACAAAGTTAAGACTAGTGAAATTTCGGAATACAAGGTGCCGTATGTATGTATTCAAAAAGTCATCCAGACCCGTTCTCCATCCCATTTCCAAAAACGGGCGATCATATGTCTAACAACACCAATCGAGGCACATCTCTTCTTAGCGACGCTCAACCTTTTTACAACACACAAAAATCGGCCGCTACCAGTGTTGCTCCTGGCCTGGCTAATCGACAGAAGACCAAATTTTCACACGATCAATGATTCTCACGCCGATGCCAATCGACTTGAAGGACCCATATGACAGCATTTATCGCGCTTTACTGTATAAGAACCTCCAAATTATACCAGACCTACACCTGTATCGGCTCTATTGACTTACTCTTGCTGAAATTCCAAGTTAGTTTCATCAAAGTAATGGTTTGTGTGAATGATTTTTCATAAGCAGAGTAATGAACCAATCTTCCAAAATGTAAATACTGCGAACTAAGCGAATGCAAATAAGTCGATGTGAAATGAAGCAATGGAAAAAAATCTGCATCGCATATACAAAATTCTATGCGAAGAGGGCGAATGGAATACAAGGCATAATCGTAGACTCTTCGAGATCTTCCAAAGATGAGATTCTAGTCCGAAATTAATACATCCGTCGACTTTTATGACTCATCCCCAAACATGCTCTAGCTATGAGTGAGTCGTTTCGACCGAGTAAAGTAGAACTTTTAAAAGCCTCAAACCCCAAATTTTCAAGGACTCTTCTAACCGTTATAAGCACATAGTAAGTAAAGTTTTTTTGTGAGGAGCTTCACGCATACAATGTTCGAGTTTATAGTCAGTAGTGAATTATTTATATTTTGAAAGTTGTTTACGGGCGTTTCTGATGCATAACGTTGAGCATTAAACTTTTCATTTGTCGTCTTTAAATTGGCCTGAAACTGGCATGGAGAATATTTCTTAACGAAGACATGATCTGGGTCTTAAACAAGAAGCTCTTGAACCATTTACTGCCATGAGAGAAAAGTGAAAGCCAAATATCCCACGAAAACTGTTTAAGCGTTATAAAGCTTCATTCTTTTTTAATTTCAAGACAAACACAGTCGTAAAAATGTCAATCTCTCTTAAATAAGTATTTTTCTTTTTTTTGCTTTATTATTATAAGGAAAGGAAGAAACTGGCGCCCTAGTCGGGACCTTTTTTCCTTCAGTTTGCTGTTTTTATTTCCGTTTTGTCTTTTTATAGATTTTATTTTTGTTGGAAAATTTACGACCTTAACATTCTTCTTTTGGCTCATCTGTCTCGTCATCTTGTAGGTGATTTAAATTTGTTGTTCTTTTCGTTTCATTTTAATGATGGTGGCGGGAGGTCGCGCATCATAAAGGACACGCATGTATATAGTACGTGTTTCCTGCTGGTTCAACATGAAATATGTGTGTGACGAATTTTCATCTGCGAAAAATTGAGCAAACGTGGCTATAAAAAAAAAAACACGAACCAGAAAAAAATAGGAAAGTGGAAAAGTTTTACAAAATTCCGTTTGCTCGTTTCTTTTTTGTTTTCGAACAAGTGATGTAGTAGATGTTTCATCTACGAGGGATATATTGTGTGTCAAAGGATCGAAATGAGGATAAAAGATTGTTATAATGTGAACGGAGAGGTGTCCTTAAATGTTAACCGAATTTATTTCCATTTTTCTCTCTATGTCATGCGTCGGTTTTCATTTTGCGAGACGAGAAAAACTTTGCCTATTTCATATGTATGAATGACGATTATGTCCTTTGGCAATAGAAGCAGACCAAATTTCTTAACAGCATATAACATACATTTTCAAGAAATGAAGAAAACACAAGGAAAAGAGTAAACTCTCATTTGAAACATTTCATATGATACCCTATTTTGCAAACCACAACAACTTGGGTCATTTGTATGCAAGAAAAAGGCGGATAAGAGCCATGTAGAGTGGCTCGGAGCTAAGTTATATCTATGCATATGTTTGTAATAATATAGATACTGATCCGGCCGGACCCTAAGCGTTCTAACTACGCTTCGACTAGACCTTTTGCCAATTCAGTCTGGTATCCCCAGGGACCACTGAACACCAGTTTTGCACTTATAAGTTATTCTTGAACTTGCAATCGTCGAAAAAGCGCTAAATCTCCTCGAAATCTGATAACATTAACCTCGAGTTTTGGCATGACCAATTTACTATTGGGGGTAATATGTTTGGCTTCAACTCACTTAGTTGGCGCTCTGCTAATTATTTTTTCAAACAACTAGCTTGTCAGGAAAAAAACCTTTGAAAGGGAGATTTGAGGTAACCCTATTTTTTTTGGAGATTTTGAATCATCAATTTACAGGCGGATTTAAATTGGGGAGCCAGATTGCGAGTTCTCTGACAGCGCCGTACTTTTTCCATTCAAATTCGAAATGCCGTAAAACGAACACAAATCGTGAGGTGGTTCGAAATGATTTTTTCAACTTCAAATAAACGTTTTTAGAAAATTGAGTAGTTTCTTTCAATAAAACAATATGGGAGCAATTCCCTTTATGGCCACTTTGAGCAAAAAATTGTGTATTAAAAATTATTTAAAGAAGAATTTAAACCTCTCAGAAATGGATTGCTTGGTTTTGAAAGTGAATTTAATTTAAACACGCAGTTCTTGCACGACTTGTTTCTGACAATAACCGGACAATAACTTAGCCATAAATTGACGAATATTGAGTTTCAAAGCTTCAACAGTTTTCGAATTGTGTGCATAAACACGATCTTTTGCATTGCCGCATTTACACCGTCGAACAGTGGGAAATCACACGGGCTTGGTGGTCAGTTCACATCAATCCAACGCGAAATTCCTCGACCAGGGAAGTGCATCTTGGAATCTCATGTCTTCCAAATTCTTATCTTCAACTTGAGGTTACAAAATTTTTTAGTATTCGATTAGAAGGATGGAAATGACAGTACTCATCTTGCTTCTTTATTTGAGTAAGTTAAGCTTTGTATGACAAGCCAAATAGCTGTAGTCGCCGTGGAACCCGTAGATGTGGATATTTTTCGACTCAGCAATGTTTTCGGTACACAGCCAGTCTTTTGGAATTTAAATTCAAATATAGTTATATATAATCTGCCCGTGTTATAGGACGCACTCATGCTTTAAAATGCGTCTGCATCAAAGAAACATTTCAGGAAACATTGTTTAATATGAATCTGAAATGTTTTACGTCTGCTTAAAAACCTTTCAGAAATGTTTCGAAAATGTTTTTGATGGCGTGGACATTACATGGACATTACTAACAATCATTATTTTTAAGAGTTCTTAAAGTTCTAAAATTATAACATCCTTGTATCCCCATATTTTTTGAGACATTTCTGATCGTCCACGTTTTTGAAAAATTTCAGAAAAACTATACAATATTTCAAAAACATTTCAGAGGTGGTTCTTTGTTAATGAATTCTTTCTGAATTTTTTTTAACTGTTTTAAAAATGTTTCTTTGGTGTAGACAAACCTATTGACAGATTCATTATATTTCTAAGTTCTGAAAAAGTTGACGCGTTCGGCGATTATTATCCGTATTGTTTAATGGTAAACATAAAACTAAACATTCTTCATAAACAGCCTAGAATGAAAGTTCGGTTTGACGTATTTTGATTTTCATATCATTTGGACAATAATAAAAAAGGAAACCAAAGGCCCACCGATTTTGATCACTATTTCTTCGACTTCAATGGCGTGGCGTACGCAAGTTATTGTCACAAGTTCGTACGGTCAGTTACGAGCCATTTGCGTGAAGCAATACGAATAAATGTTCGGATTTGTGGCAAAACAATTCATGGCATTTGCATCACGCTAATGCACCTACTAACACATTGTTGCTTGTTACAATTTTTTTGGCTAGGACATGCCTCAGTCACCGTATTTACCGGACTTGGTGTGCTTCGATTTTTCCTATTCATAAAATTGATAAAAAGATCCATGAAAGGACGGCACTTTCCGAAAATTAAAGAAACTGCATCGCGGATTGAAAAAAAAACTCAAGGTAAACGTCCATTTTTAAGAAATGGAAAAAAAGGGAATCCCCTGGATTGTTCCAATTCAAAAATTAAAATAGGATGTGTTTGAATTCCAACGATGAGTTAATGTTTTCTGTATCGTTTTTTTTTTTCTTTTGGGATTTATCAAAATACGCACTGGAACGGAAAGTGTCCCCATCCCCCATCAACTCGTATATGACAGGCAGAGGGGCAATCTTGTTTGAGTAGTTTGCAAGGATACAAATTTTATTTTTCATTTCGCAACCATGTGCGATGGCTGACTGTGAAGTGTGGGAATGTTACAAACATTCATATACATACAAGTATTATGTTATGCTGCGTAGCATGCACGAAGGACATCGATTTGAAATCTGTGACTCAATTGAATTATCCTTTTGGGTTAGTTGGGTGCTCTCCTTGTCGAACAGTATTCGAAGTGGTGGCAGGTCCTTTAGAGTAGGGGTGTTTTCCGGTTCTCGTACATAGTTTCAAATATTTTATTGCGGGTGTAAATTATGTGAAAATATCTCTCAACATTTCAATGGAGAGACGACGAGAGGCAGCAGCGGCACAACATAGGGTGAGTGGAATACTTCCGCATGCATGCACATTTCTAAAAAGGATATTCGAAGCAATTGAAGAAGGAAATATGTTCGTATATTCTCAAGTTATGATGCTGTATTTCATTTCCTATGTCAAAGCTAGAATGCAAGAGTTTAGAAAACTAAGAATAAAAAAAAACAGAATATACAAATTTTCATCTCTCCGAGAACGATGTTGGTTAGGAAAATAAATTCTAGAGAAATTGTGAGTTGTGTGGAATAACTATAAATAGAAATTTGAATGTGTCGGTGATGTGCAAATATTTAGAACTATTCTGCATCAAGCAGTCCTAATGTCTAGACAAAAGAATATGGGAAGTTTTTAATAAGAATTTTGAATTTTCGATTAGAAATCTGTTTCTAAGCTTGATGGGGTGATTCAATGGCTTCTACGATACCAATGCCTTATCGGAATGAAAGAAAGAGGAGCAAATGCATAGGAATTAAGTTTATTCTTTATGATCGGAAATATTTTGTGCAGCCATCAGTTGCGGGTTCTTAAGGTTGTCAAAATATCTTCAGAGTTGTTTCGTTTGAACAAAATTAAGTACAAAAATCGAAAAGGATAAAAAAAAGAAGAACCTTAATTTATAGCCATTTATAGGCATCGTCTGCGAGAAGGAACAGCCATGAACTCCAAATGGATCAAGAACGAAAGATAAAAATAATGTCGGCTACAGCGGCTTGGCCTCAATACTCCAGCTAAGAATATCTTCTAATCCTAGCCAGGAGACTACCGATAAGTATCAAGTACTCGCGGATGTCGTGAAGCACGGAAATCAGTTTATGCACAAACTCGAATCCAAGAAGGATAGTTGGAAAGAAAGCAAGTATCTCCTAGCTATCAAAACGTTGTTCGACAATGTCATACCATAGATTCATCCAACTCATTTAAGTCGATAGAAAAAGGACAAATATTTGATTAAAAATAAGGAGCAAACTCGGATTTAATTAAGGCGAATATCATCTGATTCCTTTGATGAAGATCTTTACCATTTTTGCAAACAACTGCAGCTAATATTTCCGACGATGCGTTGATGTAGATTTGACGCAATTTCGGCGGCCGTTTGGCGTCTTTATTTCGAAAAAATCACACGTCTAAGAAGAGTCTCTTTAACCTGTTTTTTTTTTTTAAAGATATTGCCAAATAACATCGCGAAACTTAACTTGGCATGAAAAGTGAGGCTGCCTCACTCTTTCCCTTGGATTTCCAGAGATTGTCGCATCTGAACAGATTGAATAGTTTTCGAACAAATAATTTTAAGGCAATTAGAAATGAGCTTCATGACTCAGAATGATGTTGTATTCTTCTCAGTCCCGCTCTCGACTAGCGCGGCGAAATTTTCGATAAAAATTACAGCGTGCAAAACTCCACGAAAATTGGGACGATATTCTAGCGATTTTGCAGAGGATTTTGACATCTAAGTCACATTTATATTTAATCACCTCGTGATTTGAATCATGGCAGTGATTGCTGACATGTGCTCCTCATCTTGGACCGCTTCTATCATCTACAAATTTCTTTCGTGTGGCATAACGAACCGATTCCAGTTGACATCTACAAATGTCAATTTATGGCCCTTGCAAGGGCAATTGTAACGAGGAAAGAGCTGATTGGTTTAACTGCATTTGCTGTCAGAAGAGTATCAACTTATGCTACCTACTCATCCTCTATACCGTATCTGATTCCAGAGATTGCTTCTCTATCCCTCAATCGCCTATATCGTAAGCTTCAAAAGCTTGCTTTTATCTCTTCATATGTTTTTTTGACATTAAGTTGACTGTGCTCGACGATTGTCCTTTTCGGATGAGACCACCGCCTAGAATGAACGCTCACGTCGATGTCTGACGATTTTTTGTTTCGTTTTTGTTGAATACCTTGTCGGATCATACGCCGTGGTGCATTTGGGGACTAAGGTACGAGTTTTCTTGGAATCGTTTCAGATTAACCCGTTCCGTCCTCCGTTGATGATTGAATGTCCAATCTTGATCCGTTCGTCCTGTGATCAGTCGATTTGTGCCTGGTTTTTCTGAAATTTCTTAAGTCCAGTTTGCAACTTGATAGAAGGCTCTCAGAAATTCGGAAAGTGTCGCTAATTTCTCATGGAGTATCGGACTGCGCTCTATTTTCTTGGACAGTTGTCATTAATTAGGGTCTTACGTTGGGCGCCAATGTTATATTTTATGCTTGACAAAGGTTTTTTTTCTTAATTATGGTTCGTCCACATTGAGTTAGATTGAATTACGTTTCTTTATGGAATTGCTTTTTGGTTAACGGGCACGACATTTTATTTGATCGACAGGTCATACAGTGGAAAGGAGATAAGAGTCATCTCATGGAATTGTTAAATAGTTTTAATGTTATTTTACAATTTTTAAGGTTTTAGATTCATTTTTAGTTTATATTTTAGGTCTAGATTAAGTTATGAATCAAAAAACCCATTTATTTAGTTTTTAGTTAACTTAATATTTTTCTTGGTTTTTATAATGAGTTTGATAAATTCAAATAAAATAAATAAAATAAATAAACATTCGTCGAAAGACATGTTAAAATAATTTGGTTTAACTTTGAGCGCCCGCAGGGGGCCAGTAAGTTGGGTTACATATAGTTCAGTTAGTAAAGCTTGATTTGAGCATTTTTTGCCTTAAATTAATAAAAGGCCACTGAAATTAAATGAAAATTAAAAGAACCATCTCGTTCGGAAGACTTGTAACCAAAGAGTAGGAAGTAAAGCGGAGAAACTATTTAACTTTGTTTCTTAGCAAGTAATTTATTTAGTTTAAATATTGTTTACAGATTGCTCATAAGAAAATGAACAAATGGAATGATGAAAATGGATTGTGCATTGGTGACCAGATCGACCTTTATGAGCCCGGTTAGTTCTTTTGCCGTGGGACAATCAATCACTCGGCGAAATCCAAAAGTTTACTCATACAGTTCCAACTTCGCGAATTAAAGTTTAGAGCAAAGATTCGAATTTGTTTGCTTATAGAGTTCAAATAACTTAACCCCGCAGACTTGCCTTTCTGTTTGGAATTTTGTCATAAGTTCCTTCAAATCGTGCATAAGGACATGCTTAATTCCATTTTTCTGTCAGAAAAAGCCTATTTCATCTTAAACGGCAATGTTAACAAACAAAATTGTCCAATATGGAGTTGCACAAAGACAGAGGCTCTCCATCAGATGCAACTGCATATACCTCGAGTAATAGTACGTAACATTTCATTAAACTGTATTATCGGCCATTTTTTTTGAAGAAAACCGTCACTGGAATCCGTGAATTAAAAATGCTTGTATAATTGTTCTTTCCGGAATGAAGACTGTTTTGTTTTGTTTCAATAAACAACAAACCCTCAAAGGCTCCAGGCCTGATACGAATGTTGCAAAAATGAGGCATAAAAAATTAAAATAGCAAATTGGATTAAATAAATCCTTAAAACGAATCTTTAGTCAAGTGGCATTAAAGCCTTTTTAATTCCCTTGTTTCCAAAAACCATAAAAAAAAACTGCGAATCTTTAGTCAGGTGGCATTAAAGCCTTTTTAATTCCCTTGTTTCCAAAAAACATAAAATTACAAGTCACTCTATGCTTGCAAATAAATTTTTTTTCGAAAAATAAAGACCAACTTTTCAAATTATGTAAAAATATGAAGCAATTTCCAAAAATCAAATAAAAATCTTGTCATATTTGTTTTTAAAGAATAAATCCATAAATAAATAATTTATAAATCCAAATCACCTTCCATTGGATGGACAAATATGGGGACCACTATAAAATTCATGGCGAGTAATTCGAGCAACTTAACGAGATTTAATTTTATTTTCAGCACGCGTAACACAACCCTCCACCCACTGGTAACCTAGTGGAACTAACACTAGCAATAATAAAAAAATAAATAAAATAATTTAACGACTTCTCCAAGGTTTTCACAGTTTAATTTGTTTTCTTGCCACCGGCGGGCAACAAAAAACACAAAAGAGAAAACAAAAAAAAAATAACATGCGAAATTAAGGCAACAGACCGAGAATTATCCTTTCTCTTGGCTCTTATTACTGTACTCGTAAGAAGTGTCAACAGTGCCAACACTGCCAGGTCGGTCGTTCCCCACAGAGTGTTGTTTAACATATAAATCGCTATTCATAAAACTAGATGGCGCTAGCGAGTCTCCACATAAAAACAAACTAAAAAAAAACAGGTTTTACACTCGTGACGAGACACAGGAGCAAAAAACCAACAAAATATTCGTCACACTCAAACTCAAATGAATATCATCTCATTTGTAATGTGAATAACTGAAATGACCAAACTTCCCACCTCCAAAAAAAAAAGCTAATCCCAACCACCTTCAGTGGCGGGCGATTGATCGTAACCTACTTACTCACCTCACAAGGGATGACAACTAAAACATCCCCTTGTGAGTTATTCCAATGCAGTCTCACTCCAGCCGCATACTAAATTTTAAATAAAATCCCCGAAAAACAAAAAAAAATGTGCTCAAATCCGCACCCGATCTGCACAAAAATTATGCGTGCGTAGCGGGGGGTAGCAGCAGAGAGCAGACACTAAGCTGCATTACCACCCACACGGTACTCATGTTCTGCGGCATATTTTCCGTGCGTTCGAGAGCGTGTTAGCAATTGTTACAGGGAGCCTCGCATACGGGGGGTATGAGGATGCTGGTGTTGGATGCAAATATTTATTTTAATTCACACACATAAATAAAATTGGGGTTAATGCGTGTGGTGTGCGCGGTATTAAGCTTTCACGTGATAAAGGGCTTTCGCGGTCTGTAACGTGGGGGGATAGGTGAGTTGCTTGAATCGGCTTTTTTGTGCCACGTTCTCGGTTTTGTTATGACGCCGTGAATTTGTTATTCAATTTTGCATTAATTTATTGTACTAGTTTTGTTTTTTTTGGGTTCTCGGGGCGTATTAATAGTAATGGGCTTGGATGGCGGGTTAGTATGCAAATGTTGTTGTTCCGGGTACGTGTATGTTTGTGTATCTTTGGATGAGGATTTTGTGCAAAATTTCACGGGGATTTACAGAAATTAATTTAAATTGGGGATTTGGGAAGCGGGCATTGGCAATGCGATTGCATAAATTTTAAAGGTGTCACACCGATGCATGGGTTGAAATAATGTTAAGCCATTTTGTTTTTTTCAAATGTTTAGTCAACCCAATTGATTGATTTAAACTCTTTCGATTAGCGATTCAATCTTTTGACAAGAATTAGAACAAGGTAGTTGTCGGTTTTTAAGCTTTAAAGGAGGACATTGGTGCCAATGATGGTGACCCAAAATGTGTCACTCTAGCGGAAGTTTTTACTGCGCTTGCATTTGTTAACAATTGTTAGTTTCGTTTTAATAATTACAAAGAAAACAGATGTTGAATTTACAGCGCTATACTATTGTGGAATACTCGCGACGATTTATTACGGAATTATTCGTCAGTGATTTGGCAACGGAAAGCCTCGTACTACTCCTTCGAATGACAGTATAGACGCTGTGGCTGAAGATGTCAAAGTTGAGCCAAAAATGTCGATTATATAACTTACCACGCAATTGGCCAATCCACGATCGTCTCTTCAGCGCACTTTAGTGAAGAGGTTAAAGTAAAGGTACGGATTATATTTCAGCTAATATCTGCAGACTTCTTATCGTGCCTTAACTAAGCTCATTGATGTTCGTAATATCAAAGAGACAGTGCAGGAATTATCGCCGAAATTAATCAAGAGCTAAAAGAATCTCACTTAGAATCTACTTATCACTAAAAGTAGCTTCCTGGTTTAGCCAAAAGTTCTGAGATTGCTTTACTATTGTTATAAATTTTATAACAATAAATATATAATTATAATAATAATAATTCTGCATGGTGCCACCGGTTTGAATGCTCATTACCCGTTTCTTTGGGTAAATTTGTAGTCACGACTCTATAAGAAAAAGCAAAAGACTCTGAAAGCTCCACCAAAAGACGGCCAAGTACGAGCCGGACTCGCCCAATCAAGGTTCCGTACAAACTTGTAAGTATGTAGGATAATATTTCGTCAAGCACGGAGATGTCGAAGAGTTTTCCAGCTTTTGTTTGTAGGTAAGTTGAATGCGTTGATTTTAAAAGGTTGATTTTTTTACAGCTTTTAGGAACCGCATTCATTAATTTAATAACCTTAAACAAAAATTTCAGCAAGAGCGCAAGAGCATTTTGCCAAAACGATCGAAAATGCAGTGAAAAGAGTCCAAAAAATTATCAACTATGACGTCAGTGACAGATAACACCTTAAAAAAACTCTATTCGTCTAAAGCAAAAGATGGAAAATGCAGTACTTGGGATAAAATGATATAGGAACCTCAGCGACTAAGGCTTTCTCTGTTGTAGAAACACTTCCAAGAGCTATCATGGTTAGGCCATTTGTGATTGAACCATACATATACCAAGACAGATTAAGCATCATTCGTTTTTCGACGTTACTAACAAAAGAGTGGCCAGTTATCATATCTGAGGATTTCTGACTCAAACTGAAGAAATATTCGATTTGATAATCGACTTTTATCTTCTCAATGGAAACTCCTGATGAAGCAAATAGTCTATAATTATCATTTCTATAGATTGCAGGATGGTTATGATTCATTGCAAGACAACCCTTAAGGGTTTGAAGGAGCCATTGTTAGCAACTCCTATTTATTCGGCGGTCTAGAACCTATCAGTGTAAGAGATGAATTATGGGCTTAATATTGTTTTGAAAATTAATTTTGATTGAACACAACACCTCGTTTTCAATTGTCCTTAAAAACTTAACCATATTTTATACCTAGAGGGGATAATGCTGCTTGGCCAATATCATCTTAAAGTGCGTGATTGGGCTTTAATGGTACCGAACATTAAAGAGTCCAACGGTGTCAAATGACAAGCTCTTTCTGACTAAGCAACATTTCAAAATGACTGATTTTAAGTTTATTGAACTTAGTGTCCAATAAATCACTTATTGGATGAAATGCAACCATAGCTTGTTTGAGTCTAAAACCTACAATTTTTGCTCGAGAAAGTCATTTACCATACCTCGGCAAAGTTTTCCATTGACTGTTTTTACATTTTCATCATGAAAGAAAAATGAGCCAAAGCTGCAACCACTCCAAAATCCACACCAAAAAGTCACATGATGAGGGTGCATTTGCTACTCTGTGAACTATCAAAGCTTAAAGTCAGTTAACGTATTTGTCAAGGTGGAAATTCGCCTCACTTGAAAAGATGATCTTCTGAACAAAATTCTCGTAAAATTTTAAATTCCAAGGCCCCTTCAGAGAAGCGATAGTAGTTATTTTCCTACAATTTCTTAATCAAATTTTCCTCATTTGAATAATGTTCAGTTGCTTAAAAAGTTCTCTCATTAAGTACCACATTTCCGGCAATATTCTCCGTTACGTGCTGGAATATGTTTGGTAAACAACTTAAAATTCCTCCATGGACGGAGTTCGCATTACGGCTAGTTATTCATATCGACTTAGTTTCATTCGCTTAATTCACAGTATTTTATTTGATATTGTTTTTTATACTAGAAAGTTGTTTCATTGAAGATTTGTTCATTACCTTGCTTAAAGTGTTTTGCTCCAAAGCAGAGCCAAAATAAGATCATATACACAAACCATTGTTTTTGACAACACCAACTAAAAACTGCAACACCGGAGACAATAACCACTACATCAAAGTCACTTGGTCAGACGCTGATCTAGGTAGCGGGGTTAACTTAATTCCAACGGAAAACGGTGTGACTGAACCAGCTTTGAAAACAAGATACAAATTCAAGCGTCATAATCCCTCCTGAGTTAAAAAAAATCAACTGACTCTGTTCATTATTTTTTCTACTTGAAAAAAATTTTGCATTAAAAGTGACATTCCGAGCTTCGGAGGACATCACTTCCTTTCTTTGGCTTTCAATTATTCATTGCAACAGTCCACATCATTGCTGTGATTTAATTAGAAATTAAACACGATTGTCGTTACAAGTTTGTCGCATCCTTGAAATGAAAAAAACTAATTCGATGCATCACTTTGCAGTATCAACCATTTGTGCACTTGCACTTGGAAAAGCATCACAACCCAACTCTCGTACGGACATCCTCTCTACCGAGACTACATAATCTCTGTAAAGTTCTCCATTTCCTTAATGTGTCATAAGATCAGAACATTTGAGAGGGTTTTGTTGCTGCTTCTCGACAGCTTGATGATTCAAACGAGTGCAGGGATTAATCTACGAGGATTTATTCAAGGATTAAAAACCTACACTTCCCTCTCTGTCGCTCGTTTTCGTTTCTCTGTGCAACAAAGTTTTGTACACTCTGCTTAGATAAACATCGACGTTCATTTTAGAATAACAGAAAGTGAAAGAGCAAGTGCGCTATTTGTGCTGTATGTTGTAACCGGAGGGACGTTTGGATAAAAGGCTTTCGGTCACTCTCATCACATAATCATGGCTTCATTGTAGATTCGGAAAAGTCTGCCTTCAGGCTGTGTATAAACAACCTCGGTTACGACGACGAAAACGACGACTGCACTCTACACGATGACAAAGCCAAACAATTAATTTCAATCGTCTAAAAAAAAAAAACAAAGAGAAAAGAAACTTCTTCTTAAAACACACCAAAACCACCTCGCTCGGACCTCAATTCACAGACCACAACATAGGGGGATGATGATGATGATGTCCATATTTAAGCCCCTCACCCCAATCTACGTACCATAACCAACTATTTGTTAGCGGAAGGCCAAGGAAAACACAACCGAACAAGCAGAGAATGTTTGCAAGGAAGAAAAAAAAAACGAAAGAAAAGAACATTCCGGAAGAACGGAAGCCGACCACCAACTGACCACTAAGCAAGATGAGAGCTTGTTCACCGGATGTTGGCTCACTCCATCGTAGTAGTGATGATGGTAATGGCGGTCGGTGGTGTAAACATCTGTCAAGTATAGACTCCTTGTGGAGCCAGTACAAAACTTCTGTCGGTCATCGCAGGGTCCTTTTGAAGAATTTCAACCCAAACGAGGGTAGATTTTGAAAGAAAGGATTGAAAAACTTAATCGGATGAAAGTTTTTAGCTTTGCTTCTTGTTGTTTTTCACCCCTGAAACCATATAAGAAGCCCCACATACAGGCGCATTATCCACACAGCGATAGTTGATAACACACAAGCAAAGAACTTATTACTTTATTTTTTTTTGTCGTTTCTGTCTTAGTTTGACCCAAGATGAAAACTTTGTTAATTTTCAAAATTGTTGGATTTAATTTCGAAAGATACATGAGCGGACATTGCGACGATGGATATGTTTCCTAGCAGCGACTGTCGTTCAAGCGGGGCTCTATAATCGAGCTGAGGGAGCGAAAGTAATAAGTTGTTTTGCGCGGTTGGGGTTGGCAGTGTTTGATCTTTTGATTGCTTAACTGGATGGTAGATTTCAGATATGGTTTTCAAAGTTGTACTTCTTCCCTTAGTAATGGAGTACTTGAATTGGTGGTGTTTCCTCATAGTTTCAATGTTCTTTTGTATTCTGTCAAAGGAAATTTCATAGAGTGACTGCGTCTGCAGTTTGGCATCTTATCTCGTTGGAAATCTTCGAAAAACGAAAAAAATCATGGATTGAAGATTCCAGACATTTTTGGTGTGCAGTATAATGCCATAATTGTCACAGAAAAACGACCAAGAAAATTATCTCATGAAGCAGTGGAAGGATCTTTTTGGAAGTCTTCAGAATTGAAGTGACACTTGCACTGTTCCAATAGTTTGCAAGCATTTGGTTTTCGAAAAGTTATGAAACGTCCTTAACGTTTTTCAAAGCTCATCCACTCTGACATAAGATAAAATTTCAAAGTTTTTATTATGGAGGTCATTTTCGAAGCTTATTCACAGATTTCAAAAATTCAGAATGAACACAGGTTATACATTAACTAATTTAAATAAAAGGTACTTTAGCGATTTTGACGCTTAAAAACGGTCCAGCGATTAATTTTTTTGTGAACGCAATTGAAATTATTTTCTGTAGAAAAGTTTTAGGACTTAGAAAAGTTCTATGAAATAGTCCATGATGTCATATGTTGAGTTTAAAACATGTTTTTTTTTGAATATGACTCATATATATTTTTCAAATTAATTTCAATTTTCAAGGGAATAGATTGACTAAGTTATGTTAAATTGATAATGCAATTTTGTGTCTGAATATTTAAACTAAATCGAAGATAAAAAATAAAATTATTTTCTGAGGAATTATAATATTTCAATTTACTTCCTAACAACATAACAATAAATAAAAAAATAAAAACATCATAAATCATTTTATTTTAAACAACAAGTACTGAAGATACGGTATGGTAAATAAAGAAGATGAAAGACGAAGGTAGATGTAAAAGACGAAAGAGAAGATTAAGACAACAAAATGGTCCGAATCGATTAGGGCTGACTAGAGAAGTGAAAAAATACGCTATCTTTAAAATGTTTTAAGTCTCTGATTTGTTTAAAGGCGCGCCTTTTCTTTGTTGACAAAGATGACTTTAAGTAAGTAAATGATGGTGTCAAAATTTCAATCGTTCTCGTAGACTGATGAAAAATTATTTTTCTAAACAAATAAGCCTGCGACTTTGTATATATGATCTTATGTAAGATAAAATTTTTAAATACTGGGAAAGAGTGTAACGTATTTATGTCTGGTAGACTGATACGTGGTCGTATCCTCGAAAACCGAATTTTATCATTAAATGCAAAAAAGAGTTTGTATTCAGAAACAGAGTCTAGTTTTGGGTAAATGAGTTCCGCGTAGGTGATTATGGGTATTTGTTTATTTTTTGGCTAATCGAAGCTCCGTTTTGAATGGAATAGACTGATATAAATCCAAAGTTTCCTGAGTGTCCCGAAAATTCTCGTTGCACATCAGGTTGTTGCTTAGTCTGAAGCCTAAACAGGTAACAGACTTAAGTTAAACAAGGGCGAAAGTCATCTGCACTGTATTCTGTTTTTTGAATATTAAAATCGACTGTGCTTAGAGTAAGATCATTAATTTTCGAACAACTATTAAAATCATTCAAGTCTTTACTCATTCTGGCTATTAAGTTTTCAATGAGACCAATAGTGTAGTATATTTAACATTTTTCTATACATAAGGTTAGTCGTTAATAAACATACATTAGAGAAAAAGAGTCGGAAAGACGTCCGGGGTTTGAATTTTTTGCATTGATCTTCAATTTTTGTTATTAATTGGATTAGTAGTTTCTTTTACGATTAATGATTATTATTTTTAAAACCAAAATAAAATCCTACTTTTTTACACAAAATATAATGATAAAGCCATGTCAAAAGGCTTGGAGCCTATTTTTATCAAGCTCTCTCACTTGATCTAAAGCCCGATTGATTTTCACACAAAAGCTTTTTATTGTCACGGAGTAGACTTATTTGCTTTGCAAATATTTCCTCCAGAACTTTTGACAATTACGGATGCATACTAACTGAACGGCAATCACTTGGCAATAATGGGCTTGATTTTTTTTTGCAACTAGGATAATTTGGCTTTTTCCCATGGTAAAGGAAATTTCTAGGTCGTGATATCATGATGAGATGCGTAAAAGGACTTAAAAGTGATGGAGGAATAAGTTTTATTAATTTACAAGGAAAATTATCAGCAGCAACTGCATTCGATTTGAGCCATGATTTCCGCAACATCACTTTCTGTCACCACTTCTTCATTCTAGGTACTACATTTTTTATTGGGATCGTACTTACTCCCAGAAAGCTTAGATTAGACTAAAGTTGTTTCGAGGTGAGTCGTTCGGTGGTGTGGCGGTGTTTTCACAATGCTCGCACTTCGGCAGTGAAAAATAATTAGATTCAGGGACGCATTAAGAACACTTATACGCGAAATGTGCCCTTTTTGAAATTGCATGTTCAATATTTAAAAAAATAAAGTTTTCCTATCGTCGAAGAAAATATTTCTTTACAAAAATTGGCTTTTTCATAACATTGTTTGAAAAAGTTGCACGATTTGGTGCCAGTGGCGACTGGACTTTTTTGAGTTCTACAACTTTTCTTATTACACGAAATCTAAGCAGACAGATTCGCGGGCTCCGGTTTACCTTGAATAAAATAAAGTTTTATTTTTCTAGCGCTATCGCTAGCCGTCGGAGGACATTTATATCCCTCTGAATACAGTATCGAAGTATTTCAAGGTTTTAAAGAGCACGATTTTCAAATCGAACAAACGAAAATGAAAAATCGAAAAAAAAACAAACGAATGAACGAGGTGTTTGAATTTTTTTTTGCCACCTATCAGACCATCGATTCCTGAAAAATCTGAGTCGGAGCTACATCTGCTTTCCACTTTTCACGATTCTGAGGTTGCTGCTTCCTGGACAACTGATGGCTTCCAAATATTACTTTAATTCTTGAATACTTTCATGACCTTTTTGGTTGTGATAAGAAAACACTCTAGCCTGGAGTGATGTTGTCTAATCGCTCAGTGTAGTTCAGTAATTGTAGTCTAAACGCTTTAACAGCTCATAGAGTTCCTTGTTAAATCTTCTTCGACATTTGCCCTTCTCGTTAAGGGGAACGTATATTCGTTGAAGAATTTTTCTTCGCATAGTCATCGTTCGGATTTATGAAGAGCATTTGGCAAGTTAAGATGATTATGAGAGGATCAGTTTTTCTGGGATCTTGTGACACAGTTGTAGAGAGACAACGCTTTTTCACAGATGTACAAGAAGGAGCTGGAAACGATTTTTTTTCAAACCCTGAAAAAGCTGCTTGAATAAACTGCTTAACATGATTTCCTTTACATATTTTGAAGAGACATGGTATCCTTTTTTTGAAGACCACAGCAAGGCTTTTGTTTTTTGGAAGACGCTGCGTGTTATACTTCTGTCCCTAGATGTGGATGACTGCTTAGAGTCTTTATTTTCCTGGCAGTATTTTTTCTTCTCCTAGTCTAGATCTTTCAGGTTCGAGTCGAGATGAAAAAAAGCAGGAATAAAGAAAAGTTTAGGACGTTGGCAACTTTTTATCCTTCTGTGCAGTTTAGGCAAAATAAACTCCGACATTCAAGTCTTTTCGCAATGATTATATTACGAGGCACATACAAATTTTACTTAAATCCAGAAGGGCAATGATCCTCTGCAACATTTCATCACAAAGTAAAAAAAAAACAGATCCATTTTAATTCATCAAAAGTCCTGATAAATGTGTCACAGTTTCGCAGATATTAATTTCCATTTTAATGCATTCCTTTTCTGTCAATTGCGGATGTTAAAAAATACATCACGTTAATTTATGAC
The DNA here is from genome assembly GCA_963555765.1 of Orthonevra nobilis. Classification (NCBI taxonomy): domain Eukaryota; kingdom Metazoa; phylum Arthropoda; class Insecta; order Diptera; family Syrphidae; genus Orthonevra; species Orthonevra nobilis. Next base: position 5,421,029 of record OY743227.1, read on the forward strand.
ATGCACTAAAACCCCCCTACCCATCAAACCTGTATGCATTCCTCAGTGTAAGCACGTGCTTAAACTGTCAATCGGTTGCATTTCAAGCCTCAAACTGGCACAAGAAAAAAAACAGCAAAACGCTGAAAACACGACATTACCGTCTGTTTTATTGCATGAAAAATGCATTCAAATTGCAATAAATCCTTCCACCACGTTCGCCCCAGAATGCGACTGCAATAATAATACAAAAAGGCAAAAAAAAAAACAAAATGGTATCCTCCCGCTTATTGTGTGCGAATATGACATAAGCATCGCATTAAATCAACTGTCTGAAAATTAACAGCCCAATAAGCGTCGAAATAAGAATAAAAATAAACCGAAGCCTGCAGTGTGATAAATCAATTCCACAAACCCCCGACTAGGAACGTACTAATGTACTTAGCCTCGCTTTAAAATACGATACGACTTTTGACTCTAATTCCAGGATGATAGCTACAAATGCAATTTGCTAGAGTTATGAAAATGTGACTGTGTGACAAAACAGCAACCGAAAAAACAAAACATCAACAGCTCTGAAAACTCATTCGAAAATCCACGAAAATAACGTAAATTGGTCAAAAATTACCTCGAATTTTGGGGCAAGCGTAGAGGCTTGAAAACAACACAACAGTTGAGTGGGTTTTAATGTTTCAACATTAAAACATCCACAAATTGACGCCAACACGATGAAACGACAAAACGAGGCTTTTAATGGCTATAAACGCGTTGAATTGGCATCATAGAATGATATTGCGATATCATTTGGAGTGGTTGTCTTGTTTATTGAAATGTGCAACAGACGAAAACCTGGATGGTTTATGTCAAAGAACAATTGTGTTTTGTTTTTTCGAGTCGACAAAGAAGTCATTAGGAATCGACAAACAGCGGAATTGTTATTTCAATAAGAAGTTTTTTTTGTATAAAAGACATTGGTCAAGTCCAAGTCAAACACGCGCACGGAGGGTTCCCTACAAATGTACTACATTTAATATAGTTTAAAGCATAAGCCGCAATGTCTTTTGACTGCATTCATGAAGAAGCTTAGTTTTTTTACAGTTTAAAGTAAAAAGTATTAAGTACCCGCAAGTATTAAATATTTATTTCCACTTGAAGCTTCCACGCGTTCTTGACAGACAAATAAACGGACCACGAAGTAATCATATAATGGTTCAGTTTTTCCTTTTGAACTACGGAACCTTAAAAACGAACATCTATAAGTCTTCGAGGCAAAGAAGAAAATTTTTTAGGGTCGTTCAACAAGCAGAGTTCAATCGAAAAATGCAAAAAAAATAAGTCAGTCAGCATGGCTCCATAAAGCGATTCAAATATGGTTGAACGATACGACCAGCACAAAAAATGGTTTTCCCTACTCTGCTTTATAAAGAGAAGAATTAATTTAAAACATTCCAATTTTGACGAAAGTAAAGAGTCCAGACGGTTCAAAAGCAAGTTCTACTTCCGAGTAAAGAAAGGTTGTAGTACATGACATTTTTACTGTGGACCAATTGTGACAGTTCGGTCTTCGGGAGAATCACATCCAGTTCGTTTTTGCTTGCGGATTTCAATAGTTCCTCTTAGAAGAATTTGGAATTCAGAAAATCGGACCCATTAAAAAGGCCCTCGTTGACTCATTTTCTTAGGTTTTCTGAACCCAGGTAATTAAATATGAAATTCATCACTCAGCAAAATATTGTGTAAGAAATTATTCTTCGTGCAATCAAAAGAACGAAACTAATCGAGGTGTGCTTGCTTCAGTTCTTGCATCAACTTTTCTTAAAACTTACATTATATTCATTTATGACTTGATTATGATGCACTGATGTCCATCCACAGGTTTTAGCCACCTTACTTTTCTTGATCCATGTTTTTGTACGTTCACGTCACAGTTACAAAATCGTAGATAGTCATATTCTGACTTGTTACATTCAAAAATGTATTTAAGGCCGCACAATATTTTCAGAAGACCTTCATCATTTTTACCCGTAAAAATCAAATTGAGAGGACAACAAAAAAAAATGTGTCTTGATAGCTCCTTCGAGGGCCTAGCTTCATCATTTGGGTGCCGTGTTATATTCTGCGCACAAAGAGCGGGGATTGGACTTAGAGTTTATTGCTGTCTCCGAACAGCCCAGTAACTTTTTCTCGACAGTTGTACTCATCGGAGGGATTGACAGTCATGGTAAATGGTGTTGCCGCAAAAAAAAAATGCTAGATGTTCCTACTTGGATTTGAATCCGGGACCTTAAGCCACCGGCATTCGGAAGTTTTATGAAGAGCTGCCCAAATGACCACGAACAGCGCGAAATGAGAGTGATCGACAATGTTTGAGGAGAAAAAAAAAAAATATTGAGAGGGATGAAGCACTTTTCGAACGGGAGAGTTATGCCCTTAATTGATACACTGAAGATCTTTTAAACCTTGCAGAGACAGACAGGTAGAATCATTGAGAATGGCTATGCGAAGGACATGTGGTTCTAAAAAGACGGTCCCACACCACATGGCACTACTCGAACTACTATGAACTTGCACCCACGATGTTCTTCGAAATGTTCGTTTTTGCCCACTTAATCGACTTTACATTTGATCAATAAAAAATAAACTTAAAAATATTGTATTAAAAAAAAACCGCCATGTATCAGAACAACCGACAAAACATTCACCACCAAAAAAAAAAAAAAACTGCATTTATTGGTTTCTTGTCGGGCGCCAATATCTGGCCAATTTGAAATTCAATATTCCGCTTTGTTCTCCGGCTAAGTTTGCTTCTTTTTTTTTGTTATTTCACTCAACCTCTACTCGCATTTTATTGGAAAATATTGTCCTACCTCGCCCCCTCCCCCTCCGCCCTTTCGTAACCTCATAAAACGCCTATTTGAACATATTCGACACCCCAGCCCATCCACGTCCAGAAGCTCGCAATCCTTCGATACCCTTTTTTTTTCTTTTAACCATATCCAAAGAATTCCAAAGGAATATAAAATGTTATCACCGAAGAGGAAGAATGAAAAGTTTTTCAATGTTTTTCATTCATTTTCACAATTTTTTCTCCCACACTCCCTCACTCACACCCAGTTTTTTCGTTTCTTCTTTTAGGGTTCATTTTTTTTGTGCCGCGGTTTTCGCCTTATTTCTCTGGTGCGCGAAAGGTCTCCCTTTCTTGCGTGACATTTGATGTGGAACCTATAACCTTGTTGTACATATATCCTTATATATATAATATCCCATATTAGAATGATAACATCAAATGAATAAGCAGGGCGGAGCTGGAGGGTGGCAACGAAATTGTCGACTGAATTACTGAGCGAAATGTATCGGAATGGGTTACGTGTAACGACGACGCTAAGCAGACGCGTAATGCTTGATTTTTCATGAAAAAATTTTCAACGGCGCGGTGACGGATGCGGCTGAGCGGTATTTTGAACGGAAATTAAAAGAATGTCGTCAAAAGGCAAAGGTTTTTCCATCGTGTATGCGGGCATGTTAGGAAAATGTAAAAGGAAAAACGAACCAACTCGAGATGGCATTGTTTGGCAAGATAATGAGCGTCAATTAAGTACGAAAAAAAAAAACCAAACTCGTTCATTTTTAGAATATTGCCTACAACGGTGTAGCAAGGATATTCGCACAATGGATATGTGAATTGCGTATCATTATTCCATATTTGTTGGAAATACCCCTTAAAGGATTACGGTGATAAAATGAGAGTTTTTGGTGTAGCTGCTTAAAATATTTGCAAATTAAATGAATGTAATATGCCGTAGAGCTTCGGCTAAGGACTCTTTATTGATCAAAGTTTATTTTCATCATTAAAATGTCGCAAGTTTTTTTTTCGTTCTTAGTGGTTTTATGAAATAATGACACGCAATTTCTTTAGCCATCTGTGATATCCCACGAGGGTTTTCAAAAGATACAATTCAGACTTGTAAAAAGAGACAAAAGATCTTTACGAGAAAGCTTTTGAATAGGGAAGCTGTTATTTAAGGGTCTAGTGATGAAAAATTGAAAACCTTAGGATGGCAAAGACAAATTGATCATGTTGGAAGATGAAAACGATTGCGATACAAGGAGAACTTTATCATACTTTCACACCAAGAAAGAGTAATTGAAAATGCTGCCAATACACTTTTGAAGGAAAAGAGGATCATTGTCCCCATTCACGAACCTCAATGCATCGACAAGAAGTGAACCCAGGAGGTGGAAGAGACTAAAAATGATAGCTTACTCGAATCACAGAATCACGAAAATTGTTTTTATCGATCTCAACACAACCAACCTCGAGTCTTGTACCAATAAAAGCGAACGGGTGCTGAATATCGTTTTGGATCTTCTGCATTGAATGAAGATCTAATTTGGCGTGAAAGTTTGATCAAATTTGGACCTTGCTGGATGTTGTAGACGAACGATTGTAAACTGTCAAACATATATAACAGAAAACAAGTAGTTATGAAAAATAATCCCCTTTATTACTGGTGCACTTTAAAGCGTCTCTCTTGTGGAAAATATTTTTAAAATTAAAATGAGCTGTTCTGTCATATAACTTTCTATATAAAGATAAGAAAAAATTTTGGACAAAACTCTAATAAAACGCAAATCCATTCACCCGCTGTTGAACTGGAGAGACCAAACTAAAACCCTCCTTTTCGCGACAAAGATTGATCGATTTTTTTTATCTTAAACCTCGAATCCTAAGAAGAAATCCGGAAGACAGCGGAATCTATGTTAGCAACCTTAAGAAGTATGAAGGCAGGTCTAGTTATAAAAGATTCACAGTCTCAAACAGCATATTTATGGCAATCCTCAAGACATGAGGACATTTAAGCAAATATTGGGTTTGTTTAATGAAATGTGGGTTTTTTTTTTTTTTGAGGGTGAAGAACCCAAACATCTACCTTTTTAGATATTTCAAGCCCTTTCAGTCTCTGCAAAATTATTGTGTGGGCGATGTTTAGCCGCTGAGCAAATCTTCCTGTCGTTAAATGTGTGTGGAGGTGTTGAAAGTGGCTGGACGTCCAGAGCAACCAGAAGCAGCAGGATCTGTATTTTCTGCTGACAAGTACCAGCCCAAATAGCCAGATCTACACACACATCTTGATAACATTTTTAAAGAGAAGTAGCAAAATAGGCCGAAATTGCACTACAGAAAAATCAAATCATGTAACTCCGTTACATTCGAATGCAATGGCAGAAAGTTAACCAAGTTCTCGTATCTAAACCAGGCAAGGATCTAACAACAAGACGAGAACGCGATAAGCTTAACATTGTTTATGTTGAAGATACTAGAAAGTAGAAAGGATCTGTCGTAGCCATATTACGATACCTGAATACGAGATCTTTCAAATGGGAAGTGAAAAAAAGTAGCCTCGTTTGAGCATTACTCTCGCACGAAGGGTTCCACGCCACCATAGAGAGAGCAACACTTTAAATTATTTAAAGCATCGCAAATAATTACGACCAAACCCAAATGTTTATTTCCTTATTTTTTGTGTTGTGTTTGAAACTCAGATGTGGTTGGTTTCAACTGCTCCATTCAACGGGTTCACTGCATGTATTTTTATTGTCTCGTTTAAGGTGTAAATTGGAGTTTTTTTGTAAAGTGAAACCACTTTATTTTTTGCTTTAGGTATATCATTTAAATTATTTGAAGCAGCTCACATTCTGTGAAAATTGCAACTATTTGCCCATAGCGGTTGAGGAGATTCAGCCCTGTGATAAACAGACAGATAGAAAGACAGCAGAACACCTCAGAAATAGGGTAACGTTTGCACCCTGTAGGTACGGAACCCTTAAGAACATTTCTTCGTACAAAGAGATAGGAAAGATTTAAAAAAAAGGAAAAAGAAAATTCCTTAAAATTGGGGAGTTCATGCAAAATAAACTCGGAACAAGGACTTGTAACTTTCATGTCGCAGAAATGGGTCCCGAAATATAATTGAAATAAAATTTATTAAGTAAACAAAAAAATAAATAAAAAAATTTATTAAACATAAAAATTTATTTGGGACTAAAAAAGTGAATTTTTGAGAAAAACTGGTGTACAAATTAAGTTCTGATCGCGGTTTTTGAGGCAGTTTTGAAAATAACGCCAATGCATCTAAAACTATATTTTTTCCATAGTCTCAGCTCTAGACTGAGGGTAATCTCAGTACGTTTAAATAGCACACTGGATCGCACAATTTTCGCAAAAATCCTGAGAGATTATCCTGAACGAATGATACTAGGACAAGGATCCACAGATAGTTCTCTATATATGTAGACAGATAGTGTACGCATACTTCGGAAACGATAGCAGGCAGGAACTCAAAAATTAAAAAACAAACCCAACCAAATGCAGAGTCTCGATATCAATAAAATACGAGCTAGTAACCGAGCTCTGTAATTTAACAGGAGAAATCAAAGATTAGAGTTGGGACTGCTAACAGGGCACATTTACATGGATTTCTAGTTGACTAGGCTCGGTTTTTCAGAAGAGAAGAACTGCTGCACATGCTCTCCCACTGTCTAGTAAAACGAAGAAGCACAAAAAGTGTTATTTTCCTTTAATATAAAGAGTTATGGGTTTCGTATTGCGACTAAATTCATACCATCTCTCCATACAACAAGGTCACTCCTGTACAATTGCTAGACAACAGCAGCCTACGGGAACATAACAGGCAGTACAAGAGGTTTATGTGAAGAACATAGCGTAAGCCACAATCCATTCGGATTTGACGGAAATCGTCAGGCCAAAGCCAATTCATTTTTGTGGAAAAATATCGCACAAACGGAGAAGCTAGTCCATGATTTAAAATTTTCTGTCACATTGCTTAATTATTTCTTAAACTATTCATCTCATCCTCATGCAAAAGAAATCGATAAACAGTTTCCCGCTAAATTTGTAATAAAAAAACAATTTTTGGTCCTCTTTGTGTGGCACAGGAAAATTGAAGATAAATATCTCATTCTTCGCTGCATTTAACGCCCGTTTAATCCTGGCATTCAACTTCAAACAACATCTATCCCTCGAATACAAGATCCTCAAGGAGAAAACTCCTCGCAACTGGCAGCGAATATTATTTTGTACAGGATATACCACAAAAGCATTAAAAATTTGTATCGCAACGTTCAAAAGCGACAAAAGTCTCTGGTAAAGCAGCACTGCGCTGGCTGCTGCTGATACTGGCAAGGATACTGGTGATGGTAAGTGCAAGGAAAAATTAACAAAACGGTGGAAGAATCACGTTTGAAGATTTTTCTATTCAAGATGGCTGCCATAACCCACCGCCCGTAAAATACGTTTTTGCTTGGTTTTTTTTTTAGTTTTCGTTGGTCGTATCCTTGCAGCTCAGCTCTTGCTTTGTGCTCTCTCCGTATGCTACTCGCTCGCTGTGATTTCTTCTTTCACACTCAAAAACGATGGCGGATGTCTTTTTTTTTTGTTGCTTTATTTCTTTCCAACTCGAGTAGTATCGAAAAAGGATGGCTCTGTGAAATCTTTTCTCTTCATTCAGGATGCGATTCCCACGGCACAGCACAATGACAAGGAACCGGAAAAGCCCCTAAACTATGGTGCAAAAATATAAGATAACAAAAAAAGCAAACAGAAAAAAAAACAGGTTAAAGGCTGCGCTGCCTTCTAGGACCCTAGCATTCTCTGTCTCTCATCCGCTCCATTCTCCAATTCGCCCCACCAAGCCATTGTGATTATTTTGTCGTCTCGAGCGCGCCTTGCCTTAACCGCACATCGCGCAACGTGAGCGTGCATAATGCCGCAACAGTCACCGTGGTGTGAAATTAAACATGCCACGCCATATTATGTATTCATGTATACATTTTCTTCGTCTTGTTTTCCTTTTCGATTTTCCGAGAAGAGGCCGGTAGGGTGGTCGGGTGACAGCAGGCCAAGACCGCATCTCGTCAATTCCCAAAAGGATGCTAACGAAATCAAAGACTGTGAATAATACGGCAAGGATATGAGGAGGAAATGGGTATTTCTTCTCAACGGCGTGCGGCATTGTCTCTTATTTTTAAGGTGTGCGTATTATAAATAAAAAATCTGTTCGGCACCACAAAAAAACAAAAAAAAAAAGGACACAAAAGCTTATTGGATTAAAACCCGGTTGGGAGAGCGTAAAAATGACAAGAGCATGGCTTCTCAAGGATGCAGGCAGTACTAAATATTTATGGAATTCCTTAGCTCTTAGGATGTATGGAAGCTGTAGGTCAACCGCCCCTAAAGACTCTGCACTTGCGTAAGATGGGTCAACATCTTTAATTCAGTTTGGGGACAAGGAACATTTAAAGGTGACCGTCTATACTATTTAATAATTTATATAAATATGTTTACAATTTAGAGGCTCTCGACTTATTTTGGTTTTCAAATTTTGATGTTGAAAACCCCCCCCAAAAAAAACGGGCTAAAAAGTTCAAAAATGTGTCTTTTTTTGCATTAGCATTTGGGGCACAATTTTGTTAAGAACAAGTAAACAGCAAACGCCCCTTTATTAAAATGTAGCCTCAAGTTATTATGACTACTCTTATAATGAATTTCATTGGTGGCAACCAAAAAAGAATGAAAAGTCCGCTATCGACTTGTTTGCATTCACTCCCAATTCGCAGTATTTTATTCTGCACAATAAAATTAAGTGGAAAGTCAGTCTTTACACTACTACAATAATTCTTGTGTTACAGAATGAATTTTTTATTGATGATCGAACATTTTTTAAGACACAGAAGCCTAAGAACAGCATCCTTCTTGCCTTCCTCAAAATTCATATGAGATTGTCAATAAAAGCAATGAGAACTGATCCTTTTTAACCAACAGCTAATTTCAAATACCGAGCTACTCCTTCAAGAATTTCGCGATACAGTTTGCTGACAGTATTGTTCTAAAGTTGCAGGGTGATTTAGTTGTTTTTCAATTTAAACAAATCGCTTTCGTGATAGAACCCGGTTTAAGCGTTGCTGCTTTTTCTCACTAAGACCGAATAGCTGCAGGAACACTCTCAATGCAGTAATACTTTCGAAGAATTGTGAATGACACGAAAAAGGCGTGTGTTATATAAAAATATTGAAAATTTTTAAAGTCGTTCAGGTCTTAAATAATCTTCCACCTCGTTCCAAAACGATTGGAAAGCATTGCAAAAAGTTTTCACATTTCAAGGACTATAAATGTTGGAAATAAGCATGTTAAAAGACAATAGACGTCCTGCTTTTTTTATAATAAGTTCTCATGGAAACCCTCTCAAGACTAGTACGACTGATGTAGTGTTGCTGAGCTTTTTGGAGCTCAGTTCTCAATTAGAGGCAGACACTTAGTATCCGCTGAGCGAATAGAACAAGTATGGGAATATATTGGTCATCACTCGGCAAACCCGTCTTATTAAGCCCAGCCGAACTTGGTGCTTTATTTCTTAACAATTTTTTTTAACATTCGATCCAATTTTTTAAGCGCAAAAGGGTACAAAAAAAAAGCAAATGACTCAAAGGGAAAACAGCAGATGGCCCACCCTCTACATTTCGCCCTGATATGCTTTACTTTTTTTCCAATGTTCTCGTATACTGTCTTTAGAGTTTCGTGCCCAAAGAGAACAAAAGAAACCCTATTTCTAAGCTTCCGCTGTCCGTCATACGTTTGTCCGCTTGTCCGTTTGTCCGTTGGTCCCCCTGTCCGTTCGTCTGCCACAAGGCTGTATCAGCTGAACCGTGATAGATAGACACTTGCAATTTTCACAAAATGTTTTCTTCTATGTCCGCTATGACAACAAATGCTAAAATAAATACAAATTTAAAAATAAAGGGGGGTCCCTAATACAACAAAAAAGTGTATTTTAAAATCGCAACACAATTTTAGGCTAAAAAAATTAGTTTATTAAATATTTCAAATTTAAAAAAAACAACTCAATTTAGTCGAAGGATATGCACAGTAGTATGGAACTTTTCCTGAGTATACTCGTCTCACACTTGGCCACTTTTGAAAACTATTAGCCATCAATGCACCGCTCTTATCCTGAATATTTCTATATCGATATCCTTTAAGCCAATCTTTTGCTCTTTGCTTACTACACTCCATCCATGACTAAGCCTCACAACACTAAATGTATGTCAGTCGTTTCCTCTGAGCAGGATACACTCATCCCATGAGATTCTTTTCAAGGTAAACTGTGGTTTCAAACCTCATCTGTGTGATAAAATTGGTGAATCTTTGCCTTACAACAGATACAAAGTACGACAACATACGAGTACATGAAGCGTTCCATTTTAATTATAACCGCGAAGGTGATTTATGAGATTCATTCAGTGAAAGAAGAAGATCTGGAAATCAAAACTCACTTTCCTGTAAACTCTAATTAAAATTGAAACAAAGCTACATTAACATTCATCGTTCTCCTCCATAAATTTATTTGCCAAGCGAAATGTCCTTGAATCAAGATGGTGTTGCAAAATTTCAAGAAACGTTTCTTCTTCTTTTGATGGCTGCTTGGTTGTTGCATTTTAATAAAAAACACCTGCCAGAGTGAACAAAAATCAAAAAGCTTTGGTTTTATTCCTTACTCCTTTTAGCATCCTTATACAATGTTAATTACCACCCGTTTGGGACGACTACATAAATGATGTTATATTTTAATTTGAAAACATTTTTTTTTTGTTTTTCTTTCACCATCCGTCCCGCCAGTGGAAGAATCATTCCATCCAGCTTGGTGATATTATACGCAATCTGCTTTCGAAAATATACCCATGTCAGATGGAAGCACAAAATGTAAAGATGTCCTTAATCAAAAGTAGGAGATACAGAGGCTCAAAGGACGAGAAAACAAGAACGTCAAAGGAAGGAGTAAAAGTAAAAGCGTATTTTTAATTATGTAAGCGAACGACTATATTATTATTATTATTATTATTATTATTTTTATGGCTTATTATGTACTACAGTAGTACTACGCTAATGCTACTATTAAAAGGGCTCAGCGAGTCCTGAAGACGAAAATCCATTTGCATTTACATAAAACCTCGCTTTCGCTTGTCAAAGAAAGTAAGTAAGCAACTTTCATAATTTTCCAGCGCCTGTATACGTACACAGACGCACATATAAAACGATTTCGCGTAAAGTGAATATTTCATAATTATCCTTTTAAGTTATATGAAGGGGGGCGCAACACGGAAAGATCCTTAAAATGGGGAAAAGATCTGTCATTTTTATTTTTCATTATAAAACGATGGGCTTGGGTAAAAGACAGCAGCTTGCCTGGGCGACAGTGTTTGCGTAATTATTCATCACTTAATTGATTTGCATTCAGATGCCTGCAAGATGGATGGATTTATCCTTTACGTAAAAGTAACTTTTTTTATATCCTTCGCTTAGGTAATTCAAACAAGGAGGTAATAACACCATCCATTAAAATTCCCAGCCCATGAAGAAGTAGTGGAAATTCGTGACAAAAACTTCATCGCGTATTCTTCCACAGCTTTTGTGAACTCAATCGATAAATCGAACTTTTTGAACATGTAAGTTATGTGAAGACATCGACATGTGCTCTTCCGATAAGGTCAGCGGAAATATAACTGAGAATGTGACTGATAGCATACTTGTATTCATTTCAATGCAGTCTCACAGAAATTGAGCACATTTGCAACATTTTTGCACACCATCTTGAATAAGAGTCTCAGCTTTAATGCTTCCTAGGATCAGTTAATAAAATTGAGGCCATCAAGCAACGCATATTTTTAATTCGTAGTATTCTAATATATTCCGACAGTCAAGCATCGCTCAAGGCACTATCATCCAATCTTGTGAAATCCAAATGTTTCAAATGCTGCTTTCTGTGGCATAAGCTGGACTACGGCCACAGGTCTGACCAATAAGTGGGAAAACAAGCTACGCATTGCCCACTGGAGAAATCTACCGGGACTCAGACATTCTAAATTACTAATCAATCCCTTCTCTTACAGAGAAGTCCATAATCTCAACAAGGAGAAGATAAGAATGCTCGTGATCTCCCAGGCCATTGCCGCTTGAGATCACATCCAACCATACTAGTGCTCAGTACAACCACCGAATGCCGACTCTGTTTGGAAGACGATGAAACGGCTTTACAATAGAAAATCCAATGCTAAAGACATTCTGACTTTCATTAGAAGGATGGAATCTGTAAGCCTAAACAAATTCCCCACTTGGGCAGGGGTAGATATTGCAAAAAAAAAAATACAGGGACAAAAAAATTCGATATCAACTTATTTTCGTTCCTATAATTCGCAGTTTTTTTATTAGATAAACTACAAATTGCAATTTTTTTGTTTTTTGGTCCGAAAACTAGCGTCATCAACCTGATGTCAGTGTTATATCTTCAGGCCAGAGCAAAGGATATTATCTTTATAAACTATTGTTCTAATCGCGCCTGCGTGGCCATCCACTTAGTGGACAACTCAGTGATAGCACCGTAAATTTGATCCCAATGATAAACTATGAATGGAACTACAGCCGAACCTGTGATCTATCAATTGATACAAATGAAAAGCAGGCTCTTTTTTGACATTCGTAACTGCCAACCAAACACCAGATATATAAACGACCAGTCTGTCACCCGCAGTGCATATTCAATAGATTATCGCCGGTCTCATCTTTTCACACGGTCGTTTCGCAGATGTAGAAAGCACTCAGTTATTTTTTAACGAGGAGTGGACTCCAAGTTCATTTTCCTTTGCACACTGGCTCATGAAAATCGGTCAATCATATTTATCCTTCTGATACAATGTTACTAAATGTGTTTTAACATCGGAGTGCGAATGTTATCGTATAACAGATACCATCGCCTCCTGCAGATTTGTGAGGTTCTATAGAATTTTCACTTTTTTAAGAGTTTTCTCTGCTTAACAAAAAATTCTTATTGTTTTGAAATATTCGAAGAAGGTCTGTTAAAAAACTCCAATCTTCTCCGCTTTTACATGTTTTAGTTTTTTTTATTATCTGCATTCAACGTTTTGTTGGGTTCATCAATTTTAAACTACGGGAAATTTTAAATAAAAAAAATATTTGTTTTGCATATAATACGACCGTACGGCGCCCTTCGTGTGCATGAATAAATTTCACTAGAATTTTGATATGCGTGATGTTACGTGTCAGTACACTAAGGGTTTTCAAAATCGCATTGAGGCGTCCATAATTGAAAGAGAATAATTTACACAAAAGGACATTCTTCTGAATGATCCATTTCTGGATAGAGATTTGTCAAAATTTGGAATTCTGAAAATTTGACTTATTTTCAGAACTTTCAAGTGGACGGTTGCAATTTATAAGACACCAAAAAATTGAAAATGTTGAGCTAACATCCACGGCTGGAATTCTTTCTGTCAGTGTCCCTTGGAACTCCTTAAGTAAGATGTTTGATCAGCTGCAGTTCATGATTAAAGAACTTCCAAAGGAACAACACTACCTGACAACATAAAATAATAAATCACAACTTTGGAAAAAAGCAATTCACCCAATCCACCTCTGAAACTGTTTAGCCTTCGAGGCTTAAAATCTCAAGCGTAAATCCTTCCGTCGAACTCAATTCAAACAGAATTCCTAAATCATACGTTCAAATACACACACATACGCACACATAAATAGTGAGACCATCACTTCCGGTGCTTCCACAAGTTTAATTATATTTACATATGAGTGTTTGATTGCTGAGTCTTCCGAAGGATATCTACCATGGACCATAAATCAAATTTAAACCCAAATAAATTTCAAATTATACACGTCCTTGGAGGTTTGAGGCGAGCGAAACCCAGTCTTCAACTGTTTTCCAGAATTTAGGAGAACTTAGCAAATTTCACTAAAAGATAATCTACATGTTTACCATGAAGGATATAAGTAAGGAGGAGTCCCTATTTGCACACTTTCGCTTGAAATGCGGAATTCCCGGTCCGTGTCGTTGAGTGTCCTTTGCTTTGCTATTAATGATGTAAATTTAGCAACATTTCTGTGTATAATCATCATCCTAGTATTCCGAAATCCTGGATTTAACTTTGAATACGATTGCGCATGGTGTCCCAAAGGCCATCGTAGTCGTCGTTCAAATCATTGCTGTAAGTTTCGTTGCGAAGTTTATTTAAATAGAGTCCTGCAGCCAAGTGTGTCTGACTTTGTATCGAACTTCAAGGTTGTCTATCTGTATGTGTGTTTTTTTGTTAATCATAAATTCCATTCAATTATGTAGCATCCTTAGCGCGCAGAGGCACTCATTCGTTTCGGTTACAATTATCCTTTCCTCCGACGCAACAACACGAAGAGCAGCGGCAGAGAGACAGACAGACGGCTGTGCAAATACCAGCCGTGTTATCCATTGCAGTCAGGATCATTGTTACATTATTGCCAGGAGCTGTAGCAGGAAATTGTTGACGAGACTGATGGCTGAGAGGTAGATTTTGTTTACGCACATTCGTCAGTGCGTGAGTCTCCATGGAGAAGATCCTTGTTTGAAAAGTTTAATTAAGCGCCATTGTAGGATGTAAGAGAGCCAGGATAATCCCACTATTATACTCAGCTTCATTGTGGTTGACAATGTACGACTTGCCACACATCATTAGTATTTAGAAAAGAAAAAGTTCACTTACTCGTAAGCTCGATAGCACCTCAAACTATGCATGTCCTTCGAATTCTTGCCCTTTTATCTATTACACAAAACAATTCATGTTTTCGTTTTTATTTCTTGGTTTAATGTTTTTGAGGAAGAATGTTTCAAATTATGCACTGATATGTGACAACGCTGCGCCACTTTGAATTTACGTGCCATTTGTCAATGGCCCGTAGGAGCAACACAAAACAAGGGTTGCCAACGTATCAAAATAAGTCATATTGTTGTTTAATGAATTTATTTCTGGTGGTCTGGAATTCATCACTTATTTGGTGTATCATAACGTTCTAGATATTCACACAATTGTTTCCCTTCTCATAGCAATGATTGAGAGCCTTATAGACTCTGCGGTTTTATGATACACTATGCCGAAGGTTTGTTTCTCCAGCTGGATGACATGTGGCGCCATCCTACTGAAAATAAACGTTTGAAACCGTGTCAAATTGTCACTCGTTGTGGATGGAGAGCTTGTTTCACTCTTAATCATGGCTGACAATTGGAATCAAGAATCATTACTCAGGATTATTTTAAACAGAGAATGATTCGTTCATTTTCAAAACATGATCATGTTGATAAAATTTTTTTTGCAAAATGCTGAATAAAGTGTTAAAAAATGGGACCAATCTCTTTTATCATTTCGGATTGGACATACTGAGCTCTTAGTAAAACTCTCAGCAATGGTGACCATATTTTCAGTATCCCTAAATAGAGGTCTAGATGTCTTCATATCTCCTGCCTGTTAAAAGCTTTCAAATCAACTGCAGCTGTTCTGGTAATCAGAAGAAGTCTCATGCTTATGGCAAGCGATGCTAGATAAATCAAAATGGTTTCGTCACTATTTCGCGGAAGTAGTAGTAGCTAATACGCCAGTTACGTCATTTGGTTATCCCAAACTATGGATTTCAAAAAGTCTTCCCTTGACTCTTACCAAAATAGCTGTTTCACGCCTTTCGAAACCTCCTGTCTTCTTGAATAAAATTGCTATACATTTTTTTACAGTATAGTCCTTTAAATTTTTATAAAAATTATCTCTGAGACAATTATTGCCATTCAGAAATTGAACGAGATAGTAATTTATGCTTTCGTGGTGTTAGGCGTCCCTTTTTTTAACCTAAAACTCGGATTTTGGTTCACTCTTTTGACATGAGCGCGCTGCTAAGACGAGCAGCAAAAATTATGGAAAGGCTGTTCAAGAAAGCTAAGGTGAGCTGAACCTCAGAAGACTGAAACTGGTGCAACTTTCATTAGTCTTAATTGCGTAAATGAACATTCAAGACAAAGAAAAATGGCCTCAAATGCTCCCGCTTTCATCAGACGGTCTGAAAACACACAAATAAAATCTAGCAAGGAATCATTAGAATTACTGATGGAGAGCCAATTCGCTGGGTTTATAAAGGGTTTTTCAACAGGGACGCTACAAAAGTAGAGCGACGGGGACAGCAAACGACGCCATATTTCTTGCAGCTCTTTTGACATTTCTCTTCAGTAAGGCTTACCATTTCATTATGGAAAGATATACGAGCCAACAACGAGTTGAAATTATTAAAATTTACTACCGAAATTCGGAGTCAGCGGCCTCAACGTTAAGAGCGCTACGTCCAATTTATGGTCGTCATAATCGTCCTAGCAGATCAACAACTGAGCGTCTAGTGGAAAAAAAATGAATCCACAGGCACAGTACAAAATATTCCCGTGCCAAAGAGACAAAGAAGTGCCCGCAGTATCGAGAATATTGCTGCCGCTGAGGCTTCAGTTGCAGAAAGCCCAAATGTGTCTCTCACCATGGTCCAGTCGCTTGGCCGCCTCGGTCGTGCGATGTGACGCCGTTAGACAATTTCCTGTGGGGCTACGTCAAGTCTATGATCTATGCCAACAATCCCGCTACGATTGATGAACGTTGTACGAATATCGAACGTGAAATTGCAGCAGTATCGGTCGATTTATGCTTGAAAAACGTCGAAAAATGCTAAAGAAATCGAGTTCCATACATAATGGCATCGAACGTACTTTCACAAGAATAAAGAATTTCATTGATATCCAAAACCGTTTTTGTTTTATTTAAAAAAAAACTTTTGTAGCGCTCTTATTGAAAAACCCGATAGATAGTATCACCAAAAATGAACTGAGTGGGTGAAGAAGAAAAAGTCGAAGTGGAATCTTTACATATTGCTGCAATTGCTAGGCTATAAAATAACAGCAGTGCAGTGAGGCGGAGACTCAAAATCCACATCTTTGCGGACGATATTATACTGTTGGCAGAGAATCTGGCGGTTTTACAACCAATGATCGATGAACTGCATCAATATTAACGAAAATATCGCCTCGCGTTCAATGTCTCTGAAGCCTCAAATAAAGTTTATGGTAGAAGAATCTAAAGCAGCACTAAATACTTTGTGGTAAACCCGTTTGGCTTATAAAAATATCATTGCAGGATCAGAATATAAAATATTCATTGCTACAACTAGAGCTATCCTGTTTGACGGTACACAAGTTTGAAGATACACTGCATATGTGAATGTTGAAAAGCTGCTGAGGTTCTTTATAAACGAATAATAATTAAATAAACGAATAAACTACGAAGTTAGAGTCAATAATCTGGAAGATGGAAGACTGCTTAAAGTAGTAGCTTTGGAAGTCGCTAGTCAAAATGGTTTATTCGTCAGCAGCTGGATAGTACTCGCATCCAAATGTAAAATTTACCTCAACTTGAAGAGAAACAATACGCAGAATTGGAAGCCCCATCTGGCCAAGAAGACTTTATGGAAATCACTAGCACCTCATAATTTTGGCTACTGCTACTGACTGCTACTATCCACAAAAACAATGTGCACGACCCACACGGAAGTACTAATATCGACCTCCTTAATGATTCCACTTACTTCAGAATTAGCTTCAAGACTGCAACGTTCATGAGAAAGGCAGTGAAATAGAAAAGAATAGAAATAGAACATCACACTTTCTGGCGTTTAAAAGGACCTTCACAAAAGGTGGGGCCCGAGTTTTGCAAACTAGCAAACACGCGGTGTTCTTCAACTGGGCAGGGGCAGCAAGAATTATTCAGTCAATTAAGTTCTCATTCTGGTCGAAAGTTAAGCTGTTCAAACTATCGGAACGTTCAGTGCAATGTCGGACAACATTGACATAAGGATTTGGACAGAGAAATATCGATATATGAATATGAGAAGTTGATTATTGTTAAGTTTGAACAATGTCTACAAAAGGCAATATGTTTTTTATTGTGAGCTTTCCTAGGCCCAAAAATATTCTACCCTTCTTTTTTTTAAGCAAATAAACTTAAAAATCTTACATATGGCAACCCTTGCACATCAAATATAAAAGTGAGAGTACCCGAGCTGTCTTCTTCTGCCATCACCATTGATCGCGTCGTTCTTGGCTACACATTGAGAAAACATTTACGAGCACTCAATGCGTTCATAAAGGCAGATTTTATGTAATCGCATCGACATCAAACCGACCACACGTCCTTCACACACACGGAACGTGGGAGCCATGCGTGGTTACGTTAGAGTACCCACCAGTTCCACCGTAGCTCTACCAAAGCGACAATTTCTTCTTTAACCGCAAAAATAAAAAGGAAAGCCGAACGAGAAAAAAAACGAAAGGAAACAGCCACAACAACCGAGTTTGAGTTTACGCGGGCACTCAAAAAGGATTACACGACGCAAACGTGATATGAACACGCAATCAGAATGAGGTAGGTTCCCTAGCCACCGCCGACCCAGCATCAACGCATCACGCTCGAGCGACGAACAACGAATGGAAATTAATGAGCTGCTCGAGAGTGCCCTTTTTCATATTTTATATTTTTGGCCTTTTTTTTTACGAGCGTCTTTCTGAAGGTGGTACGCCAGCGCCCCCTACTCTACATAGAGAACCTCGTGGAAACAATTATGTGTGTGTCCCCAGCTGCTTTTGTTTTTATTTGCAATTTTTTTTTGTTTTTATGCCACACGCAGGACATCAAACCAGGATTCAGGGTGGCTGTCGAGTGTGGGATAAAAAGTCGTCCTTACGTAATGATGGAGAAATTATGAGCAATTCACTCTTACTTAACAAATCGGTCGGGTAGGGTACAGTGGACTGTTTCAATTGAGGCCGCAACATCATAACAGCCTATTTATTATGCACATGGTGACCCCAGCCAGTTTTCATTTTGTCCTGCCAAACTCAACGTGGAGCCAAATGGATTCACATAAGGATGTCGTCATATTGAAATGCAAGATGTTATCGTAGTAATAAATTTAAAATAATAAAAAATCATTTCTCGGCGCGGCCTCTGGAGGCTTCGTCCTTCATTCGATTCCAGATTCATGCTGGCTGTGAATCGCGTGGATCGAGGTGATTGTGCGTCCTTATTTCAATTAAATGGCGTGCGCTTTTCTATTCGAAGGATAAGATACGGATACATGTGATGCCCGTCATGTTGTGGGATGCGGTATTAATGGTATTCCCGTGGCAATTGAAACATGTGCTTATCATCGTAAAAGATCCCCAATGGACTTAGGTAGATCGAGGGTGCGGCCATGGAGGTGTGACTAATTAAGAATTTATTGTGATGAGGACTTCTTCACATGTTTCGATTATTTTCGAGCATGTAGGTGCGTGCTGAAAGTGTGTGGTTTATTGCATTTTCCTGCAGCAAGGATACACGCACATTGTGAATTTTATACAGGATCAGTTGGAAGCATGCAAGGGGATATAAATTGAGAATTTCTTGATCGTCTGTAACAAAGAACTCACGCATCGCATATGATGTTAGGCGTGGTCGTGTGTTAAAATATTTTTCCAGCTTCTTTGAACATCAATTCTGGGGCATTGTCTTTTGCCGTGGTTCAGTGTGCTCATAGAATGCAAATGGACTGCTGAAGGACGACAAAGATAGTATGTGCTAAGGAAGCCCCTCTTACTGGCTTAATGATGCTAAGGAATCCTCTTCAGAATGAAAACAATTAAAGACTTAAGCCCGGACAATTCACAAACTCGTTTGGATCTATGTGAGAATTTAGCCCAAAATGTAGTCAAACTTTCATAAATGGGTAAGCTTGGAATCAAGTCTTGTGAAGACAGAATAACAAGGAGAATATCTTGGAGAACAAGCTTGGACGACCCATCAAATACAATCAAGACTGTTTTACTACACCATATGTTTAGAAGAAGTCGGACACGATCACGGAGGGTTCCATTGCTTCGTAAAAGATAATACATCATTTTTTAAAAATTAAAAATATTTGTGGTATAAGACATTGTTTCCTGCTAAATTTATTGATTCAAGATCAAGCTTGGGTTCTTTGCTTCATAAGTATTTGGTATTGATACCTCCAGGCGCTTCTGAGAAAAATGGTCCATACATACAAACAGACGGACTACGTAGTGGGTTGTATTTTTCCTTTTGAGCTACGGAACCTTAAAAATTTAGGGGGCAACGAAACTCTCAAAATCAGAGAGTTATTTGAAGAAACCTGAAGGTGAAAAAAAAACTGGCACCAAGCCAAAGTTGGCTATGAAAAAAACAGGCTGAAACAAATTTAACTAAAACAGTACAGTCAATTCCTTTATAGGCAAATGCTGCTCGTTGAAAAAAAAATCTGATAATCCGCTGGTGAACTGCTAAGAGACTAAACAGACCAACAGACTAACATTTTGCTCCAGTTAGAAAACAGAAATAGTGGGGTAAGAGTAACAAGCAGAAAGCTGTTAGATTATTCCACCGAAGTATGGCCAAACATGATCACATAGTCAATGTCCCTGCAGTGTATTAGTTCAAAAATGTTTCAAAAATAACTCTTAAAACACTGTCACCTATCTTAGTGAAGTTACGTATCATTCCTGATCATCAATTTTAAACATTCGACGTTGCGCATTCAACCAATGCATTACAGTGCAAACAATCGATAAAGTTTGGTATGAAGGATTGATTTACAAACTGAAAACAGGAGTACCGCAAGGAAGTCTCCTTGGACCAGTACTTTATATTCTATACACAAACCATATTCTGATTAAAGAAAATGAAAACGGTGGCTTCTTGTTCAAAACCTCAAGAGAAAAGGTGGACCAACTTTTGCATTTATTGGTTAAAGTTTTTATTGAAGTATGTATTTGTTTTTCAAAATTGGTTTCGAAAATCCTGATGAAGGATTCATGTTGCAGGGCCAAAGATCATATCGCTGCTTCTTTTATAAAGGGTGATTTTTTAGCTATTATCTTTTTGGCATCACTGGTTCAAACAGCTGACGCACGTTTCGTGTTTTGTTTCACTGTCAAACATCTTCAGTCTGGTCTATAATTTAACCATGAATCGTCATACAAACGAACAACGCTTCCAAATTATTGAATTTTATTATCAAAATGCGTGCTCTGTTAAGAAAGTTCATCATGGTCAGTTTAATCGACCCACTGAAGCGGCTGTTCGGGCTATTGTGACTAAATTTCGCACCAAATTAACATTGTTGGACATTAAACCACCAACACGCTTACGTAGAGTGCGAACTGAAGAAAATATCGCAGCTGTATCGGCCAGTGTTAATGATGACCATCAATTATCGATTCGTCACCGTTCGCAGCAATTGGGCCTCTGTTACTCAACAACGTCGATAATTTTGCGGAAGGATTTAGTTGTGATGAATTTCAAAATAGAGCTGGTACAAGAATTGAAGCCGAACGACCTACCGCAACGTAAAATTTCTGGTGAATGGGCTCTTGGAAAGTAAGCCGAAGATCCACTTTTTTACCGAAAAAATTGTGTTCAGCGACGAAGCTCATTTTTGGCTCAATGGGTACGTACGTAAATAAGCAGAATTGTCGATTTTGGAGTGAATATCAGCCAGAAACATTGCAAGAGCTACCAATGCATCCAGAAAAAGTCACAGTTTGGTGCGGTTTATGGGCTGGTGGCATCATTGGACCGTACATTTTCAAAGATAATGCGAACCGTAACGTAACTGTGAATGGTGAGCGCTACCGTCAGATGATATCCAACTTTTTTTTTGCCTAAAATGCAAGAGCTTGACTTGCATGACATGTGGTTTCAACAAGACGGTGCCACATGCCACACAGCATGCGCAAAAATGGACTTATTGAGAGGCGAGTTCGGTGAGCATTTTATTTCACGTTCGGGACCGGTCAATTGGCCGCCTAGATCGTGCGATTTAAAGCCTTTAGACTATTTTTTGTGCGGCTATGTTAAAGCTCATGTCTATACAGACAAGCCCGCTTCATTTGACGCATTGGAAGACAACATTGAAGCATTTATTCGTGAGATACCGGCCGAAATTTTGGAAAGGGTATGCCAAAATTGAACTAAGCTAAGACTGAAATAATCTTCAAACATTAATTATATGGACCTTACTATCGACTCAAATAAAGATTTCATGCATTTTTCTGAATTTTATGTGTTTTTTTTTTTTAATTTCCTATAGCTTTTAAAAAATCACCCTTTATTTGGAGTGCGCAGTTTTCTGACGATTTTTTGACTGCTTCAGCGTTTTCAGCTTTTTATGATGAGGTTAAAATTATTGGAGTGTGAGCATGATTGACGAAAACTCTGATAGTAGGTGACGTTCAAAACTTACTGATGTCAATCTGGTCTTTGCAAAACAGAATGTTACATAAAAAGCTGCAATAGCTGCAGAATAAGGGACACCGAAAATCCAGAGAGATTTGTTGAACATCTATAAACCTAGAGTAATATTTACAAGGATCATTTTTTTGAAAACAAAAATTTAGTTGCAGTAAATTTGGATGGTAGTCATTACCGGGTATTCAGTGAAATAAATTCCAAGGTTAGAGGTGAATGCCAACCCCCGAATTGTGTCTCGATGAACTTGAAGGACATTTTTTTCCACCGAAGAATATTTCAATTTTAATTAATTTTATAAGCAACGAAACATGGTTTCATATTTTGGAAAAGCTTTTGTAAATATACAGAACAGGATTGGACCAAATATCGAGCTTTGAGTCACTCCAGACTATCTTTAGGCAGAGCCAAATAAGGCATTTGGCAGATTTTGTACATCATCGCAAACTGAGTAGAAATGTGGAGTGGAGCGCAGAGTTTGTCGTTAGAATTAAATAAAAAAACATATCTTCACCTTTTTTGCATATCACTGTTCCCGACATACGAATATTCTTCTCAAACAATGTTTAAGTGCAATGCTAATGGCCTCTTAGGGAAAATTGGAACCCTTCTGACATAAGGAAACAGCCCCTTGTTCACATTTGTAAAATAAGGTTCATTTTTCAGTTCAAAGCTCCTTCCTACGGTAATCTATTCACGCGGCATACGTTTACATTTGGAAATTACATGAGTTTGCTTCCTTGCCAAGTCAAATATTATGTTGTCATATCCTCGAAAAGAAGAGAAAGCCTCTCACATGTAATTATGATTAATGTTGGTTCATGTCACCGCTGTCATTGACAATTATTCAAAACGCAAACCCTATTCGTTGAGCACACAAAAGCCCCATATGCCTTCAACAGAACATCGAAGGATAATGAAATATTGAAATATGGCACTGAATTCGAAAAGAAAAAATGACTCAAATGCATAGTAAACGATAAAAAAAAAAAACAAACGTGTCCTTCGCCTGTGCTTGTGCCTGTCTCTCCCACCAGACGCTAGATGGTGTCTTAACCACGAGCAAACATAATTTAAAAATTATGTGTACAGTGGCTGGAAGACGAAAGGAACAAGAACATTGCTGCATATGTCAACTTAATATCATACTACCAGCCGCACAGCGGTAGACGACAAGAAATCAGGATCATGTTCGTTTTTTTTATTTCAATGGAACATAATGGAATTGCAAGGACTCTCGACAAAATGACGAAGTGAAATTAAGTAAAAATGCCCTTTTGTTAGAAGAAGGTCCTGCGGAACAATGGATAAAATGGGAAAATTTTTCGTCAAATTGCTAGCTAGCCAAAAGGACGACAAGGAGCAACTCTCTGAATCTCTGAATTGAGTTCAGTTGAAAGCTCCACCACATGAACTCCTGAAAAGAACAATGCAAAATAGGAAATAATTGGCTAGGGGGGGAGATGGAAGAGCGCGTTTGAATTAAGCAGGACCCTGCTGTCGACAACACATCCAAATGGGACACACAGAAATATCCATTTCACATATTTTATGTCATTAATTAGTTGACTTTCATCTGCTGCGCCATTCTTTGGTCACTTTTCTGCTAAGAGATCGGTATTTTGGTTTTACGAGTCCTCCTTGAAAAGGACATTCAGTGATGATGTCGTATCTTAACCCAATTTGAATATTATTTTGATGCCGTAGATGCGGCATGTCATACATATTGTGTTGGGTAGGAAGTGGAGTATATAATATGACATACGGCACAATGACAACGAGGCTTCATTAGACTACTTCATGTCCTTCGTTAAGAGATGTGAAAATAATGCAGAAAAGCGGGGATGGGAACCAACATACATTTACACACTGACTGACTTGACAAAACGACTGTAATAAATTAGGATAATTAAGGACAATGTATTCATAACCATGAAGCGAAATACTAGCGAAGTATGTTATCACTAAATGAGCGTGGCAAGAAACATGATTTGAATTTTTCAAAAGGACCTTTAAGATTGATGTGTGCCTCGGCAAGAAGAACTTAATACGGAAATAAGGAACCTTTCAACGATAATGAAAGTCAAAGTAATAAAAAAAAGATTATGTGTGAATTGATTCTGCAAGAAATTTGTAAAATCAAGCAAAAGCGATTTATTTAGGAGGTCCTTTATTCGGTGACCTGTTGAGTGCATCAGAACGAATACAGTTTGGCTCCAGTTCTATCTGCCCTTTAATTTATATTAAAGTTGGGTAAAGTAAGGAAAGCCGTAAGATAAGCGCATCCCCTCATTTCAACTCGGTGACTGTTAGCAGTTTATTCATAGTTGGGATACATTGGCAAACATTCGGCGTGTTTGCTTGTCTTGGCCATGCCATTGTAGGACCTGTTTACTGCAGCTTTGTAGTATGGTAGGGCGAGGAAATAGTATGGTTTGATTTTCATCAGCGAAATGTACAGTGCCTTGATGTTAAGCAGATTTATCCAGGACCAAAAGGCGCTTTGTTGAGGGCTTGACGTTGACGAAGAGCTTGACAAATAATGCATTAGCCCAACTTCTCTGGAACCATAACTCATCCAAGTGCAAATTCTCAATAAAAAGTGATCATCATGCAGCGTCAATGACGGTCTCTATTAACTTTGAAATTTGTTCTTAACCCTTCTGGAAGAAAAAATGGTCCAAAAATGCCGGCAAATCCAAATCCGCACCACACAGTCACACGTTGGCTACCGAGCCTGTAGCCTCTTTACGACCCCGTTGAGATGAAAAATCGTGTCACTTAAAAAGTTGACTTTGAGCTGAATTTTCTTCAATTTTGAGCTGTTCTCAGGCCCAAACGGAGAAAAGACAACGAGGCGGGTGATCTTTCAATTCCTGGGAAAATTGGACCTTAGAAGACTGGTCTTACACGGTGCATGTTTTGAACGATTCAAACGATCTCGCAAAAGAAAAGGACAGTCATACAGCAAAACACAAGTCCTAGATTCATGTTTAACTGTATAACTTTTCACGGATAGAATTGTTAAAATTTACTTCTCAAGTTAAGATTACACAACAGATTTTCTCTGTCAAAAAAATAAGTTTAGTAAACAAGAAAAAAAGAAAGGATCTCAGTGTGCATGACACTTAAACTGGGCCAAAAATAAATGAAGATGTTATGTTAATTATTATAATGAACAATGATTGCTGAGTTCAAATGGTGGAAGGAAATGGCGAGTGATCTCATACGCTTCGAAAACTTATGGAATGACTTAACCTTGTCATGATTTGCGACAACCTGGTAATGTTATCATTACAAGTAGTTGCCAATTTTTGGGCTAATCAAATGGCGTAACTTTTCATAGTGTCTTCATTGTTACAGAATTTTTTAAGCAAGTTTCCTTCATTCCTTCTTTTTTTAAGTTCTTCAACTGCGCTGTCTTCTTCAGGATTAACTTTTAAACCAAAGAGCGATTAAAAATAAAAAATTGCTGTCAAAATAACGCGCACTTAAAAAATGCTCATGTAATAGAAGGACAAGAAGACTTAGACATTGTGTAGTGGTCTGAATCTCAGATATATTTTCATTTTGACATTGTGCAGTGGTTTGAAACTTAGATACATTTTAATGTTGAGGCCGAAAAGGGTCAGACAATATGATATCAACTTATTTGTATTCACTCAGTTCGCAGTATTTTATTTGTCAAAAGCTTGTGTGTCAATATGTGCGATTTTCTGCTTACGCATTATGCGTTCAGAACCAATCAAAGATCATGTAATATAATAAATAAATAAATAAATATTATTATCAGGACGCGAATTTGGTACTTCAACATAAGAAATAATTATAAGGATTATGTGCAAACTGTTTTGACACCAGCTGTAATATAGCTCGCCAGGCAAAAAAGGAATATTTCCTATTATCGATCAGGAAATCGGTCTTACAAGCTTCCTCTACTTGCATCCAACAGTTGATGCATTATTTGCAAGGAAACTTGTCTTCCAAATACGTGCGTCGACTCATTTCATACCTCGAAAATAATATAATAAGGCCTTTCAATTTTTCAGTACATAAATGCTGTCACTGTCAAAGGATTCAAAAATAGACTACAGATAGTTCAACTGTATTAAGATCATCGTTTTGTTTCTTCTGCTTTTCCAAGAACCCTAAATAGCTCTACACCCTGTAGAACGATGTTGTCAAGAGCACCACCCCAGTCACAATGTTTTGATTTTATCAGCAGCGTTGATCAGACAAACTGAAGATGAGGTCACTGAAACCATTCTGCCTATTCACCTTAAAAAAATAAACTCTAACCGTCATTTTGTGATGTTTGAAAGGTGGCTTACCAAATTTCAAAAGTTTCAATTGCAAACCGACAAGTATCTACTCCTATTTATTTGTACTTGAAATTCCTGCGTAATTTCATCGATTTCTAACGACATAGTTCCATTTCCCTAACCTCAACCCAACCTTACTCAACACTCGAAGCACGAGCCATTTCCTAAGATACGATTCAAGTATTTATGCCACCGTCCGGGAACGATTGCCCTTCGTGAACAGGGGAAAACACCTCGAGCGAGTCTCAGTTGGTAAAGTATGAACTTCCCGGTAACGAATCGAATCGAAAAGTTTCCTCTGCGTGTAAATTGATCACCAATAGCGGCAACGTGCTTCACGTTTCATGACACCGTAACCATTTCAAATCCAATAAATTTTAATCTTTCGATTCTTCCCACAAAATTTAACACTTCAATTACCTGGAAAACCCACTCTGCCTGCCTGAGACTAAAGACTGGCCCCCCCACTAACGGGCGCCACTTTCGTACTTAGTGGCAATTGAACAACATTGTTCAGGAGGAACCAAGTGGAAAGTTTTCCCGCCAAAAGGGATAGACAATCGTTCAAGTGTGTCAACTTAAATGTGTCAACTGTGCACATTGAAAAGAAGTTTGAAAAATCATATAAAAGGACGCTCAAACACTGAAAAGATGAAGACGACGACGACGATACAGTTCGAGGAAAAGACGAAGAAAGCTTTAAAACTGTTTTAAGGCACTCTAGTTAGTTGGCGTGAATTGGAGGCGAGGATCCACGTTGAGGAAGTCAGCTCCGCCTAGCTGGAAGAGATACGTATGTACGTGTACCTTCTTACTTTGACGTTTGTATTCATTGCGACCGCATTTTGTAACCGAAAAAGGGGAAACTTTAGAGCCAGTTGTACTCCGTGCTCGGCGTGGCTCTTTGTTTCTTTACTCTGGGAAAAGTTTTGCCCATCCTTCCTGCGTCCTTGAGCATTCACACTATCCACGAGAATATGGTCTAAAAAGTTGTTTCAGAAAAATGTTACGACGACGACTCTCGGCTCACACGCTCACACGAACACATAACCACTCACATTCATTGTTCTTGGTTGCAAGTTCAAAGTTCTAACCCCCGAAGTGCAGTGGAGCACCATCCAGATTCCAGCTGAACATCTGTAAGTATTTCGGTTGCCATTTGAGGAACAGTATAGCGCAGCAGTGGCGGGCCTTCTCGTAGATGATGGCAGTGGTAGCTGCGGTGTAATCCTTTGAGTGGAAAACTTCTTCCAACCAGCCAGGAGGAGAGCTGCTGGAGAAGCGCAGCAGTGGATACAAGGTCGTAACCACTTTAGTGTTGGTTTGTTGCAGTTTTGTGGTTCTCACAATGCCAGGCATATAAAATGAAATCCGTAACAGTATCAAGGGTGCAGTTAAGGAGACTGCAAGTAATCACAGTGGGGTGTGTCAGGGTGAGTTAAAAAAAGTTTATACTGTTACGAGGACAGGTTTATTAAAGTGTCAGTTTTCAGTTGAATTTGGATTGAAAACAGGTACACTGAGACATTATAATGAATTGGATATTTTCATGGCAAAATCTGATGCGATGTTGATGTCAATAAAACTGATAATGGTTGTTTCAATCGCATTGAAGCCTATGGTCCTGCCAACGGAAAACATTGTCACGAAAAATAAGTAAAAAAGTCAACCCTTCATAGCTCCTATATAAGGAGATAAGTTACTAAATTTTTTTAAATTTGGCAAGAGTTCGACCTACAGTTTTTTGCCGAACGGTACTAGAAGCCATTTGACTAATTTATAAAATGGTTTTCTAGGTATCCAGAACTTCGTTAAAATACAAAAAAAAAGATTGTCAGCAAAGTCAATCTGGAAGCCTGGAGTTGTTCGTTTCTTCACAGTAAAATCATACCCAAGGAACAAACGTTCATTTGGCAAAGGACGGGTTATTTCCTGGACTGATTTGACGAAAGAATCACACCTTCCCAAGATGACCATAAATTCAGCAAGATGCAAGGTAAATTTAGGGCAAGACATTCTGGGCAAAAGAAGGCACCCTGGCAGTTCTACTTGATGTGATGAAGACAAGTGTTATTCCTACGACAAAGCACTGTCTTTTGAGACGTGAAGGTACTTAAGATCAGATGAATCTGCAGAAAGATTACATCAGCTCATTCATTTTCATTCATTCATTCATTTTTCTTAAGCTAATAGTTGTTGACAAAATATTTCTGTATTCGAAAAGGATTGAATTTAAATTGTCGCAGACGCCGACGACGTAGTAATAAAATGCTTAAGCTTCCAACGTTCGACTCGACAGTGCAAATGCAATTCAATATCGTCAATAGGATGCGGAAAGCATGAATTACTTTCAATGGAGACAATAAAATTTCTGTAGATACTGCGGACGTAGATCGAAAACTATACCAAGGACGACTATACCCACAAATATGGTACGTAAGTAGTCCTATGGCCAGCAAGCTAAGCAGAGGTTCGTTACAATAAAGTTCAAGCGATGCAAGTGATCTACTGCCATTACAGAAGTACTAATGAGTAACGAAGAAGTTTGTAACCAGTTAGACCAGTTAGTTGGCAGAGACCCTGCTCTATAATACAATGAGAAATACAATGACAGAAGGAAGAATTGCAGCAACAAAAATCTGGTCCATATACCTTGAGAATGGATACGACTAACTTTTGAACAAAACCAGGAGTGGTCCGAATTATCCGGATATCTGCCACTGTTTCAGCATTAGACTGGACCGAATAATATTTACAAATAGATCGATTTCAAATTCGATCTTAATGTCTAAAATATTTTATGTTAAATCTGGCTTACTTCAAGGGAGCCACCTATGCCCCATCTTGTTTGACGTATTTATGAATGATCTTCAAAATCATGTAATGTAATGAGTTTCGCCCTTAAGAAAAATCAACTTATGCGCGACTATTAATTAAATCTTAGTGTGCTAAGTCGTGTAGTTTTTATGCCCAATCACACATCAATCAATCAATCACACATCAATACGAAAGCCAACTCAATTTTGGGATATGTGAGATTCTAACAGTAATAAGAAGAACCCGTATGTCTTAAGACTTCTGTTCATACATTTTGTCCATTCTTAAGTCAGGCTATAAAAAGCACATTGTTTGAATAGAATCAGTTCCTTCCATGGATAATTATGTAAGTTCTCCTGCCATAAGTAAACATATCGATCTACCTCTGTTATCGAAACGTTCAGAATACCTAAGACTTTGCTTTTTTCAAAAAGTGTTAAATGGTTCAAAAAACTTGCCGAATATTTTGTACAAAATAAATTTTAATATAATGGTAAGAAACTTAAGAAATGTTCAGTCTTTTCATGTGAATGTTAACCGTTTCAAGCCCCTTGCAACAGCTCATAAGCACAAACTCAGTCAGTTCAATGTTAGTGTTAAAAGTAAATGTATCAAGGATGGTAAATTATGTATCATATTGTATCTTTTTGTTTTTCAACGCCTCCGCACACAGCAGCTGGTATGTTTTCTATTGCTGAAAGTTTGGTCAACTTACGGCTGCAACATCATTCAGTCCGAAATCATAGCTATCCTGCAGGCTGCGGAAATGAGCATTAGATCTTGTACTGTAGGCTTTATCATTACCATGTACGTTGATAGCCAAACAGGCATCAAAACTGTGCTGGTCACCATACCTTTTAAATATATAAAGGAAACCTTGGAAGATTATTAACTATCAAAGAGGAGAGGCCCAAAATGCCCACCTTTGCTTTTTTTTGAGGTTTCAATAAGTCTTCGAAGGTCATATAGAAATGGAGTCGACATAACTCATGCAAAACTGCATTCGTGCAATAATGGCCAAATCTGAGCAATTTGGGGGCGATGGCGTTGGTGAGGCAGCTGTTCCGGTAGACCTCGTTATGGACGATCGACCGATAAAATTCAGCCGATCCTGAAAGATCGAGAAGATGACGTTCAACACAGTAAAACATATCGTGTGGCACCATTCGTGCATATAGAACATCACCGAAAATGACAAAGAATTTAAAGGCAATTTTGTGATGAGCGATGCCGCACATTTTCATCCGAGTGGATTTGTAAATAAGCAGTCACTACACTCACTTCGTTTTTGTATTCGGTGTGAAATAACCTCAAGAAAGATAAAACGGCCATGGTGCGGGTGCAAGCGTCAAAGATAATAGGCATCACTTATGGCGGCCACACAACCGATGTAATTTTCCATAAATCATAAAAAAAATTCCATGAAATAAACTTTTATTAGTAATTTATTTCATTAGTTTTAATCATTTCGTTCAAAAGTTGTTCCCGATTTAATTAGGTAAGAGACTTTTGGCCCATCCTGTTCATGGTTCAATTTCATATTTATTTTATTAGCTTTCGCCGGATTCTGGAGATTCATAATATTTTAGTTACAACATGAGGAATTTCTTCCCCTGAACCATTTGTTCAGTCGAACTTGATTCCGCCTGACGTTTCGATGGGAAAACGTCTTCTTCACTGGACGAGGAGAGAAATGACAGCCCCTTGTTGAATTGTTAGCTACGCGGCTCAGTGGCTATTCTTATAAATACAATACGTTTTTCAAGAGTAGATTAAATGCCCCCTGAAAAGTCCCACTGTCGCAGCGAATCGAATCCATCGTTGGTGGCAAAGCCGTAAAGAAGAAAACTTCAAGTCGCCGTGACACTTGAAAGAATACACACATAACAAGGATACCAGTTGACAAAGAAGCGTCACCTGGTGACGAAAAACAAAGAAAAGGAAAACTTTTTAATTACATTACAACGAAGATCGTAAAGTAATTGACATGAAATGATAGGAACAGGCAGCAGCATCACTGGTTACACAAACAGCATCCAGCTTCTACGATGAACATTGAGGAGGACATCAATATAATTCAGGATCATCTAACTCCTTAAGCACAACCTGATATATTAATTCGTTAGATTTTTCTCCTCTTTCTTCTTCATCGCGCTGGAATTTTCCATTCTCGCAAATGACACCTATTCGTAGTGTTTCTGGGGAGCATGTTTGGCATTTGGCTCCTCGAGCTGCCAACAGGATTCACTATATTCGATGGTGGCTGCATGTGAAATCACGTTTGCTTAATAAAAAGCTTTTATTTTCCAAAAAAAAGTCATTCGAATTTGGGCCAAAGGACACGGCGAGGTGTTGTACGTTGCCGTGTCGTCTCTCTCTTTAATGGAAATTCATTAAACCTGCCATGGTGCTTGGTTGCTTTGAGCGTAGAAGACGTTTTTGGAAACTAATTACCCTGGGAATTCATTTCGTTTGCTTTAAGTGCATTCCAACATTTTAATTTCTCACGAAGACGAGAAGAGTTTCAAGACGGTTTATCTGTCAGCACTTTGTCCTGTCCTGACTGTAGCATCAACCTACACACCGGATCCATTCTCTTTCCCACGCTTTGAGTAAAAATAGAACAAGAAAAGCTGTATTCGATATATTTTAAGGGTTCCGTACCCCAAGAGCGCCATCAGAGCCCTATTACCGAGTAGCCACTGTCCGTTCGTCCGTCTTTTCGTTTGTCCGTCCACCTGTCAGAAATTTCCACAGAATGTGTTCTGCTGTCGCCGCAAGAATAAAATTATATTTAGCTAAAAATAAAGGGGGGTCCAAGAACTTTTTTATGCTTTGTTGCATATTCAAAGGCGGTGCGGAAACCTTCGCATGCGTGTTCGTTTAACTTCTTTCCTGACAGGTGTGTGTTGTGAAAAGATATTTGAGGCTATTTTTGTATTGAAAGGACAGCAGGTGGCCTGCTGATGCGACAGTTTAAGTTGTCTTGTGGTCATTCGCTTTTTAATCTTCCTCCTTTCCGGTCTACAAATCGATACGAGGTGGTTGCCAGTGGTGATTGAAGCTTGGCAAATGGAGAATTCTATCCACCCAGCAGTGTATCGATTTGCAATCATGTTGCTGTATAGTTTAAGGATATTTATGTTTTTTTTTTTGTTATTTTGGTTCAGCATTTGATTATGGTGTATTCATTCGGTTTTTGTGGTGAGATTGAGTTCAGCGATACGCAACGAACTCGAATATGGTATTAATCGAATGCGGGTGATTGCATTAATCAGTGTTTGTGGTTCAACCATGCGAATGGCGAGGCCAGTGAATGATATGTACAGTCGGAGTAGGATGCTTGCGTTTAAAGAACTTCAGACATTCGCAGCTTTAATTATTTATCGAATAAGCAGAAAAGTATTTTTTGATGTATGAACTCACTTGTTTAAATTATGAGCGGGAAAAGGAGGGAATGTCAGTTTCTATGATTTGGTATCAGATGTTTCATGTAAACTGAGCTCTTCTTCTAGAATTTTCAACAGCCTGAACGCGTTGATAAAAAAAAAAAACGTAAAACGTTTAATCATTCCTTCATGAAAAAATTTTTTCAGGAACTCCAAGTGAATTCCAAGATCTTTTAAACAATCCAAATTTTGAAACTGATTTAAGGAAGATATCGTAAATTTATTTAAGTACGATAAGGAAGTAGTGGAAACAGTAGTGACATAGTTTGAAATGGAGATTAATTGAATGTTTACCCTGAAAAATGGTGGTCCTTTATCAACTGTTATAACGAAGGAAACTAAGTTTGGTCTATAATTTAACCATGAATCGTCTTACAAACGAACAACGCTTGCAAATAATTGAATTTCATTATCAAATTGCGTGCTCTGTTAAGAAAGTTTATACTGCGCTTCTTCCATTTTATGGTCAGTTTAATCGACCCACTGAAGCGGCTATTCGGGCTATTGTGACTAAATTTCGCACCAAATTTCCTTTGTTGGACATTAAACCACCAATACGCTTACGTAGAGTGCGAACTGAAGAAAATATCGCAGCTGTATCGGCCAGTGTTAATGATGACTATCAATTATCGATTCGTCGCCGTTCGCATTGGGCCTCTGTTACTCAACAACGTGGAAAATTTTGCGGAAGGATTTAGGTGTGATGCCTTTCAAAATACAGCTGGTGCAAGAATTGAAGCCGAACGACCTACCGCAACGTAAAATTTTTGGTGAATGGTCTCTTGGATTTCGGAGTGAATATCAGCCAGAAACATTGCAAGAGCTACCAAT
This sequence comes from Orthonevra nobilis, assembly GCA_963555765.1. Lineage (NCBI taxonomy): Eukaryota > Metazoa > Arthropoda > Insecta > Diptera > Syrphidae > Orthonevra > Orthonevra nobilis. The sequence goes on from OY743227.1 coordinate 5,454,657, forward strand.
GCATCTAGAAAAAGTCACAGTTTGGTGCGGTTCATGGGCTGGTGGCATCATTGAACCGTACTTCTTCAAAGATGATGCGAATCGTTACGTAACTGTGAATGGTGAGGGCTACCGTCAGATGATATCGAACTTTTTTTTTGCCCAAAATGCAAAAGCTTGACTTGCATGACATGTGGTTTCAACAAGACGGTGCCACATCCCACACAGCACGCGCAACAATGGACTTATTGAGAGGCGAGTTCGGTGAACATTTTATTTCATGTTCGGGACCGGTCAATTGGCCGCCTAGATCGTGCGATTTAACGCCTTTAGACTATTTTTTGTGGGGCTATGTTAAAACTCATGTCTATACAGACAAGTCCGCTTCAATTGACGCATTGGAAGACAACATTGAAGCATTTACTCGTGAGATACCGGCCGATATGTTGGAAAGAGTATGCCAAAATTGGACTAAGCGGATGGACCATTTGAGGCGCAGTCAAGGTCAACATTTGCATGAAATAATTTTCGAGCATTAAATTATATGCACCGTACTATCGATTCAAATAAAGATTTCATACATTTTTCTGAATTTTATGTGTTTTTTTTTGAAAAATTTCCTATAGCTTTTAAAAAATCACCCTTTAGTTCAGGAACCATTCATTCAAAATAAGAAACAATTTTTTTCGACGGCTTAATCCACAAAATTCGACCGTCTTTAATAAACCCAAACTCGAATCAAAGCAATACTTTCAACGAAATACTAGCCTTAAAAACTGTTTAGTTTTTATTCTTGCATAAAACTGTAGGTTTAAGGACACCAAGCACCCAACAGCAACAAAATGTGAAAGCTCAGGGATTCACATTTGATGGAAGTTCAGACATCACATGCTGAAATCACTTGCCAAGGAATACCTCAAAAGAATGCATCAAAGCGACCTCAATCAAGAAATCGTGAATGAAAAATAAAAAGTGTAAGAGTCAAAACGGACCCTTGAGGCAAACCAGCATTTAAATGGTGAATTGTAGACTTGAAGCCTGAAGGTAATTTCTTATCGATTCCACAATTAATCAGTCAATTTGCCAATTCATATATTTTGGAAGAAAGAGTCTGATATCTAACTATCAAATGCCTTTAAAATATCAACTTCGACAACCATACTTTCGCTTGAAAAGTGCAGGAAGTGGTTCTTCCACTTGTGAGACATTCCATTTAATTACTAGTGGACCTTTTGGTATGAAAATTATGCTGCTGGACATTTAGGAGTTTTTGTGCTTCCAAGTTACTTTATTTTATGTCTGATGGTTGATCAGAGTTATGAAGACATTTGAAAGAAAGCAAGTGCGATGCACCGACATTTGAAGAGCGAAAGCGAGGTTAGCCTTATTTGGCAAACAATTTTTCGATGTATTCAAGCTGGACAAACGATTAATTGCCCAACAGATAACTTGCAAAAAATTCCTGACTTGATTGATTTCATCAACAATTTCACTTAAAAGCCAGTTCAGATATTGGATCCGCAACATAAGCCTCAGTAGCAACAAACTCGATTAAAATAAGCGATAAGCGCAGCAAAATCGGGAACTGTAAAGAACATTGCGCGAATAAAAGGAAAAAATTACGAAAGCTCTGTCAAAAAGACAGGTTTCCAATCCTTTGAGAAGGTATAAAGGTTCTCTTCATAAAAGCTTTAAAGACAAAAAGAGGGTGCAGTTCATATAAGAACTAAAAAAAAATATAAAAAATACTATCATCAACAAAAAGCTTTCATTTTGGTTGAAAACCAAACCAGTAGCTTGCGGACCACCATCATGAATGAAATTTTCGACCAATTCAAGAAGGGCAATATTTTTAAATAAATGAATAAATAATAAAGAGATGCCTTTATTTTAATTTTTTCAATATTTTATGCAAAATCATTTTAGGACTAAAAATATTATTTCGTGTTTTAAATTTAATTTTTTATAAATTTATAGCTCATTATAAGCTTTTAAAGAATATGGTAGGAAATTCTGTAGTAAATTTTTCTCTGCTCTTGGTCGTAATTTTTGAGGCAGAACAAGTGGTAGGCTACTTTGTGAAGTTAAAAACAATTGAAAATAAAATTCTTTTTTAAGCTGAAAATTTGCGAATGTATAAAGCTCATCCTGTGAAAAATTACGACTCTTGAAATCTTGGGGGCAATTGCAACATCGTTATCGGCTTAAATCAATACTATAGGACTGATTTGGATACCCTGAGGTACACTTGAAGTATCGTTTATCAATTTAGAGGTCGATCCATTAAAGGAAAGCTTATCAAATGCCTTACAGAAGCTCGTGTAAAATGCAGTAAAAACATTGCGAACTTTGACAAAAATTGGAGTGCTCGAGTTTATCAGCGCAGGAGGTAAAGACGAGCACATTTTTCGAAAAAAATCATTTAAAATATAAAAAAAACACATTTCGACTTGTAACGCTTTGATTTTAAAAAGAATAGCCGCACGCTATCGAGGCACTGAGATCCTCGTTAAATGACTGCATGATTCATGAATGCGCCCTGTTTCTTTGAGGATGTTAAAACTTAAGGCTTGAATAGCATGGGATTTCAATTAGACAGTGTCAAATTACACACAGCTCGGGGTACGATGCATATTTTGAGCGAAGTTAGTTGTCACAGCGAAAGTCACCTTGAATAATGCTTAAGTATGTTCATTCGTAAAAGCTGCATTAAATATTCATGCTAAGCCCTTGTCATGCATTAAAAAGTCAATCTTTTCTACCCTTTCTTCCGTTTTGTCAACTTTAGCTGAGACGAAGTTACCCAAAAAGGGTTTTGTGCCACCCCAGTGCAATATGCGCAATTCATTATAAGCTTAGAGAGTACTTCGATTTTTTAGTTCCCAATTTGCATTGACTTGATTTTTCTTCATTTCGTTTTTGGTCCTCCCCTCAAGCTTGCACAAATCAAACTTTGCATTTTTTATCGATTTAAACATCAGATGGCAACTTGATGTGTTTATGTGTGGCGTTTGTACTACAACATTCATATAGCAGGGAACAAATGATTTCCACGAAATTGCACTCATGTCTAGAATCGGGAATTTATTTGCAATGCAATCACGGCTTTAATTACAGCAACTAAACAGACGGTCCAACATGACAGCCAATACAGACAGTAAACAGTTTACTCAAGTATATAATTGGTAAACAACAAACAACAGCAACAACAGCAGTAACAATACAGAAATAGATGCACCATGAGGCATGCATCACATCGTCGTCATCATCAACATCATCATGAATTGATGGACTACGCATTGCAAGCCAACCCCCCAGTCAAGTCAATGCAGTATTTCATTCTGAACAAATAAATCCTTGGCTAAGGATCTCGATGCAAAGGCTTTTATATTGGTGGCATGCCATTGATAGCGGGCCGCATTCGCATTCGAATTGTTTGGAAACATAAAGGATATGTGGCTATGATCTGATAGAGTTGTTTCCAAGATGATTAAATGCACTCCATGGGGGAATTCGCATCGGAACATGGAACATATCCTTGACATGTGCGGAATGGATTTTATTTAAGTCTATCCTTGAAGAAAGATAAAAGGATGCAATTGCAATTCGATTTGGATTGGCCACTATCGATTTTGCCTATGTACGATATCTCTGATGATCTCTTTTGTCCTTTCAGTAAATTGGGTTTAAATTGTTCTGAATGTCCTGCAATTATATGCTTTTGCAAAACAATAATCTTTATCGGAACCGATTTACGTCTGCAAGCAGAGAGAATTGTCGGAGGGGATAAATGTAGGTCCTTCCGATTCCTGGCATTGAGTAAAGGACATCCACAGAATTTCTGGGAAGAGAATAAATTGTCCACGCAAAAGGATGAAGCTAGGAACTGTTTCAAATTATTGTTTTCATCGACACTACGATTTCTCGCAATTAAACAAGCACTGTAAGATTGTAGGCACGCAGCTGAATTTGACAGAGCACATGGAAGGTGTTCATCATCAATATTTCTGTCCAACTACGGCGTATCCTACGATAACAACGAAATCGTACGCCTTCTTAAAGGATGAGGGATAGACGAAACGATAGACGGAACTGGCATTGAATCAAGACAGTTATCCTGACAGACTCCAAATATTGTACACTTTCGAAAGGTCCAATATTTGGTTCCGTATGTGAGGAGTCAAAATTCGTTCAGCGATCAAAATCTTCAAAATACAGCGGGTTTTTTTCGAAGCGACACAAAAGATGCAAGCTTTGCTTGAAGGATCAAGTTTTCGCGGATATCAGAGCGTGCGATCTAGACAACTGGAGGAAACGTTCCCGAGATCGAAGAGAGTCGAAGATTGCTGTATAATACTGTCCGCGAGAAAGATGCAAAGTTAAGTTACGAATATATTATTTTTTGTTAATCTGTTTGATTGTTTCCGAGAAGACAGTGAAGCGACATCCGGAATCAAGGCTTGGATAGATTTAAAGAAATTATGGTGACGTCTGTTCGCCAAACAATTTCAATTCGAGAAACCGCTCATGAAGTTGGCAAATCAGTTGCATCATTCAATGAATGAATCCAACGTTTTGGATATAAAACGCGTGGCAAAAAAATTCCTTACAGAATTGTTAACAAAAAAAAGCGGCGAATCGACCTCAAATGCGATGCAGAACTTTTGAAACATACCAGAAGAGGTGATGAGGCTTGGATTAAGGGATACGACTCCGAAACTTTACACCAGTCATGGAAAGAATCGAAACTTTTTCAGATTGAAAGAAGCGCTGGCAACAGCGAAAAACTTGAACCATTTTGAAGCAGACAACCTTTAGGTCAAGGAATAAATAAAATCATTTCCAAAATTCAAAATATCCTCATAAATTTTTAAAACACACGTACACTGAATATACCAAGATCGTGGTTTCAACCGGAACTCATCACAACTTTACTGTTTTAAGGTTAACTTTATATATCCAAGTGACGTCGAAAAACAGCAAGTAAAGGCTTAAACACTCTAGAGGGGGTTATCCACAGCAGTTGTTTAAAAGAATGTTTTTTGATCCTGTTGACCCTGTGGAATTCACTGACCTTATATGAAGTGTTTAAAGAGATTAAGAACTATGAGGAAAATTGCAAAGCAGCATTCAATGAGGGCATTTGATTTTGCCCTTAAATATACACAGAAACAAGAATAAAAGATGTCCTGAAAGTTATCTGCTAAAACCAGTTAGCCAGAGGACAAACAAAATAAATTTTATCTTAAGGCTTCACTCAGACCAAAAGAATGGATAATTATATTGTTTTGAAATTTGTGTCGTTCTGATTAAACCGGCGTTCGTCGTCAGATTCTCGAAATCTGTTACAAATTTGCAAGATGGAACCGATAATTCTGATAATCCTTACACTTTGGAATGAGAGAAACATCATCTATAAAATATCATTTCATCATCCGCGGAACAGCGGATCTCAAAACGAATGGAAAATTGGAGTCTACAAATTTCAAACTCCCAAAATTTTATTAAATTAATTGTTTCAGAAAAAAAAGAGGTCATATTCAAAACGGTTTACACGACAGATGGATCGATGATAATTTAAAAAAAAAAGATGAATATTCAATAAATTCGAAATTCAAATTAAAAAAAAAATCTAAAAATAAATTCACGTACCTTGTTTATTGCTTGAACGATTAGATATTTGAATTTTGAATTTGAAATTTTAAACTAGTAACGGCTGTAAATGTAACGGACTTAACGATGAACTCGCACAAGCAAAACAACTAAACGCCTTTGTTTTTCACACACATAATTTTCACTCGCGAAAACTACTTTTTTCAAAAGGAAATCACACTAATTATTTCTCAAAATAAACTACACATTTTGAACAATAAGAAAAACCAAACTTTGTATCAAAAAACGATTAAATTATATTTTTTTGGAATTTTTTTAAAATTTTGCGAACGCGATAACGAACCGAATAACTTAACACTGCACAAATACTGAGTGCACCGAACGATAGCTTCTCACCACGTCTCCCAAGAATGGAAAAGACGGAAGAGAGCGCATGAGTAGGTGGATAGGAGAGAATTTCTCCCTCGTTCGTCTATTTCTTTTTGTGTTTGTTGTACAGGGTGAGGTGAATTTTTGAATTCGAATTAATTTAAATTCAAATTTCTTTGCATTTTTGAAACAGCAAAAGCAGATCTGTTTACACTTCGTCTTTAGTTCGATGTGATTTGTTTTGTTACTATTTATTGTTAATCTAAGAATCTCTTAAGAAATTGTTTTTTGTTTTATTTGGATATTTTGTAAAGTTTTTAACTTTTTAACGACTTTTCCTGTTGAGAATTTCTCAGATCCTTTTTGTCATATAATTTACTTATTTCATCGACAACTCACGACTAAACGAAAGCTGCTGATATCAAAACAAAACTTTTCGGAACCTTCCTTTGTCCAGATTATCGTTATTGGTGATGCCCGTAACTTCAATTTTATTCTTACGGAGCAAACCTTGGACTATCTTTTTTTATTATTCTCGTTTGGCTAGTGGCAATCTGACATTTGACTTTCTTGTTTGTTCTATTGGTCCCACTGGCATCATCTTGGCTACGAGTTTTGTTTTTTGAGAACTCTTACTAATGTAAACGTGAGGAAATACATATGTTCCCAAGAATCTTGGACGCGCTCAAGAGCGAGTGGAGGCGTAGCACTTTCAGGGAGCATAAAGCTTTCAGCTAAGTGAGTTGGGCGCACATCAGCCCTCTCAACAAATCAGGCCGAATTAGCATTATTTGAAGACACTATGTCCGTTTTCGGTGCTCAAAATTGTCATTCTGAGCTAACTCGGATTTTTTATACTTGCCGCTGAGAACGATGACCAACATTTGTCTCAACAAATCAGTCTCAGTCCGTCCACTCAATCGAATATTTCGAGGAAATATCACCTAAATGAGATCGAACCAGTGTAGAAATATAGGGCGTTGGACCATCGGTTGCTTTGAACATTCGGAAATTGGGCTGAAAATCAATTGGAAATTGAATCTTTATCTTCAAGGACAAGGTACATTTCTGGATTAATGGGTATATCAACAAGTAAAATCGCCGTCTCTTGACCGAGCACAATGCTGACGAGGCAAATGAGTTCCCTTTATGTCACTTTTTGGAGCGGCTTACAATTAGCTTATTTTAATTTTTCACCTCTGAATATGGAGCCAGCCATCTAGCCATAACCATTCATGGCGAGCTCGATAAGTAAATTACTGACGGTTTTTTGATTCTTCTAAGAGCCAAAAGGTTTCGAAAGAACAGGGCCATATTGGGACAAACGTTTGATGAGCAAATAATCTCCAAATTGGTCAATCGGCCGCCTAGAATAGACTTAAATTATTTTTTCTGAGAAAATGTCAAAACACTCGTCCATACTGATAACACATACTTAAGAAACAACAATGAGGCCGATTATGTTGGAAACAGTCTGCCACATTCAACCAATGGAATGGCCTTCATAATACGCATCCGCTGCGGCCATTCACTCTAAAATATGGTCCAACACTCAAGGCCATAAAATCTGCGAGCTCATAAAGCTAACATTTGTGTATTGGTCGTTTTATTAATGTTGCTGTATTTAACTTTAAATAAAATTTCTATTCCTTTAAAAAACGGAAAACCGGCAAACCAAATTTGAATTTGAAAAGATTTGAATTCAAAAATTCACCTCACCCTGTACAACACACACAAAAAGAATACCAGAAATAGACGAACGAGGGAGAAATTCTCCCCTATCCACCTAATCATGCGCTCTCTTCTGTTTTACACGGTTCATCGTTGGGAGACGTGGTGAGAAGCTATTGTTCGGTGCACTCAGTACTTGTGCGGTGTTAAGTTACTCGGTTCGTGGTCGCGTTCGCAAAATTTTAAAAAATTCCAAAAAAATATTCTTTAATCGTTTTTTGATACAAAATTTGGTTTTTTGAAAAGTTCAAAAAGTGTAGTTTATTTTGAAATGTGTTGTTGTTTGATTTCCTTTTGAAAAGAGTAGTTTTCGCGAGTGATAGTGAAGTGAAGTGAACAGTGTGACAAACAAAGAATTTTTTTTAGCTTGAGCGAGTTGGTCGTTAAGTCCGTTACATTAACAGCCGTTACGAGTCTAAAATTTCAAATTCAAAATTCAAATTTCTCATCATTCAAGCAATAAACAAGGTACGTGGATTTATTTTAATGTTTTGCTTCAAATGCTTTCGCAGTTGAATTTGACAACACAACGTATCTTTTAATATGGACTACAAATAGGAAATGTTTGCTCTAACAATATTTGAACACTTTTGAAACTGACCGGGCATTTTTTCTGAAGCCTTGTTTAGTTACCGATCGGACATTCATTGTGACATTTTTTTGCTCTAAATTAAGCTTCTTGTATCCCGATTTTTAACCTTTAAGTACTTTAATTCTTTATTTTATTTTTAACTCCGCATTACTTTTCAGATGAGAAAGAACACCTACGACTTTACTTTCTTAAAAACAAGAAAATCTTTTGATTTACTTTGAAGGTTTTGTTTAGTTGAAAATTTGTGTTATTTTTGGCGTTTTGAAAAGTCAATATTATTGAATTTCAACTTTTGTATTGACACAAGCCTTCGCAGTTTTATGACAAGCGAAAGCCTCTCAATCTTCAACAATTATAAGTTATGTATGATCTTTAGAAACTAGCTTCATTTTGGTTGGCATGAGCCATCGCTGTTCACGTATGACAGATAATGTTTGAAGAACTTCATAACACCGAAAATACATATTACGCTGTCATGCTATTTTTTTGTGAGTAGCTTTTTGGCTCTATGATAAAAGATTTGCAAGTTTCGGGTGACTTTTATGACACGATCAGAATCAGTTCCTTGATTTAACATCAGAAAAGAAGCAAAACCAAAGACATTTGTGAAGTTTCCCTCATGAAGTCATTATTGGTTTCGATCGTCAAGCACGGCACCTTTATTTTCTTCCTTTGAATGAGAATAAGAAGGTCCCTATTCTTGCGTTTGACCGACTTCCAAACTGGTGCAATATTAAGCCACGGTAAAAGTACTTGACACTTTACAAAATAAAAGAGGCAAGTGAAATTAAACGGTGAGAGCTTCCCCTGAGGGTTTTCAACTATTGAACCTCAAGAGCTTCATTTTTACGACGGATCTTATCAAAAAGTTGGGTAATAGGTTTTTTCTTTCAAAAAGTCATAACGTTATTTAGAACATTTAAATGGAAAGCGAATTGGCAACACATTAAAGATTATGACAAATTGTGTAAACTAAGTACCACATTCAAAAATTTGTGGGGAAGCCGATGTAAATGATGATTCTGCTCCAACAGATATAATTTATGGTTTGAAGTAATCTGGTCTTAGTTGAGACCTTTTCTGAAATTGCCTCCTTTCGTATTTGCATGTAAATAACTGCGAAGCAAATAACGTCTTTATTTTAAAAATACTTCGGTGAAATCTATCGTTTTTTATTTAAGTTGGCAGGACAATTGCTGTATTTAAGCTGCTGCTCAATATCAGGTATCGCGAAGGGCTCATTATGGTTACACTTCATAACACTGCTTATCCTAATCATAAGACGCAGACGTGATGGCCAAATGCCCGAAAATGATCTGACCCGCTTAATTCCATAAAATTTGCGAGCTAACAAAGCCCAAATATTATTAATTCACATTTTTTGGTTTATTTTCAAAAAAACGTCCGTTTCTTTAAAAAAAAAGTCGCTACAAAAATTCGAATTTGGATTAATTTGAATTGAAAAATTCACCTCTTCCTATTCCCTACATGCAAGTCAACGCTGCTTAAATGTTGAAAAGAAAACCAGAAAAAGAAGAGCGAAGGAGAAATTTTCCACCTGCTCATGCGCTCTCTTCCGTCTTTTCCATTGTAGGGAGACGTGGTGAAAAGTTGTCGTTCGGTACACTACTGCACTCAGTATTAGTGCGGTTCTTGAATTTTCTGGGTTCGCGGTCGCGTTGGCAAAATTTTAAAAAATTCTAAAAAAATATAATTTAGTCGATTTTTAATACAAAATTTGGTTTATTGTAAAGTTCAAAATGTGTAGTTTATTTTGAATTGTGTTTTTGTTTGATTTCCTTTTGAAAAGAGTAGTTTTCGCGAGTGAAAGTGAAGTGAAGTGAAGAGTGTGAAAAACAAAGAAATTTTTTTTTAGCTTGTGCGAGTTCGTCGTTAAGTCCGTTACTTTTACAGCCGTTACTAGTTTAAAATTTCAAATTCAAAATTCTCATCATTCAAGCAATAAACAAGGTACGTGAACTCAATTTAACATTTTTTTTTAAATTTTATTTTCGAATTGATCATCATTGATCATCTTGAAGTTGACATATAGAAAATGTATCGATCCATCTATCATATATCGACCTTTAAATAAAGCCATTGTTTTTCTGGAACATTCTTGCTGATCGAATTTACACTAATTTTTTGTCCAAAAATTCTATTTTCAATTTTCCATTAGTTTTGAGTTCTGCAATTCTTTATACTTTCCAGCGTTCTGTTTCACTGAAAACCTTGTTCTGTGCTTGGCTTTTTTCGGAGGACATTATGACAGAGAATATGTTTTATGTCCAGTCTAAATCGTTGTTCAATCAAGGTTTACTTATGATCTCTATTATCTGTGATGAGTCCCGCGTTTTAAAACTGACAATGGTGGACACATTTTATGGAACCCAAAATGTTTCACTGTAACGGTGTATAAATGAACATGCTAATTTCATTCGAAATAGTGATGATTATCAGGATTATCTTTTGTTGTCTTGTTCAGTAGTTATTCCGACTTAAAACTTGGGATCCTGCCACCATCCAGCAAGGTTGCAGCATCTCTCGAGAATGCATCAAAAATCGCAAATACAGAAAAATAATTGTAGTTGGAATATATGCTGTCTGTGCGGAAGTTTCAATTTTGTGTTATGCTGAACATCAACTGGTTCATACTACAACATGGCTTTAATACTTCCGCAAGTCTTAATGTCGTTTCTGTTTAATTTCATGCGTGTTTCTGGTGTCCTGTCTTTTCATTCTGAGAAGCTTATTCTCATTTTCTCTTCTTTGCTCGTAGAACTCGCGGGCCGATCTCGTCCTTTTCTTTTGGAGCACTGGCTCTTAAGCCTCATAGTCTTTGTCAAATCGCAGTTTTCCTTATGTTGGCCAAGTAAAACCTAACCTATCAGAGGCACTTTTGAAAATCATTGAAATGCTCGAAAATTGCAATCCAACGACGCATTTTGAGCTTCTCGGAGTCTGAGAAATCCTCATTTGAACTCTGACTGCAGCTAATTAGACTTTATTGGCTCCTCGTCATCCGAAATGCCTCCATAGTTTCTTGAGTCGATTAATAGGGTCATCCTACTTGGAAATCTATCAGTCTTTTTTTTCAATTCCACTACGAAATTTGAATCTTTTTCGATGACAACTGACAGGAACTCTCTGCCGCTTTTTTGACAGCATAAGTCAACAGTATCTCAAAAAGCAGTGAAGTTGTTGCAAGCATAAATATCCACTTCCGTCTTAATGCCTGCACTTGGTAAGCGATAATTGTTATATCGTGAATGAGTGATTGAATGAACGAATGTTAGAATGAATGAATGAATAAATTGTTTTCTAATGGTTCTTTTGAGTAACATTTTTCTTGCCGTGTGCGCATAATGAAAGTGTACATATTCAACTATGGATTTTGAAACAAAAACGACAAGTTCTGCCGAAAGCAATTTGAATGTTTAATGCGACTCACATGAAACACATTTTAAGTTACTATCATTTAGGGCACCCCCCCCAAAACTCGTCCTTCCACGGAAGGTGCCATAAATTTATGAAACACATTTTTGCCAAATAGTTGTTCACTTTCTGCAGCCCTTTAAACTTCAAATATGTGTCCTTCGGGCACATTCCTAACCTCGTAACGTGGGCTCAAACCAACCCGGTCCTCTTCGAAGCCCACCCAGATACGCTAAATAGAATTTCATATGCCTCCTTCACTTCCACGCCCTGACACAGCTGCCTTTGCTCTGACACACATTCATCACGTGGCTAAATGAAAAGGACCCACTCGACGTAATAACTTGTACACATACTCGTTCCTGCTAGGCCTTCCTCTTACTGCCGCCATGCTCTAAACTTGGCTGAATAACTGTGTGAGAATGCGGAGCCAAGAGCCGACCTCTTATTCAACTGCTTTTCCGGATTTTAATACATGACAAGAACTAACAGCATCCACAATTTCATACACAACACCAAAGTACTTGCAAGTTGCATAATTACGCCACCAGAGGTTAACTGAAGGACTTGCGAGAGGTACAGCAGCTGCTACTGTGTCACGCCAGTTGAAGTTAAAGGAGACTAAACTTTTTTTTTCCCCCTAAAAAAAGGATACAAAAAAAAAACAATTTCAAGCGATAACTATGAATAAGATGCTTAAAGGATTTATGTAATTCATGGAGAGCAGTGGCGGCGCGAGGCTGGGGCAGACTTGGACTTAGTTTTGGGGGGGTTGACGACGGCGCTTCGCTGCTGAGTGTCATGGTGGTATTTTAATTAAACTAAGTGGCGGCCATGTTCAAGGGGACTGCACTTACTTGGTGTAGCCGTACCGCAAGCACTTCCAATGCCGCGCCATCTCTTCAAAATCATAACCGAACAAGGCTTACACCCCCACTTTGTGTGTGCACAGTATTCACACCAACCACCATAGTGGAAAATACTTTTGGAATCCCATTTTGTCGTATGGGATAGGCCTTGGCAGGGCCGTTTGTTGTCATAGGACTCTTGCTTATGCTAAATGAACACAAAAAATAAAAAAACGATGGCAAATAACCCCGCAGAATAGTTACAGTAGCAAAACGAAATTGCGAATTACGTACAATATGGCGCAATCAACATATTGGAGCTTCTCGTATGTGGTCGGCTTGGAGTCACTTAGAAGCATTTCGAGGGGCGAGAGCACATGTGAAATTAACCAGCTTTGAAGTGGAAGACTTTTAATGAAATCTCAAGTGATTTGTTAAGTTTTTATTCAGTAAATTTTGCGATGCATTGTTTGTCAGATAAGCTTGATTTTAAATAGCAGCGGAATGGGAATGGTTAGGATCAATGAATTATTTTTGGATCTTGCATTTATCTGTCGTCCAAACCGCGTGGCTACCCTCAATGGAACAAAGGGCAACCATAAAATTGTATGTGAAACTCGCATTTATTGAAGTAGCCTTCATTGGTATGCCATCAACGACCAGCACCTTCGAGCTTATTAAGGCCTTCCCTTCAATCTTGATTTCAGACTTTAAAACCACAAAATGGAAAAAAAAAATTTTTTAAAGGTTCCGTACTTCTTAAGCAAAAACGAAACCCTTATATGATCACTTTATCTGTCTTTTTATCAAAACCCTTTTTTCTCAAGCAGGCGTGGATGTATCAAGGCGGGAAAAAAAACTTATCTAATGGTAGGGCTGTTTGTGCCGCATATTTTGATACTCGCAAGGGAATCAAAACCTAACGTACTTCTCGTTGGTCTAGAATAACAAAATTAAGCAAGAAGCAATGTCTTATAGCACAAGTAAATGGAAAAATATCAGATAACCGTAAATTTGTGGCAACATAAAAAAAAATATTGTTTGTTAATTTTTTAATTAAAAACGAAGTATATTGTGCGCGGGTACGGAACCCTGCGTGAGTGTGTGTCCGATTCGATCTTGGCCACTTTTTTTATAATCTGCCTGCTTTCAAGACATTTTGAGAGCGATTTTTATGCCTGTTGCAAAGAGTGAGTAAGGTGTGCACAGAGTTGTTGCCCAAAGAGTTTCCATACAAAAGTCCACATTCGCTCTAGAGACCTGATGTGGTTCCCTCAGACGTGTTCTTGTTGACATGCGCTTGAAAGGTTTGTTGAATCAACATTGACATTAACATAGGAATAACAATTACATAGTCAAGTAGGCTTGGACTATAGCCTTGAATGAGTATTCCGGAAAAGGCCTACAGTAGACTTTGATGCTTGAAGACCTCACTGGATGTGATGAATGCTCGCAGGAGAAACCCAAAGTGTGGTGTCCCGATCAGATCCTTCAGTGTTTCAATCGACCAACTGAGTACATTTAAAAATAAGGCGAAAAAAAGGTCAGTTAAGGTTTTTAATACAAATTTGAGCTCAAAGACTGAATCGTACTTAAAAATGTGTTAGCCGAGAAAGTTGACAGGTCATACTAGGGCGCAAACGTTCTTCAGAAAATGACGAAGTTGCCTCACATCTATTAAACCTTATACTGATGCTCTACATTTTGCTTATAGCGGTCTTGGGGAGTCATACCAAACTGGAGATCCTCCATTCTCGTATGACTGTTAATCTAACGCGGTTTGGATGCATTTTTTTTTGCTGTGATTTTGCAGATCTAAATACGTATATTCGTATATGAAGACAAGGTCCAGGAATTATATTTTAAAACCCGAATCTTCTCGTTCAAGTTTGCTAACACGATTAATAAGCAGATCCATGGACAAGCATAGGGGCGCTTTTGTTTCTCCCTAGAAGCGTTTAAATGTTTGTTAAAATATAGATCATGTTCGAACCCCATCTCAGGGCATCTGACTTCGGCTCGGATCGTCCTCATTTTGAGCGGTCAAGAACTTTTGCCAATCCCTCCTGGAATCCACAGAAATGGTTTCGTGAAAAGGAAAAAAAGGTTGCGGCTTTCATCGATGTAACGTTTCAAAGGGCTTACGATGACGCCGGCCCTAAGATTAAAAATTTACGCGATCAATTCATTTCCATACATAACAGCATGAGGAGAAGAGCCAACGAGATCACTTGTAGTTCATTAGCCAGACCGTTGAAATTTCATGATTGTCGAAATCCTTCACAATATACTGCTGGAGAAGCACCACCAAATTAATTGATGTTTGAAGTCTTCTCAGAAACAACGCTTGCCTTCTTTTGGTCTCCTGAATAATTGAGAAAAAAAAACTCCTTCGTCCTTGCAGACCTCATCATCATCCCACTGTTGTGCTCACAAATATGTTTTATGTTTTTGCGCATTTAAGAAGGCTTAATTGCCCGTATAGTTAGGCCCTCAATATTGCCTTAAAATGACAAGTTTTGTAGACCTCTTCGTAACTTCCCATTGAAGGCGTACTTCAATAAGCTTGTCCACAACAATTTGGCATGCAATATTTGCGTGGCGGATTTTGTCCCAATTTCACAAAAAGGTTAAATATTTCTTCGTTAAAAGAATTAAATATGAAGTTTTGCCAACTGGCCCAACCTGGCATGACATGACAGGTGATAAGCATCTCAATACTTTTGATTAGTTGAGCAGCACACTTTTTTCTTCAGCCCAAAACCGATCAGTTGTCTCAAGGCTCAGATAAGGAATGATAAAGTTTCTGCTCAACAGAATGTAGCAGGACGGATGTCAGGCGTCAGCTCGAGGCGTTTGAACCGTCTAAACCTTTCCAAATCTTCACAAATCCTTTTCCTTCTTTGACCAAGAGCTCTTCTTAATAAAGCCTGTGGTCACTTTGTCCGCACGCTTTATATTTTTCGCACAAATTGATTTATTCATTTTCTGAAAAGTTTTCGAAATACTCATACGCTCGTTTTGAGGTTTAATTCATTCATATAAGATTTGAACTTGTGACTGACTCCCAATAACCACTGAGCTTCCCTCTACAGCACCATTTTTATGACTGGTGTGGGTTCGGCATTCATCTTCAGATCCAGCTCCCTAGAAACGCAGCCAGGCTCCCAGAAAACCTGATGAAAAATACAGCTCAGAAACATTTTTCAAAATGTGTTTTTCATACCCGAACTTTAGTCGTAGTCGCTTTTTATGAACATTTTTGTATACAAATAAATAATTGGCAGATTATCCTTGGCCTCGAATGTAAGATTTTTATTAGTGTCGAAAGTTCACCTTGTTATCCTTAAAAAAACACAAAAACCTTTCGCATTCGAAATTTTACATCCAAAAACAAGGAACGTGGCAACGCATACGAATACAAATTTGTGCGCTCACTTTGTATCAATTTGTGTGTGTCCTTTTTCGCCCTCTTTTCCACGACCTCTCCACGAAGGACAGACAATTCGGCAATAAACCGAAACCGAGAAAACGACTATCAAACATTCTTTGCACCGCATGCATCCATCCTCTTGCACACGTCATTGTCATCAAAGGTGACGGTGGCACTGGTGCGGCCCGCAGGACATAGTTCACAACTACTTAACCCATTTTTTGTTTTTTTTTTTGCTCCTGTTTTCTTCTTTATTGCCGCTTTGCAGATTCTCTACATTTTTGAGTACCACTACTCTGCTACTGTTTTGCGGGAATGTTTCTCTTCGGGTTCAGGTGTCGACGGCGACGGGAGCAGAGAGAAAGGTGCCTGACAGCTACAAGGCGGTAAATTGTATGTACAGCAGCATACAAAAAGCCAACAACAAAACATTCCGCAACGAGACTTTTCGACTGTGTGAGACTTTACCTCTATTTATGCAGGTGTCAACTGGGTGGTGTTGGTTGGGCTGTTTACTACTTTTTACTTTGCTTCGTTTTTGTATTATTTTTCCTGTTTTTTTTTGGAAGTTGACACGCGGTGCCTGTAACCGCTGTTACTGAAATAACTGTTTGCCAGGATCATGCACCCACTTTGCGTGCTCCTGTGAACATGTATGAAGTGGGTGTGGAGAGAGAGATGGTCGTGTCAGAAAAAATGAATTTAATAAAAAAAAAACACTTCAAGGATGTGGTTGGGGAAATCTACACACAAAAAAAAAAAACATAATGTTGAAGTGACTTTTCGCAGCAAGAACTCAACGGAACGACGACGACAACGACGACGCACGGCGAGAATAAGGATTCGGGCGGTTTATTCTGGTGTCAGACTATTTTTTGACACTTTGAACGGGTGTCAGTTGGGTTAGTGTGCGCTGGACGTTTTGACAAATGGAGAAATAAAAATCAACTGTCTGCGAAGCGAAGTTTCACGAGTGGAAGTGACTTCTTCTCGATAATCAAACTAAACAGTTATCCGTATGTTATTAAGGGATGCCGATTTCAACTTTTAAAGGGATTGCAAGGAATGTGAAAAGTACATATCAAAAAAGTTCACATAAGCCTAATTTTGTTTCTTTTGAAATTCGAATCAGGCTTTCATCTTAAAAGAGTGAACCATTCTTCGTTTTTTTTATAAAAAAGCGTTGTTTATGAAAGCGGCCAAGTGTGATTCGAATCATCACACAAAGGGTTCCGTACCTATTTTGCCTTTTTTCGGATTTTGAAATAGATTTTTACATTTTGCATATATCTTGTTTTAAAATTGAGTTGCGTTTATAAATAAGTTTATACAAATTTGAATTGCGATTTAGAAAATATGTTTTTTTGTTAAAATCTCCCCTTCGACATATGACAGACATACGGATGCTGGGACGAACGGACAGCGGAGGCCTGGTAACAGGGTTCTGTTGGCATGTTGGCACCCCCTTTTTGGTATAAAACTCTACAAATGTACATTGTTGACAAAAACTGACAAAGAAAGATTTTTTGCAGACACTGCGCTCAACCTAATACTTAAACTTGGTCCTTTGAAAACCTGAGGCTGAGCTAGAGCTGTTTTCCATCCTTCATAGTGTTACCCATGCTGTCTTCAGTTCATTCAGTTCTTGACATTCGCGACTGGTTAGTCTTTGCTCTTGCTCTGTTGTCTTGCTTTTCGTTAAATATTCGGCTCCTGATAGAAGTTTCGTCACTTTGACTGTTTTGTAAAGCATGATCCTTGTCAGGAGTTTTTATCCTAGTTGATTGCCTACGATGATTTTCAATAGGATCTCGCTTATGAAGTTAGTAATTGTCCAGAAATACTAAGATAGACTCCTTCCCTGTAGTAATTTGAAGACTCCTTCTGGCCTCCTAATTGAATCGCTCTGAGAGATCCAAATTGATGGACAGGCAAGTTACTGAATTGGCCTTTCATCCGCTTAAGAATAAGTTAAAAGAAATCAAATGACAGCGTGTCTCTTTGTCGACGTCCCCGGAAAGACTGGATTCAAACTGCGCAGTACAGTCGTGTTTTCGAGAGCTACGCAATATTATTGGATAATTTTTTTTCGGGATTTCCAATTCGACCACGGCTCTGTAAAGTCGTTGAATATTAAGTGAGTATCAAGTTCAAATTCGTTGATCTTTTCCATGGTGTAGCGATGAAGCTACTGGCTTCTTTAGGATCAAACCGAAAGGGTATAGTATCCTCCTTGTATAAAGTGACTTCAGCCCATAAGTGAAGGCATGAATGCATATAAACTGACGTTCTGTACTCATAAATGGCTGTTGTATTTGTCCTTTTCCATTCCATATCGGATATTAGGGTGTTTTGTTGGACAAGTTGAAGCCCAAAATCGCCCAGTGACAGTCATTGTGATTGGCTTGGAGAAGTTGAATATACCAACCCACCTGAACTCAAATAAAACTTGAATATATTTAAAATTTTAAAGACCTCAATCCGTCTAGGTCTATATAGGCACTTATAAAACTATCCGTTCCCTTCTTAAGGCGATGCTCGACCAAATTTAGTTGCCCCGAACGGATATCGTTCTGCACCCCTGAAGTATGTCTCCTTAGTAAATTGCCTGTGCACACTTATTCGGGAATCGTGGAAGTTTAACTGCCCCGAATGTCTACCCTGAATCAGGGCGTTAAATTCGAGGAGGAGGAATGCCTACATAGGAAGGTGAAGTGTCTCGTTATAAGCCACGGACATCAGTTTCATTGCTTTTATAATGTGCCACTGGATCTATATCTTGATTTAAAAAAAGATACTGAACTTGCTGACCAAGCTGCGTTTCGCCTTGCAAGTGGATACCCATGTTGTCCCGGGATTCTGCTCAGAATTCTCGTTTCAAACTTTGAAAATTAATTAAGTTGCAAATTCGCTGAAGATAATCGAAACCACATTGCCAAAAGGTCACACTGACCATGATCCTTGGACAATTAATTATGAGTGGACATGTAGCAACCGAGGCCCTCCAAACGAGTTGTTGTAGAAGTTAACGCATTTTCCCGATCACGATTCGAGTGAGTTCCTGAAAAGTCACATGCAAAATCTGGCCTTTTTCTAGTGCTTCCTTCTTCACAAAGAAGTGTGACCAGCTGAGTTTATCGGATTTGCTTCATCTGTCAACAAAATTGGTTCGTTTTTGGTCATTCGTGTAGTGCTTCGAAATGTTTGTAGACGTTACAGGCTGACTTTTTTACTGCAGTTTTAATTTATAAAATGTACATGTCATGAACCAGGCTTTCTTTGACGTTAAGAGATTGGCTCAGGCTTTGCTTCAATGAATTGGTTATGATTTGATTTCGACCGCGCTCGTTTACGACTTTGATTCAACATACCTTAGATGCTAGAGATGACCATTTATCTAAAATGACCGTTTGTTCGACTCAGGCAATTTGTTTGGCCGAATTCATGCAGGATAACAGAGTCTTTAAAGTGACTGATTAGTGACTGCAACAATTGGTCGGAAACAAATTCTTCTTAAGGTTTAATGACGATCAAAGTTCACAGCTGTGTACATGTGACATAGCTCTATATTTTTTTATTCACATACGATAGACAAGGTCGCACGCGGCCTTAATTTTACGAGCAAGCTCCTTTCAAACGCGTCAAAATAATACTTTTTATAAAAGTAGACTTGACTATCTTCTCTAATAAAATTAATCAGCTTAATGCAAATACCGACAAAGAAAGATATTAATAGGACCCTACTTCAACTCAATAATAAAAGCCATTTGGCCATTCTCATCGTGTCGTCGTTTATTCATTGCCTCCTTCGAACGTCTCAATGCTTGCGCTTTTTAAATTTATATACGCTAGTGCAAACACAAGTAATTAAAGTGGCACTCTCCTTTCTCACTTTGAGACAAAGAGTTCCATTCCCTACGGTTAAACATCACGCTCCAAATGCACCACACAAAGCATTATTACCTGTTTACACCGGACGTACTTTGCAGCTCCATCGCCAGCATACAGTACCACCAAAACGAGCACAAAAATCCGTCGTCACAAAAGGACTTGGCTTCCTTTGTTGTCGTCTCTTGTTTGAGCATTTTCTCCATTCCGCTGAACGCAACGATAAAAAAAGGGAGAGATTAAAGGGAAATGGAGCCATCACCTGCGTCTTAACGTAACGCATATTTCCACTAAAGTTTTAACTTTCGGACCGAAGTAATGTTTTCAATACATAACAATGCATTCAGGACGCTTATATCCTTATGACAATTAAATTTTAAGCTTCATAAAGTTTTGGGCCATCATATCACAAATTGCCCGTTCCTGATTTACATAGACAGAAGCGGCCAAGTGCGAGACGGACATGCACACAAAGGGTTACGTACCACCCACCGTACAATCGCCTTGTTCCAAGAAATCTTTGCTTAACTCCGCTGTGAGGACATTTGTCTGGAACGTACTATTTAAAAAGTGTAGCTTACTTCTTGCTGATTTTTTTGTTGTTTAAGCGGCCATAGTTGTATACATTCTGCGAAAGTTATAGATGGACAAATTGACGGACGAACAGACAGCGGAGCCTTAGATCCGTTGACACCCTTTCGAGCGAACGGAATGTCCTGCGAATTCTTAGGATATTTTTATAATGAAGAATGTTTTCGATCGAAAATTTAATTTCGTTTAACAATTCATGAGAAAGGATTTCGACGTCCTTCGAAATTGTAACCCGCAAAGCAAAGTGCTTAACAAATATGCGCTGCTAAACTCAAGTGCGTTCCGCAGTCGATGGTAACTTCGGGCAGTGTCCAGGGACAGAAAACCCTCTATTTTGTAATTAAAACCGTGGCTAGTCATTGAGTTCCTGATGTTTTCATACTGAAAAATACCCAAACCATCATCCCTCCTAGGCTTTCGAAATTCCAGCAAACATATTTTTATTTTTTCAAGTTTCGTGCTTGGATGTTTTGGGAAATAATAGAAATACCAGCAGGATACCGAAATTGGTTAGGAGAAGTGGGCCGCTGACCACTGCATACCTGGTTCGCAAAACCTCAACAAACCGGCAACAGTAAACGCAACGGGGGCCTTCAAATACCACCACCAAGCATGATGTAGCCATGCCTTTATGCATGGTAAACAAACCGCCGTTTTTGAATACATTCACCACAATTTGTCAAAGTGGTTGAAGCCGGCCTGAAATAAATCTAAGCAACACACGCAGTCAAAATTTAAATTTATCGGCGTTATATCAAGACAGAAGATTGATATTTAATTTAGCTTTATTCAGGGTGGTTCGCATGTTGGTTTATTTTTAAAAAAACAATGTTTTTGGAAAGTTTGGCAGTAGGCAATTCTGTCAACTCATATTCGATGATTTCGGTTCCTTTTTTACGAATAGTTTCTTGTTAGTTGTAAATTGTTCTTTCATGCCAGAATATTTTTTGAGTCGCAGTTTTTGGGTAATTCGAAAAAGCAGCTCAAAAACGACTGATTATAAAATCATTGAACTTTGTGTGAAATAAATTTTTGGGCGGATAATCTGGTACCTGGCCCATTCTTGCTGGAGCTATAGATCACCCAAGTTCAAAAGCTCAATTTCTGGCCATAACGTAAAGCTTTTGGGAATATAACTCAACCGCTTTTGTTCAAAACGATTTGAATTCATTTTGCTGAAAAAAAATGCTGCAAATTATTATGCATTCATGCATTCTTTTGAAGTCAGTAACTAGTGCACTCAATAACAAAATTAGACGTTTTTAACCTATTTCTTCATTATTTGATGTTTCGCAAATAGTCCCGCTTTACTAATTTTATTTTTTCATAGTCATACTTTTTGCAAGACCCGCAGATCTAACAGCCGGATAAGAAGGAATGCAGTCTAGTGGGAAGGTTGTGATCCTTCTGTTATGGGCCATGGTCTCGCCGATAAAAGGAGAGAGAAGATATGAACGTACAGACACAACAAAATATTCAATTAAATTCACTTACTTTTAAATGAATTCAAGGAATTTTAGTTGAATTCACTGACTTCAACTGACTTAATGTGAATTTACAAATGACATAAACGAAATATTTGAGTTCACTACTGACTTCAACTTATATTAAGTGATTTCAAATGATTTCGAAAAATGATTTCAATTCTATGATCACTGAAAAATGAATGCGCCAGTTATTGACTTTTAAAGAATGTTTTATTAAAGTCATTTTAAGTTCGCAGTCTTTTTTTCTAGTTTAAAAGATATGATCCCTAATTTAAAAAAAATCATTCTTTTACAAATCTGTACCCTCTACTCGCAGGCAGGATTTTATATCCGAAAAAGAAATTTATTTTTCAAAGTTCCCTCAAAATATCTCTGCAATAAGGTAGGCAATGGTAATGGTAATGGTAAGCAGTTGAATTCACTGACTTCATCCGATTTAAAGTGAATTGAGTGATGACTTTAATGAATTTACTGCTGACTGCAAATTAAATTAAGCGAATTCAATTGATTTCCGAAAACAATATCAATTTTATGATTGCTACAAATTTAATGCGCCAGTCACTGACTTCAACAGGAAAGGTTTATGCCAGTCTTTTTTAGTCGCAGTTTTTTTTTTTTGGTTCAAAAATTTAAAATGAATGCATTCCTTAACAAATCTCCATAAATATTCGAAAGACATTTATATTTTGAAGTTCCCTCAACATTATTCTGTTGACTTGCTTATCGTCCAACATGCGGTTCCATAAAAACCGGACTTGTGTTTTCTGGAGCATGTTAAGAGTTGTGATCCTAGTTTTTTTTTGACAACCCAAAAAATAATCGTTTGCCTTGGATATTTTTCCGGAGATATACAAACTACTTTACATCTTGAATACCTTACAGGTTGATCCTGAGATTTTATCCCAGCAGGTGTTGACAGACTTGTGTATTTTTAAAGCGCCTTCGAATGATCACAGGATAAGATCTTCAAAAGGAGGCTATGCGCTAGTTGGGCACGCTTTCGTCCTTGCTTGACATTTTGTGCAAGCTCGACACAAGCCATTCTGCTTCAAATTAAAAAAATTCAACTCATGAAGGATCTGAATCCGAAACTTTTTGTTTTTTGGGTTTTTCGTGGGCACACAAACTTCCTGCATAGGAGAACTACAAAATCGAGCTTCTATCGGAACCTACCGCACACTCCTGGGCATGACCCGGAAGCCGATTCTGGTTTTCACAAAATTAAAGGTTCGTTTTTGTTCGTAGACTCTTTGTTTCCTTTGGACTGCGATACCTTTAAGTCTTTGTTTTCTAAAAACTTTGTCTCTTCTTCTGTTTGCAGGTGCACCTCTTATAGCCTTGGATCCTTTGAAATTTCATTCGCTCAGATGCTTTGTACAGTAGTAGAACTCACAGCTTGAATAGATTTGCCTCTAAAAATTTGTAAGACTCGGCGTGACCTCCTCTGAAAGTGGATCTTTTTGTGAGTGGCTCTTGATCTTCTTATCACTGTAATACTCGGTCGAAAAAGTCTATAAAGCTGTCTGGAAGCCAAAATCTGATCTCGTTTTGTGGAAGCTAGAATCTCAATGTCGTAATTTGGACAGACTCGGTAGGCTGCATTCAAGAGATCAAAGAGTTCCGATTTCATAGAGTCTTCAGTCTGTCGGTGAGGACATTCGCTCTTATGACGGTTTTGAAATGACAGTCGATGCCGATCATGGCCTGGCGTGGCGATCGCTTATCGGTTCGAAATCGATTATACTCGGTGTAAGTTGGTTTTCACTATGTATCCACTTCCTAATAAGTGCAAACTTTTGTAGCTGGATCCTGGATCGCAGTTATATTCACCTTTCACTGCCTGCTTCTACAATGTGCTTGCAGTCCATAAGTAAACCTATCTTTCGTTGTCCTTTTTCACACCCATTTTTCATTGAAAACAAGTTAAAATGTTATAACGTGTGAATTTGTTGATTTTACTGAATCAATTAAGCTGATAGGGTTAAATATTTGAAGGCCGCTTTTCCAATGTTACTTTGTTAACTTTATTTTTTTAGTGTCACGGTGACACGGATTGCCTAATGGAGATCCTACGAGTGCTACAATCCATTTTCTGGGAATAATTTCTAAACTTGTTGCCTCCCACATGGGCCGACCCATTTCCATGTACTTGTCACCGTTGTAAGTTTAGTTTTTGTTGCAGATTTCCACCAAAATGGAGATTAAATTGCGCGGGAATGTGTTGATTGAAAATTTCTCTGCGAGGAAAAAGTGCTTTGTACTGTTTTTGGGGATGCAAAAAGGACTCACTTCATGAAAACAATTTCCGATGAAAGCATTGCAATTGAATTGGAAAGGATTAAAATTGTTGTGAACTCACAAAGACAACGAGTGGAAATTCCTTTTTGTTTTTTTTTTTTTTGTTTGTTTTGCGTTCACTGCAGTCATTCAGTGGCTATAAAGCGAGCGCACTGGCTTCATTTTTGTTGTTCTTAGGTAAAATGCTTTTGATTTGAGTATGTCATGGCATGGAGTTAAAATTGTACACAAAGAGCAATTGTGTTTTGGCTGAAGAACCAATTCGACTAGTCAGCCGAAAAGTCAGGCTTTTATTTTCTTTTTTTTGACTGAGCCTGTTAGTAATGGAAATTTTTTTGTTAAAGATTTAAAGCAAAAATAATAATTGTTTAAGAATATCAGCATTCTAAGGGTATTCGTAGCCCCTTTTATGTTATAAGGAAATGCCCTTGTTTCAGAGGAAGAATTGGATCCAGAAACGTAAAAGACTTTACATTTGAGTTCATTTTAGACCGCATGCTACTCCTTTCCTCCAGTTATTTTGACTTGAAATCTCAAATGGAAGTCTATTTCCATTGCCAAAGGAAAGAACCATGCACAAGGAGTTGTTTGTTTAAAGGCCTTCGACTCGTCATCTGTGTTTCGTCTTTGCCAATAGTCACTAAAAGATGTTGCGTAGATTTTGGCGATACGATAACTTTCAGTCTAATCGATTTTTTTAGCCTCTATCAGCCATGTCCTTCAGTCTTAAGTACTCCAGACTTAGCAAATAAGTTAAAATGAGAATCTCCAGATATACCGAATAAAAACTTAAGGATTGCGGTCGTAGTATCAGCGATTTCGTCTTTCTCTTTGAGTTTGAAAGGCGGCATTACCTTCTCTTTACAGACCACTTTTCGCCGAACTTGAGCTTAGTTGACGTTTGACTTTCCATAGCCATAGAATGCACTAGTGACAGTGAAAATGGATAGGAAACTGCAAGAGAATGGGTTTGTCATTGATTCGTCTAAGGATTTCACGTTAACACCGAAGCAAGTCCAGGTTTTTGACTCAAGAGACAAGAAGGCAAGGTTAATTAAGTGCTTGCCTTGCCATTAGATCGATTGATAGAACTCAAGCTCGAATCTTAGCGGAAGCACTTAGGTCTTTCAGATGACGTTAAATGAAATACTATGAATTTTGAACGAACAAATTCTTCATACCTATTCCAATGCCATCTGTAGGATAAAATTCGAAACCAAATGTATCTGAATTTTAAACCGCTGCACATTCTCTTCATCCGAAAGCTTATTACAAAAATCTGAACCTGTACTTGTAAGCAAGAGTGTTCGCCTGCATTAAGAAGCAAACACGAAATCACGGCATCCAAGTTCAACCTGGTTAATACATTTCCCTTTGACATGATAGCCCTTACATGCGAGCAATCTTGTATGCTTGTTTCCCTTTTTGGAACTATTTTCTATGCCAGGACATATTTCTTTGCTAGTGTACGAATGTATTCGGCATCACTTTTTCCGAATTTGTTCCGCCAATTTGACTAAAAGCCCCGAAAAAAAACAATGGTAAATTCTCATAGTCCTCTCGCCCTCAAGCAGTAACCGGAAGCTGCGATATTTATCTTCCTTGTGGCATTGCCATCGTTTTGGCTCCTCGAAATTCCAAGCCACGAAGTTAATAAAGTTAACATTTCAATTTTAGGCAAATTCAGCACAAACAAAACAACTTGCATCATCATCATTATTGTTTGAATGGTTTCTTGTTCTCAGGGTTGTTATGGAGCTTCGGGGGAAGGAAATCCATGCGTCTATTGCCTAGTTCCGAAAATTTAAATTCCATCGGAGGAGAAACTTTACCCAGGAGCAGAACAACTTATTCCCAATTTAGTTTGCCGAAAATATCCTAGTGAATGAAAGGCGAGCAACCATTTGGGTATAGTGGCTGCACCTGGCTTATGGCAAGGGTATTTCTGCATTTAGAATGAAGTTCTTTAAGCTTGCTGGGAGTAGCTGGTAACAGATGCATGGTGGTCGATAAAGTAGACTAGAATGTAAGGCCAAAGGATTCTACGTTTGAACTTTAGCAACTCCATATAGGTCATGCATCTGTGAGTGTTGAAGGCGATGAAACCTTAGACGTGTTTCTACTTAAATGATGCCCTACTTTGGAATTTGACATTCCCGCAGACAGGAAGCAATTGAAGTAATTGAATAGATGTTTATTTCGAAAAAGTATTTTGAGTGATGAAAGCCTGGAAATCAGTACTTTTAACAGACGTTTGATGACTTTGAAAAGCGTAACTCTTCTAAAACCTGATCAAACCATTTTTCACTTTTCACTCTTCATGATTCCATTAACACTGCTTTGATAGCCTTCCTCCTTGAATCCTTATTTCTAGAAAGGGCCTTACCCTTAAACTGAAAGTTTGGTCTTCCAATTTTTCTTAAGCCCGGTAACCTATTTTTTTGTCCAACCAGAAAAATATATTCAGGATTTGTCGGGCCAGCAGGCACTCACATAAACGTTCACGCAACCCAAGTTCTTGTGTAAGACTTAAGCAAGAATATGCATCGAAAGTTGCCGGAAGGCGTAGAATCGCCTTTCTTGTAGATTGAACAGATGTAGTTGATACTGCCGGTGTCAATCATACTTTCGGATGAATTGGCACATATTCGCTTCCAGTAAATCTGTGCCGCAATTAGCTTGCAAAGATTCCACAACTTTGTTGTTTCTTAGCCTTTTCGTAGCCACACAACGTTTTTCTACAGTGAGAAGAACTTCTTCAGCTTCATGCTAGGAGCAGCTAGAAAGCCAAGACGATTTCTTGCACGTCTTTCTATCCAGAAATACTTTCGGCTTTCTTGTGGAAATCACGTTGTCTTTTGCTGTTCATAGAAACTTTGATATCTTCATCTGATTGGATAGGCTCCTTTTTTGTCACAGTGGGTATTTGCCTTCTATTCGTCTAGTTCTGTGTCCTTCCCTTGCAGCTCTAGTTAGTTCTTTCAACTTTTTCGTGTGCATATGTCTCGTCCACTGCATGCTCTCGTTATCAGTTACTTCTTAAATTATAGTTTGGCATTGTGATTTATTTTTTGACGATTCTGTTATGCAATGAATCATTTGAGACTCATTCGGTTAGATGTTCTCTAAAGGCTGTGGTAGCATGCTGGACATTCAGATTCTAAATTGAGCTGCTACTATGATAACAGTGATTAGAGTCGACATTTGACCCTATGAACATTTTCCTAAATAAACAAAAATGTCCAATTAGGGGCTAAAAATACCCAATATCGAATTGTTGATGTGAATTGAAGCCTCTATTTGGTTGTCTCAGTATTTAATATTGAAGGCTAAATGATTACGAAGGTCTGACCAAAATTTGCTTGGATAGAAAATAGATAGTAATTTATTTCGGACTCAAAAAACACCTGCTACCGCACAATTTACAGTACAGGGATAGCATTTACTAATTTGTTTTTCAACTCAAATAGATTTACCATATATTTACAATGTTCAAGAAAAATCCACTCTGAACAAAAATAAAAAGTGTAATCGACTGTTAAAAAAAATAGCAAAAGAATAATAAATAAATAAAAAAACATGTTAATATTATAGCTTTTAAAAATATTGACCAATATATAATATGCCTACATTAATAAACAACAATTTCTACATAATAAATAGATTAATAAATAAAAAATAAAAAAGTTGATAAATAAATAAATAATAAAACCGATAAATAAATAAGTTGATGAAATAATAAAAAAAATTAAGTTAATCAGTTAATATATTGATAAAAAAAATAAACGAAATATATAAATTTCTACTCGTATACTGAGTCCAATTCAAGATTGTCAAGTTTAGATGACGAATTGGAGGTCGATTATTTCAATAATTGCAGAATTTTGCGTCCGACTTTGCATTCAACCAATTCTCAGTATTTTTTTCACTTGTTGTGCACCAAAAATGCCAAAATTATGAAAATAAAAAGTCTGATTTGAAATGAAGGTGAAAAATGTGTATTTTAAACAAACCCAAAAGAAACTTGCTTTCGGCACAGTAGCTTGCATAAGTCGTCAATTTAAACAAACAAAAAACTTGTCAGACTCACAGAATAATTCGCCAGAGTGTATACATATTTACGGGTTGTTCCAGAGCTAATGCCCACGAAATATTTTTGCTTCTTCCTCTAGTCTACATCAAGTTCTTCGTCTGTCCTTGACTTAATAAAGACAAAACAATTCTGTTTGGTAACCCAACCAATTATTGAGACTACGCTCAAATATTTTACCTGTTCTTTGTTAACTTTTGAAAACTTGGGAAATAATGAAGGAATTATTATTTTTTGAACCTATTTTTGAACCTATTTTGACCTATATTCATTTTTTGAATTTAATTTTCTTGCGTACTTAATTAACTTGATGGCCCTATGAGGCGCTCTAAGATTAATGTGAAACTTAAAATATGCTTTTCGAATTTTGTTAATATTCGCTAGTTAAATTTTAATAACATTTAGAAAAAAATGTTCAAATGCTTACAGACGTTCTTTTTACTTAAACCTATCTTTTAAATTAAGCTGTAACCTAAAGACTTTACCAACCTTAAAATAATATTAATTATTAAGACCCGGGTGCACCCCGGACTTTTTTATTTAGTTTAATTCAAGCCCAAAACACTTAAAACTAAAACTTAAAACTAACAAAAGAACTTAAAACTAAGAGGATGGAGGGAGATGGTTTGGCGAGTAAAGGGAATTTTTGAGAGAGGCTTTAGAGAGATGGAAGTCAAAAGAGCTATTGGCTGTGCCCAGCATTCTTGACATAGGTTCAAAGTAGCCATAGTTTGTGCGGTGAAGAGGCACTCAGAAGAGTGAGGAGGACCTAAGGTTACGTGGATTGGTGTTAAAAAGGACAGTTTGTAATAGGGAAGGGGAGTCAATTGCACCGGCTAACAATTGTTGTATGAAGAGTTTATCGGCAACTTCTCGTCGTTTTACAAGGGTTTGTAAATCGATCAATTTAAGTCGATTTTCGTATGGAGGTAAGTTGTATCTATCAACCCAGGGTAAGCCGTGTAAAGGAAAACGGATGTCTGCGTTGGACTGCTTCGATTCTGAGGGAAGGTGCGTCATAGTAAGGAGACCAAACTTGGCTGGCATATTTAAGAAGTGGTCGGACAAAGGTAACATAAAGAGATTTAGAGACATAAGGATTAGAGAACTCTTTCGACCATCGTTTTATAAAACCAAGGGTTGAATTCGCTCTACATAAGACTCGATCGATATGTGCCCGGAAATTGAGTTCTTTGTCACAGAGAACACCAAGGTCACAAATCGAATCAACTTGGGAAACAGGAGTTCCGTTAAAGAAATATGTGTGGGAAGGCTGAGGAAGACGCTTGCGAGAATATGTAATAGATTTACATTTGCTGACCTTGAGCTCAAGTTGCTTTTTGTTACACAAAAGGTAGAACCGATTCATGTCATTTTGAATTAAACTAAAATCGATTGGGGATGATATGTGTTAAGAGATTCTCATATCATCAGCATAAATGGGCAGGTCAGAATCTTTAAGAATGCATTCAACATCGTTGATAGTGGGAATAAAGATAATGGGTCCTAAATGACTGCCTTGAGGTACTCCAGAGGTAGGGACAATAGGCTCGGACATTGAAGATCTGAAAAGAACCTTATACTGCCGATTTTCTAAATACTACCTAAAACTTAGTACATTACACAAATGTGCTCAACAGATAGGAACTTGTATATACTTTTGTATGAACAAATATTTTTGAAATATAAATAAAGGACATATAAATTGGCATGCTAACGTGTGGTACTTTTGATCCCATTACATCACAAATCGCGATCTGAAACTGCTCTACTAATTCGAAGGCTCTTCATTGATCCATAGCTTTTTGTGCGACGTGCAATATTATCGCCGCATAGAGCTTAGCTTTACGGGGGACAATGCCCTTAAGACGGCCTTTCTCTTGCTATATAGCAAAGCATATTCCATAGATTCCCAGGTTGAACATTATTTGTTAGCCTCTTAAGTCCAGTTTGAGTCTTAGAAGCTTAAAAATAATAGAACAATAACAAACGCTTCACGCTATGATTTCTTTTATTGATTTAATATCGCAACAAACTCGATAAAAACGCTTTGTAATCTGATAAATGGTTGCAAATCCTTTTTGAATATTTTCGTACGCACCAAAAAAGCAAGGACTATATTTTCGTTCACTTACGTAGAGGTGTTGTCTGGCAAAGCCCCAAATCTATCAATTCGACGGTTTTCTCAGTAACTAGGGGGCCTGTCCAAAATATTTATCTTGGCCTTCAACCATTTAAGATCCAACTGGTGCAGAAATTGGAGCCAATGGACGATCATTTGCGTCGAGCTTCCGGCGAATGAGCCGAAATCAACAGGAACCAAATTTTCATCGTAAATTTTTAAAGTAAACTGAATCCTTACGAGACTGTAGAGGCCCCATTGCGTCCCGAAACAGTCACTGTCAGAGTTTGTTGTACCCTTACTCAATAAAATTGTTACAGAAGAACGGTGCTCCATACTACAGAGTGGACTAATAAATTCTCGTTTTCTTTTCTTTTTTTTTTTGGACTTGCCTATTGGCCGCCTACTTTTGGTGGAGGCATTCCAAGTGGCAAAATTTATAACGCAAATTTGGACTGATGGTATAAATGTCACAAGACGCCCGTTGCCCATTACTTTACAAACACTAAATTCCATAAAATTTGCGACCTAATAAAACCAACAAATTTTGGTCATTTCATTCAACTTACAAAAAAGAAAAAAAAAACACCTAACGATTTACAACAAAATAACAACATCAGAAACTTAAATCAACGCTTAGCTAAGCCATCCTGAATTGTGAAAACACCATCAAAAATAAAAGCACAATCACCATTGTCCTTCTTGTTTCACATACTTTCGCCAAAGGCAATTGTGCTAAATCCAATAAATTTTGGTTTTAACCATTCTGTACCGTCCCGTCCCAACCCACCCAGCCAGCAGCATCTTGGTCCTCATTATCCGGGAGCTTGTTAATTAGAAGGAAATAAAAATGTCATCCTTCTGGCAGTATAACAAACATACATTCTCTCACACATGAAACACGCCCGCTCCTATTCGCACGCACAATCACAATCGAGCAAAAAGAAAAACAAAACAAAAAAAACACACCAAGGACGAAAGGAAAAAAAGAGAAAAAAACATACCACACAAAACATACCACGACTACGAATCCTTGTTAGTCAACTCTTTATCTTAATCTTTAATATCCTTTTGTTGTCTTTGGAAACTGTTTTATTTCCGTTCTAAATGGTTTCTTTTGCTTTCCTTCTCCGTATCCATATTTTCTTTTTTTTGTTTTTTCTTTTTTGCCTCCTTCATCTTTCTTTCCACCTGCCCCACCCGTGCTTCACTTATAGAAATAAGAAAATAAGAAACAAACAATTTTTTCTCATTTATTTATTTGTGATATCCTTGTCGGCTGGAATTGTGTTGTTGTTGTTGTTGTTGTTGCCACCACTGACTGGATCCTATTCGTGGTTTTTCTCTGTTTAGTCCTTATTGTTTGTCATTGCATGGTGGCCTATTGAGAAGATGTTGAATGTACCAGTCGCTGTACGCTAGTATGTTACATAAATTCATAAATTATCCCCACACACACACACACTTGTAGACGTAAAAGCCTTCTGCACAATGCGAAGGAATTGGGTTGGCGTCAGTTAGACATGGTGGGTGGATGACATACTAGACTCCAAATCGAAATCTGTGCCAATAATAAAATGAAATTAAGGAACGTAAACAATTTTATCTTTTTCATACGCTTGCGAACAAACACACACACACACAGAAAGAGAGAGATGAGGGGGCATAAAGTGCTTATATTGTGGGCTAGAAGATGAAAGGGTGCGGCGACAGGGATGTCTGTAAATCATGTGTGTCCTGGGCATGAATGGATGACCTATCTGGAATTGGAACTGGTTTGTTAGTCGCACAGCAGTATGTCTTGTTTCTTGTGTATGCTGGCTGGGATTGAATTGGCGTTTTGCTTCTGGTTGTATGAGGCCGATGACTGGCAAATGTCTGGGTTGAATTTTTTACATGGAAAAGGAATGTTTATATTTTTGGATCATAATCATTTTAAGAGCTTGAGCTCTGCTTTAAATTTTATTTTATAAACGGGGACTTGTAAACGGGGAGAAAAAATTATGAATTAATCTGTCTCTATTTGGGTCCTGTTGAAATCGTTCTGTGGACTTAATGAGATAAATCTGATATTTCTGTTCCTTCTTGTTTCCTTGGTAACATTATAATTGCTTCGAACACTTTTTCGTCACGAAAGCTTCTACAGAAGTTGTGGTTGAACTTGTACCTTGTCCGCAGTGACTTTGCACCGCATTATGCTTCAAGATTTGGGCCTGTAAACTAAGCACAAAGCCCTCCTTTCGCTGATAGAGGATTGGAAATGAGGTCAATAAGGCCCATACTGTCCATTCTGGTACTCCGCAAACCGAGTAGAATATTAACTTATATCAAATTATACCTCATGAATTTCGGTCGAAAATTTCAGCTTTTTGGGAATTTTGCTACTGATTTTGCATTCACTCAATTCGCAGTATTTTGTACGCAAGTTTTGCGAGTGCATTTTTTTAATATTTTGGAAGATTACATCATCATCACTCTGTAGTCAAGATTCCATATTCACAGCAGATGAATATCTATCTTTTTTTTTTTAAATTCTGAAATTGGAATATGGGACTTCATCATGATAAGCAGTTGTGGGTACTCTTGTAATGTAAATGTGAATTCAATGCTGTTGCACAGGTTCGAGGCGGAAATAGAGGCAAATCGCGGTGCGTGTTGTTTTTTAAAGTTTAAGTTTTTGAAAGCGTTCTTCATTCGTGGTGAGCAGCAATTTTTTTACTTGGCCTTGCATCCGATAACAGGTTTGGGGGTTGGCTGGTGAGAATCGATTGCTTCAGAGAAAATACTGTCAGGGTTGATGTTCTTTGAAGCACAAAAATAGCAATAAAAAAAAAGATATACAGTAGATGAAATGTTTTGATCAAGCGAGTCGATTGACTTTACAGTATTTTTGCTTCCGTCTCCTATTTTTGTTCTGTGTGAGCTGTGGCTCCATTTTATGAAAAACGCAATATTGGATTGTTCTTTGCCTTTGGCTTTAAAAACTTCTCAATGATTGCCTGGCATTGAATTCCATCCACTTTTAGGTTACTCCTTACTATACTCTGTACTTTATTGTGTGCATCTTACTATATCTTCAACAATTTTTTTTTACATTTTCGATGTCCCATAATCTGTAGGTTTATTTATTTAATAAAATAAAAAACAAAAGTTAAAAGTCATTTGTCTCTCGAAAACAAAGTTTCAACTTGCGTCTTCGGGAAGATCACAAACAGCTCTTTGTTGCTGAAAACACTGTGCTTGGAGTTTTCAGTCGAATGAAAGGTCATTATCCTTTTTCATTTTCTGTCGATTATTTTTATTGTTTTTTAGTGATACTCTTTTGGCAATCATACAAGAAGACTTGTCCCATTGAGAGTTATTCGATATCAGTTCCAGATTGTGTTAGCTCCTCAACTTTTTCAGGGCATTTTTAAAGTAGATCCAGTATGTTGAGTTGAAAGCAGATTTTAGAGCAGTAATTTTTAAGTATTCAACTTTTTGTTTCCAAGCTTCCAATACAGATTTTTTCCAACCTGGAACGCGACTTTCTGAATCAATTCTGGAACTCGGAAGGTCAATTTATTTAAAGATTGTGGTAGCAATCGTTTATGAGTATATAATATGACAATCTTATTCGGACAACATACTGGAGAGCGATGCTTACTGATGAAGATGTAAATATAATCTACGATAAACCTATTTACAAGTTACACTGATCTTTAAAAAGAAAAAAATGAAATTCATTATCCGTGAGGTAACACGACGGAATTCGTTGTGTGACCTCGCCGCATGTCAACAAAAGTTTGGATAACACAATTCCTACGTAAGCTAGATGCGTATAAAGCTCCCGTCACAGAAGGCGTAAGACCAATCGACTTAAGAAATCATGCTGGATATTTGCAACAACAATAACAAAAATTATAAATAGCAGCTGAGATCAATGTCAAGTCCCTAAACGGCTAAAGGTATCCATAGTTCAACCCATTTATAAAGGTGGTGTTAAAAGCAAAGTGGAAAACTATGGACAGATACACTTTCCAAAGAAATAAAAGCCCAAAGAGGCTCTAAGGAGCCTGACTAAAGAAAGCCTTGATAAAGACCACCATGTTCTGGTCATGTTCCTGGATTTAAGCAAAGCTTTCGAGACGCTGGTTCATTAAAAGCTACCACAAGCGATTGATTGGGCGCGTATAAGGCGTCAAAAGTCAAAATTTCTGAAGAATGTAGTGAACGAATGGATACTAGCTAAGAAGTTCCTCAAGGATCAAAACTCGGCCCTCTTTTGCATATTTTTTTCCCTTCGCTTCTGCTGATGATACTGCGATTTTGGAAAGACATCGATCTATGAATAACGTTGTTAATCAAATGCAAAAAGACTTCACCAGGGCAGTAAGATGGTAACATGACTATGGACTTATAATTAATGTATCTAAAACGAAGGTGATGTGCACAATAAATAAAAACGATAATTGCCCAGATTCACCGATGAACCAAATCATTGAAGAAGTTTGTGAATGACAATTATTCGGGTGTATCAATCGACTCTGCCACTTCAGATGGTACAATCATCTGGAAACTGTACGTCGACAAATAAAGAGTGCGAGATTTTCAAGCAAGTTTACTACGCGCTCATAGAATCAGAGTTTCGGTATGGGATTTTAGCTGGAGGAGGTGCACCGGATATAGAAATTAAAAAATGAGAAACGAAGCCTTAAGCGTGATCGCCAATGATGCCTTTTTAAGTCTTGAGTGTTGAAAAAAATTTTCAATATGGCCACAGTGCTCGAGTTTTATGAAGACAATCACTTTTAGAAACAGGAGACGGATTCAGGATTATTAAGAGGTTCCATTTGTACACAATGTAAACTGAAAAACACAGGCAGACTACGGGGTACCAGGTCTCATCAATGAATTACCAAGCCGTCTTACTAACTAACAAATATAAAGGAAAACGTGAACTAAAAAAAGTATTTTTTTTCATTAAATTTCAATCGAATTATGTTTCTCAAACTTTTTGGTTATTTAAATTAAATTTTGAGTGTCAAAATTGGAGTTAAATTATAAAAACACGATTTATTGTTTTTATTAAATATTTTTTAAATATGAAACATAAATTTATGGATTACACTTTTTAAGCTATCATATGCATACTTTTTTTCTTATGCCTTAAGATTAAGTTTAAAATACTGCAGATAAGCAGCAGTTTACGGAAACAAAAATTAACATTTATGTTATTTCGAAAAGAAATAAATGAATTATAAAAAAAAACAGAACTCTCTGATGGGAAGTTAATAAAGTAAACGCCAATATCCATATCCATTTTATCTTAAAGAAAATAGGCTCTACGGATGTGTAACGCCTCGTCCTTGCAGATCCTCTTATTGTCTGTTTAGCCTTGGAGGTTATTCAAAGCCCGATCAGCCTTCGTCAGCAGTACTTCAACTTAACCCACAAAACCATTAAACGTAGAATTTAAAGGACTAGGAGAAGAATTCAAAAACTGTGCAATGGTTTCAAACTCAAATTTACAATGGTTTCGATTGCGTCATGGGTGGAGACCGCACGGCAACGGAGAATTTTAATGAAGGTTTTTTTGCATTCGTTCAGTTCGCAGTATTTTATCTGCCATACGCTGATTGAGTCCGTCAGTGTAATGCCCTCACCACAGAGTCACAAATTTTGTTATGGCATGGTAAGTTGTCGGAACTTTTACCAAAGAACAGCGCGTCCTATCACAAGAAAAAATCTCTGCGTCTTAGAACCATTACAGTTGCGCCATGTTCATGCGACATCTGCTGATCGACCGTACAACGCGTACTCCCAGCTTGACTCCTACTTATTTTTTCACTAGCTATACATTCATCTCAAAAAGGGACCTCATTTTAGAGTGGGTCATGTCCCTGTTTTTCTTTCAAATGCCTTAACATATTCACATCAGCCGACAATTACCTACAAAAATAAAAAAAGAACATCTCTTTATGTATATTTTAGTGTGTATCTAAAAAAAAAAGGACATTTACTTCTTAAAGCCTAGACTGGCAACAAAGGAAGAAAACAAATCAAATTTGCAAAACTCCCTGCTGTGAATTTATTTATTTTTCCATCCAACCGAACAGAAGAACACACCGCCACCGTCACTCTTTAGTGATAATTGTTTTCAGGACATCAGAAACAACAGAATACTTATCGTACTCTGAGTACAGGGCGTGTCCCTCAGCCCAGTGCACCCTATTGCGCGGGTGGGTAGTAGTCATTCATCGCATGCCGCGTCCGCCGCCACCAACTCAGCTATCGCAAAACCCTTGTCAATGCTGCTGTTGATGTGTTGCTGTCGATGCTTGATGGACCGACTAACCACCGACGACGACGACGACAATCATCCAAAGGGATGGGAAGGCAAGAAAAAAAAAAAAAGTAATAATAATGCCAAACAGGATCAATATTGGATTCGCATGCACATGTGATAAGGACACTCACACACACATTCCCTCGAACTCGTCGTGTGTGCGGCCCTTTTGTTCGGGTTAAATGACAGGTGGCTTTCATTATACTATCGGCTGTTTGCGTGTGCGGATGTGTATCCTTTGTAACGTTCTTCATGTGGAAAATAATAATTATTATGAGGCGGTCAGACGATGCGATTGTGTTTAGTTGAAGCTTGTTTGAATGTCCTTTTCATCGATGGGAAATTAATAGGATTTCTTCTACCAATATATTTTTTTCCCCACTCTGTATATCCTTGGGACATGTTCAATGCAGACATACTATATAGGAGTATGTAACAGGATCTCTAGGAGAGTGAAATAGGATTTCCTTTAATCGTGTTAACCGATAACAGTTGCTGGCTGTTGTGCGGTGCTAACCGAAATGTCACTACGCTGTCGTTATCCTTAAAGACTGTCTGGTGTAGTGGCTTTCAGACAGATGAAAGCACCTGAACTCTGTGTAAATACAAATTTTTGATTCGAATTCATTCCGTCTGGTGAACAAGGTGAGAGGCGGCAACAGTGGCGTCTTCACAAAGTCCTTCTCGCTGTCTTATTTACAGATCCTGACTGCCAAATCGCAATGCAAACACAACTTGAAGTTAATTTCTATTCCCCAAACCACGACCAGGTCAGCATATCTCTTCATGGGGGGGGGATGAGAATGGGAATCCTCTTTGGAAACGTTGATTTCCAAAAATATGTCCAATTACTTAGAGCAGAACACGAACGTAGCCGTTTCTAGAATGGCGTGGTTTATTTCATCTTCTTTTTCTCTCTGGTCCTTTGGCTCTCTTGTGTTGTACGAAAAGGATATACTCGCACACTCGTATTCTTTGAGCATTTTCAGCAGTGGCGAAATTCGATACGCTGATAAATAAAGTGGCTTATGGATGTTTGATTTATGGAATTGAAGGAAAATTTTGTCTTGTCACCCCGCACTTTGTCGTTGGTTGGTGGTCACTTTGAGTTGGCCTGGTCGTGTGTCTTGTCTTCTTAAATTCTTGGACAGTTCTAGGACGTAATCGGCTTATGTCATGGGTTTTAATGCGTGAATACGGTCATTATATGGACTTGGTTTGGTTTGGTCCTTCACTATGAACTTCTTCACTGCAGAGTAAATTTAATGGACACCGCCACGAACGAACGCAAAAAAAATGTTTGTTTCCGTCCAATTAAGAAAGGATAAATGACAAGTTGATATTAGATTGAGAGGGACAAAGAAGGAGGCTAGTCATTTAAGGAGAAACTTGAGCTTGATGATTGTCTACGTATAGAGAAACATTAAGTTGACATTTGAGGAGGCGTAAATGGATTTGTAAGATACTTTTGGCAAGTGCGAGGTATTTTCATTTCTTTTCTTCTTTCCATTTTCTTTTTTGTCATTTCAAGTCTCGTTAGTTAGTGACTTATTTGTGGGCATCATTATTCCCGGGTTAAATGAAGGTGACGGCTTGCGTACAAATTGCAAGGATATTTTCCTTGAAATTTTTTCATCATCCCAAGATTATCGGAGCATTCGCACTGTTGTAATAAGGGCTGGTGACCGTAGTTCAACTGATGGGTTGGGTCACAGGTTTCAGTCTTGTCTGTCATTGAACCGCATGGCAGGAATAATCAAGACTTGCAACTATGAATTAGAACCTGGCCCAATTCACTGCCTGTAAAAAGGCTGATTAATACGTCATTCATTTTGGATGCCACAGTGACAATGGCGCATATCAAAGTGCGAATTTAGGGGATTTTTTACGAGTTTGGATGTGGTCGTGGTTGTACCTATTTTGCCACTCGAGTCCGATGGAGAATATTTCTCTCGAAAGTCCCTTAAATCTGTTAAGCTGTCTTGCTTTTGGTGCAACATTCGGCTTCATATAAAAGACCTTACAAGATTTTGATCCTTTAATGCGTGAGTCTCTATTCAAAATTCTTTGACTCTGACATTGTCAACTGTCGATTTCTTGCCCAGCATTTTATTGCTTATTTTGACTCATAATTTTAGAGACCAATACTTTTGGTCTCAATTTGAATTTCCATTCAACGACGACGCGTTTGAAGCGAGCGATGATGATTAAAATTGTGTGCATATCATAAAAGCTGGACAGAGTTGGAAAGGTATATTGCCCGTCGTAAAATACTTGTTCACGAATAAGGTTTAAAAAATTGCATGACTTCGCATCTCCTAGTCACAATTCTGCACTACATCTATTCTGAATTCAGCCATCGTTTTGTATAGTTCAGTGCGATGAACGCACTTGTCTTTGTTTCAAAAGTTGGTCTATTTTTGCGTTTTATTGCCCGATTTTTGGGTTCAAAAAACAAACTTTAAACATTCACAAAATACACGAGGTTGAATCTTTTAGACTAGGCTTACAGTTGTTAAATATTAAGTCTTTTGGGGCGTTAACTCTTATGATTTCTAAGTCACCACACCTTTAAAGACATTATCCTTTGAATGAATTCAATAAAATTTAGTTGAATTCACTGACTTCAGATAACTTAAAGTGAATTCACGAATGACTTCAAAGAATTATGTGAATTCACTAATGACTTCGATTTAAATTCATTCAGTGCATTCAGGACTGAATTAATTTGCGAAAATGATTTCAATTTTATGATTGCAACAAATTGATTGCATCAGTCAGTGATTTCAAAAGAATGAGGATTTAAGTCTTTTTTTCACAGTTTTTTTTAATTCAATTGAATTCTTCTAGTTGAATTCCGCAATGTATTCCAAAAATGACAGATCATCTCAGCCATACTAGAAAAGGTCAGCTTGTAAGCTCACTCACTTGTTCTTCAGTGGGCAGTTCGCAAAAAGATAGTAGCCTTATAATTGGCAGCTGTATAGACTCTAAATTGGTCATAGCACTGAACATAGAACGTATGAAAATTACTTGGTGGATTCTTATATGAAGTCGAAAATAAAGGGCATCATTCCAAGAGATTTGTCACTCAGTAGAAGCATTGTTTCACCAGTCGAGGGGCACTAGGTTTGCGAATATCTGTTCGTACGTTCACAGTCGATTCACTGATACTTTTGCACTAATCAGTTTTCAAAACCAGGCTCGCATCAAACACTCATTCGGTGAGAGGTTGCTTCATTTTCAATACGTCTCATAAAGCCAAACAAATGGATAAACTTTTTTCAAAATTTCATGATCTTATTAATTAATTTCCAGCGACCAATCTTCGAAGATACGGCTTCGTTTCCTGGTCGCTTAAATTTTTATGTAAAATTGGCATGAAAAGTATAAAGGCCAAGCCCTTATATCAAATGCGTTGGTGAAAATTTGCCAACTTGCGCAATTGCTATGCAAAAATAATGCCACAGACTTTTCCAAAGACATACTTTCACGGGTGAATTTTTTGTATGGTACGCACCTCTTCAGCTGCTAACACCGTATTATTGTTGAATGAATGAAACCCCTCCAATGTAGACTTAATTCATTTTCATTTTCAATGCATTTTTAAGACAATGTGGACTTAAAGTTATACTCACAACAAACGTAGATTTTGAGTCGAAATTCGATCGATATGAGAAATCAAATGCG
Source organism: Orthonevra nobilis (assembly GCA_963555765.1). Classification (NCBI taxonomy): domain Eukaryota; kingdom Metazoa; phylum Arthropoda; class Insecta; order Diptera; family Syrphidae; genus Orthonevra; species Orthonevra nobilis. The sequence goes on from OY743227.1 coordinate 5,495,151, forward strand.
TCACGCTAACAATGTATCGATTTATGCCGAGGACAGTCTAGAAGACCATGCGGAGATTCAAAGATATCTGAGATGTCGAACAGATCTGACCAAAAACGTTTAAGAATAAAGTCGAAGAACTCAAATAAAAGCGCCTAAATCCGGTGCAAGTCTGGAATATGTTAATCTGGAGATTCAGTATATCGGCTGCTCTCGAGGGACCTATTCCAATCAGCTTTACCAGGATTACGAATTCGGCCATCGAATTGTATAGTTCAGGGCGGTAATTGCTGTCATATGCGGAGTCGATGCATCGTCACTTGGAATGTCTTTTCCAAGTGAAGGGTGAAAATAAGGTTCATTATCGAGCCCCATTCTGGTTCCAAAAGATATTGACTAATATTGCTAAGTGACTTCTAAGAAAATACCGCAAAAGCAGAGCTAACAAAAACCGGTGGATCTCCAATAGGCTTATCCAACTGAAGCAAGCAAATTGTTTATTTCTTCAGTTATTTTAAAATGACATTTTTTCATTCCCTATTCACTCTCCGGCAAAGGGTTTTCGAAACAGGTAAGCGATGTCGTCTCGTCAATCGAATATTATCCAGATTTCCCTCGGGCCGTTGAACAGATTGACTGCGACTAAACTACTCCCAATAACTTTTATTGACACTCGTGTGATCAATTACTACTCCGGTAAAGAACTTTACTAAAAAATATTGCCTTTTTGAAATTATTGCGGAGTTAAGGCATCTTGAGGCTTTCCAAATAATGCAGGCAATTTTGTCTTAGGGATCACAAATGATCCATCATTACGCGCAATTTTTCATGGAGTTCTACTCTACAGCTCCACTGAATCAAGTCTTACCTATCACCACTGTGAAGCGTTCGTTGCACTCGCCCCGAATCCAATGATTCTCCACGAAATTTTATATTCACTTCAACCTGTATTTTATGAGTTCATGTTTGGAGCAGAACCTATCTACTCGCATAGCATTGCATAAGGAAGTGAAAACCAACAAGTCACCCAATAGCCTATGGTGACATCTTGCATAATCGATCGTTAAATCTTTTATTACCAATGAATTGTTATCTGTTCTATAAAAGTCGAATAAAAAACCAAACGTTCTACATAAATTTAATTTGATGACATTTCATTCCGGCAACAACAGACAACAGAGTGTGACGATTCTACCTGCCAGCATCGATGAACACACCCACTCCCATTGCATTCAAAATTTAATTTTGCTGCCCACAAATTACCAAAACACAGATCCAGATACTCAACTCAACCATCTTTGTTGTTATTTTATGAAATCCTTCTTAACATCGTTCGCTGCCATCCCAAAATGAAAAACTCTCCAATTGTTTTCCCATCATTTTCCATTTTCTCACAGAGTTTTATGGCACCGAAATAAAACAGAAGAACGAAAAAAAAGGAACAAAAAATACCCTAAGCCACCGCAACAATAAAATTCGTTATCACACGTCACCACAGTCCGGGGCCCCGGGATAGACTCAGACCACCACCATTCGGCGGATCCATTTGTTCGGCCATTAAAATCCATAACGAATTACAAAGTTCGATTCCTCTTTGCCTTAACCTGACACATTTGCTCACCTTGAAACTCGGGACAACAGAGAGGCCGCGAAATTTATGACCCACAAATTATTACCAAACAAACCGTGGGCGGTCAACGCAACGCCGCGCCGCTCCGCTCCGCTCCGACCAAGAAGAGATGAGATGACAACGACAGCGACGACACAGGTGGAATTCAGTAACAAGCGTTTGATGGGCACCACCTCACCTTGACTTGACGAAACCGTGTAAGAAATTAGTCGACCACCAAACTGGATTCCCATTTTTGTTTTTTATTCCGTTCCGTTGTCCTCCATGACAATGACAGCAGGCTGATGTTTTTATGGCCAGGAGTAAAGGCAAGAGGAGTGTTTGGATTTGGGACAATATGTACGGACCAGCCAGTTTGTCGACGTCGGCATCGGCATCGTCATTGGCATCGTCATCGTCATCGATTTAAATTCAATCGAGTGTTATGCCGACGATTTGGTAATTAGATGACGGAGGAGGTGGGAGTGCAACCGTGATCCAGAAGACTTCCTGCTTTGTTGGGCTCTAGGCTCTTTTGTAGGTTCATTGAATGCTGCCTAATCGGGTGGAATTATTAGACAAAACGCGAAGATGTAAGCTGAGAGATTCTGTCATACGTATTTGGAGGTGTAGCCTGTAAGAATTTGTAAATTTGTCGGCTTATTAATGAGTGAATGGATACGCCGATGTATCTGGAACGTTAGGAATCAAGTGAAAGCGATTAGTGTAATGACGTTTGATTGTACAAAAAAAAATGCTGGACGTTTTTTCCTAGTTCGATTTCGATTGTGTTTTCATTTATTTGGAAGAGTCAGATACGAGCGGTTTGAATCAAAGCTTATGTCTTTCAAAGATATTTGAATGCGATAGCGTTTATGGGAGGTCTTCATCTGAGAATCCACAGAAAAAGTGATCAAAATCAAGCTTCCAACAAGCTGTTATGTCGTCTGCGATTACGTTTGGTCTTCCATTTCCTTGTCAACCTTAAGATTCGAAGAAACTGTTATCGCAGACTAATTAAACGTGGATGAATTCCTTGACAGAGCGACCATAGTAAATTTGATGTACTTATATTGATCGGTGATCATGCCGCTGACCATGATACTTACTTCAGGAACCAAATACTGATCACGAAGATTGACTTATTTTCAAATTTTTCAAACAATTTCATTTGATTTCAATGGCGTTGAAAATGAATTTAATAATGACTTCAGTGAAATACATGAATTCATTTTTGACTTCAACTTATTTTAAGAAAATTCAATTGATTTTCGAAAATGATTTCAATTCTATGATTGCTGCAAATTGAATGCTACAGTCAATGACTTAAAAATAACTGTAATTCAAGTCTTTATAAATCGCAGTCTATCTTGCACTCAGTTGGAAACTCAAAGTTTGAATTCTTTTTCGATTAAAAGTTTGTTATAATGGCATTACGTTTACTATTCTCGCGGCATTCCAAAACAATAGTCTTTTGCGCAAAACTGGGGACTTTATTTCTTCACTCACAGACGGTCCTTCGCAGGTCGTAGACTGTTGTTGTACCTTGGGATCAAACTGATGCATTCAGGTTTCATCCATTGTGTTAGATCGGTTCTTAAATCTATCATTGTCAGCTTTCTACCTCTCAACGTAAGCTCTGGAAATATCAAATCGTTTCTGATTTTGGTCGACGTATCACATTTTCGACTTTTGTTCATTACGAAGTTCGTTATAAAGGCTCCTCTGGGTGCTGCCAGATGAGATCCCTGGAACGTTAAAAAAATATTTTACATTTCCTCCGATGTGGGTCGTTATTTTGATTCCTTTATTATGCTCGTCTTGATTGGAGGTTGAACGCCTTGCACCAGCGCACAGTGCCTCCAAATGACTTTTTTCGTCGCTCAAAATCTTACATTATGAACCGTTTAAAACATTTAAAACATTTTTTTTTTGGATTGACAGAGACGCAGGGTGCCCAAATATATAAGGTCGAACTTTAACACTTGTTCTAATTGAACTTTTTTCCTCACGATCATGGTACATAATATATTTTTTATAAATGCGCTAAGCAGCTCTTCATTTTCTTAAAAAAAATTATGTCAACAATTTGACGTAACTAGAACAATTTTAGTTAGCTTAACTGAAGACTTTCCCATATAATGACGTGTCTTAAAGATTAGATAAGTTATTCTGATGTTATCTTTATTTTGCTTCTGCTGAAAGTGTGGTAAAACTAAGTACTTTATTGTCCGAAATAATTATTAAATTGTTTTCGTTATATTCTTTCTCTATAAGTTCTGCACTTATCTTTCATTTTTCACATGATAAATAATTTAAAATACTTTGTAATCCGTTTATAAGGTTTTCAACAACTTCTGAATTGTCAATGGCCCTGCTTTAAAAAAAAATTATCTATGGATTGAAGTATTTCAGTTTTTTGAATACACAATGGTTGAAATATATCCCTACATTTGTGCTAGATAAAAAAAAAAAATCCAAAGCACCCAATAAAAATAATAATCAAGTTAGATTTTCAAAAAAAGTGTCAGGTTTTATTAAAAAATCGACTTAATTCCAAAAGGGCAGTTGTGTTTTTCAAAAATTGTTTAACAGTACATCAGCTTAATATTCCCATTCATTTCATAATAAACTTGCATAAACATTTTTTTTTTAAATACTTCTAAAACAGTTTAAATTAATGCATAAAAATATTAATACCTAGTAATCAATAAGTTTCTTCTGTTTTTTGTTCAGTTAAATTTTAAACATTGTCTTATAAATTTTCGCGTGCAAACTTTACTTTTTTTAAATAAAATAAAAAAATAGCTCTGCCAGCTAAATGGCTCATCGAATAATTTTTGGGTTATAAGGGGCTAGATATCGTTCTGAAGCATAATAAATAAACACTTGCAATTTTAACAGAAATCGTCGTTATAAAAACAAATAAGATTAAGGATGAAAAGAAAAAAAGAGCATCCCATACAAAAATGTTATGTTTTTAATTCCAATTAAATTTTAGGCCTAGAAGCAGGCAATGAACTGTCCATACAAAAATTTTGTTTATTTTTAATTCCAATTAAATTTTAGGCCTAGAAGTAGGCAATGAACTGTCCATACAAAAATTTTGTTTTTTAATTCTAATTCGATTTTAGGCCTAGAAGTAGGCAATCAACTGTTCACACAAAAATGTTGTTTTCTAATCGTAATTCAATTTTAAGCCTAGAAGTAGGCAATGAACTGTCCATACAAAAAATGTTTAATTACAATTCAATTTAATGCCTAGTAGTTGGCAATGAACTGTCCATACAAAATTTTGTTTTTTTAGTTCCAATTCGATTTTTAGCCTAGAAGTAGGCAATAAACTGTCCATACAATGTTGTTTTTTTAATCGCAATTAAATTTTAGGCGTAGAAGTAGGCAATGATCTGTTCTTAATTAATGTTTAAATCACTTCAAATTGAACCAAGCAGTTGGCTATTTACGGTGGCACGGAACCTTTTGTGTGCGTGTTCAACACTATTTGATTTCTTTTTTTAAAAATTAAACGCTTCAAAAAATTGATTTTTCATATTGTAGGATTGAAGTCCTGCATTGTTTCTTCAAAGTTTTACCCATAATAATCGAGGGTCCAAACAGTCATGTATTTTCTTAAAGATTTAACCACTGAAAAACAGAACATCCACATTGTTCCGAAGTTTCTCATAGTTATTTGGTGCATCTATTTGTCATAATTGCACGTCACGTATCATTAAACATTTGTCAAAACCTTTAACGAATATTATCCAGTACTCTTTTGCAATGTTTCTTTTCTGCAAGGCACTCACACTCTCCTCTCTTCTTTTCGCACTTTCGCTTTTGTGTCATACATGCAAATTCATTTTGAGCTTTCGTCAGAGGACTATGCCATTATCCAACTGGTTACCATGGATTTCCTGTTTCTTGATAAATTCCCAAGAAGATACAATTCCACAAGGACCATCGTTTACAGTAGGAAAACAGAGAGAAAAGATAAAGTAACTATGACAACCTTTTTGTGTCAAGATTCACGACTTAAAATGTCAGCGCCTCAAAGGAGACACTTTCTTTCTTCCATTCCATCCTCTAGAAATATTCTAAAAGCAAAAATGATACTCGAAAGCCATTGCCAACCAACTGCAATCAATCATTAATGAAATTGTAAATATTCCATTGATACCCTCATGACAAAAGAGTATCCATTTTGGTCCTTTCATCGCCATCATCGTCATCATCATCACATCAAGCGAACCCTTTATTTGTTTCCAAAAATTGAAAATCCTTTCATCCTTTCGCCGTCAAAAGACACCCCTCACTGAGTCGCAGACGAACAGCATACAACTACCACGACCGACCGGCAATTCATTAAGAATGGACAACAAAGCCCTGAGAGCTGCAAATGGAAACAGAAACAACCATTATCGTCGCCACCATCATCAATGCCGTGCGTCGTCGTCCTAAAATATTAATTCTAAATAATTTCAATTCAAATGACAAAGTGCCAAAGGAATGAAGGAGAATTGTAGTGAGAAAGGCAAGGTCCAACCCTTCCGTTTCTTGTGGACCCGGATTAGAGGACGAGTGTATAATTAGCAATCGATATTAAATACAGAATGGCGTCGACATTTTTTCGCCCTTATTTGATTGATTCAATTTGAAAGTAAAACCCTTTTTTCCCCTCCGATGAGGACGACAGGAGTTTGGCTTAATTCTGAGACACAGTGGGAGATCTGAGATGCCAGTCATCGTAATTGGTGCCTGCAAGTGTTGACATGGATAAACAATGCAGGAGTGCCTATAGACGTTTAAGGTTTTGACAGCGTAAAAGTTGTCCAATTTGTCTAGCTGTCATATTCACACGAATCAATAGTTTCCTTAAACTTGATGCAGGCGACGAAAAATATTTATTTCTTTTTCATCGCCTTTCAATAAGAGTTTAATCACCCTTAAATCCCTTGATATCTTTTTAAGGGAGACTGAAAAGAGGGCAGAGGATGTTTTTGGGATATTTATGGACGTTCTAAGCTCAAATGATCGCCTCAACAAAGACTGGGTCAGAGAAATATCATAACTTGCTTCTTTATTTTTTTTTTGCAAGGGGCTGTAAATACCCTTACGTTAATAGAACCCCGGAAGAGAGTTAAAATAGAGACTGGTAAAGGAGGAGGGGTTCTCATGGCTTACTGAACGCCCGAAATAGGACTTGAGGATGAACTGATACAAATTTGGACTTCGTTAGCGTAAAATCCGAGACCTTGCTGGAAAACTCTCTTTGGACAAGTGCGGCTGATGTTCAGACTGCTGCGATTTTAAGCGCGTTGTGGTGTTTTCGCTTAGGGACATACTTTCGGCCACAGCTGCAAACCATTCCCCCAAGCTTTCATCACAAACCCGTGTACATCAGCTGCAATTCGTGAATTATTTTGACCGAAATTTCATTCCAAAATGTTCATTCATTCAGCACGAAACATCTGCCTCGAAGAAACTTGCTAATGTTTTGAGTGCTCGAAAGCTGTCATTCTCAAGATAATAAATTCCTTAAAAACAGATGGCTCACTAAAAAGACTTTTTTTTTGTATAGACAGTAAGTTTCAAACATTCGGCGCTGGATTTTCTGAAAAAACATCATAAGTGGAGGAATCATGATGGTCCTGACTGGACGAAGGAATTTAAAAAAATTCAATGTTGTTCTCTTTGACCAAAATTTCACTCACATTTTTAGCTTTTAAAAAACCCTTCATGCTTCTTAAGGACAATTTAATAAAGAATAAGTAATAAGTCGTTCTCAAGTTTCAGTGATCACCCACTTGGAATATGGTTTCGAGAAAAATGTGTTTAATAAAATAATAATTTTTAAACTTACACTGAATCGTCTATTCCTCGAGTGCATGATGTCCCGCTTTAGTAGCTGCATAAGCAGTGATTTTTAGCCAGCGTCGAACTATACGTGCCTCTTGAGTATTTTCTAAAGACCGTCGGTTGGCTGCCTCAACTCGACAAGAATCGTCTTTCTCAATTTAATGCCCACAGCATCAAAAACATATATCTTCGTAAAAATTTCAATTAGCAATTTTGGCGGCTATGCTGATGGTAATAAAGCTACGGCTTTAAGTCATGATTTTCCAAAACATGTTTGGTTGAAGCTTTCGTTGCTGTTCTGTGTGAATCCTCTAACGCATCTTTGCCACAACTCTTCGTTTGCTAGACTTTCAAAAATAGGTTTTGTTGTATCCACGACTTCCTTTGGCATGCTAGTGTAATCGTGTTTGAAAGAATTCAACCTCTGTGCACCGATCCGTTTTTGAACGTGACCAACGCATTCTTTTTTCGTCATCTTACTTTCTCCATAAAAAGCCGCTTTAACAATGTAAGTGTTAGTTTTAAAATCCCTGTGTCATGCACATGACTCAACTCAGCTCCAAATTCCTTACTCATTTGATGACATTACAGTTCAGGATATACCTGAGCCTTCAACACCAAATCTCTTTAGCCAAGTGGATCCGTAACTCCAAATCTTTTCTGGCTGAGGTACCTTCTATGATATTTGTGTGAATAACCAAAGTTCAAGCCTACAGGTAGATTGAAGTCCTTGATTTCCATCTGAATCGTTGAACCCGGAAAGGGATGGACATTTTGTACCAGAGCTATTAAGGAATGCAATCTTTAATTGCATTCATTCGATTGAATTCAAAGTCATTCAATTTCAGACGTTTACAGACTTTTCTGAAATTCTTCGAAATTTAAAGTAACTATGTATCTGCTTCGATACTTCGTATCAAGACAACTATTAAAAGACTTCAAGTCCAAAGAATGCAATATTTTTAGAGTGCGTGAATTTTTTGAAGTCTTTTTGAAGTCTTTAGTCTTCGATTTTCATTTCAGCATTTACGTTTTGAACTCGTTTGAATGTTTTAAAGTCCTTTGATTGTTTAAGAATCTTGTAGAGCAATTTTAATATTCTAACGTTATAAAAAGAATTGAAAGCAGTAAAAATTCGTGAATAGTCAGAATACTTAAAAGTTGTTAAAAGAAATCAAAATTCAAAAAGACTGCAAAGAATTCAATCAGTTTACAAGTGGTGAATGGTTTTTACGAGAAGTCTTTTGATGGCGCGTAAAAATGCGATGTGCAATGACTTCAAAATGAATAGAGAATGCAAGTGGATGTTGGAGTCATTTCACATTAAAAGAGTTAATCACATTATTGTTGATCGTTGTTAAAAATTTGATTTTCCAACGTTAGTAATAATGCTTCATAAATTGTTTTTTTAATTTTTAAGCACTACTGAAAGCCTTTAAAGTTTAAACGTTTCATTTATTACAGATAATCGCTGTTATTATAAAAATCAAGCAATTTATACTTACTTCCTTTCAACTCGAACCAATCAAAGCTTTAAATGTGAATAATTTTTTATTTTATTTTTAATTTCGACAAAATCAGTTTATGAGTATAATTAACATAAAATTTACCTCCATCAAACCGTTTAATATGTTCCTGATCTTAAATCCATCACTTAATTAAAAAAAAAAAACGTGCTTTTGCACACTCATTAAAATTTAATCAAGTAGTCAAAAGGTTCAAATGCCCATGTCAGTCAAAATATAATTTAAAATTCAATTAATTTGCGACTTTGTCTTTATACTATTTAACCAAATTGGGAAAGTGACAAAAGTATTAAAAAAAAAATCAAATATAATAGACAAACAGGAAATTAATTATTTTTTTTTTCTGATACTCATAAAACCCAAATCAATATCCTATTAATGTGCCAATTAGTTCCGAATCACTCGAGTTTTTTTTTTCTACACATGTATTTAAGTGTGCATAAAAAACAGGCATACACCTAACAGAAATGAATAAATTCTGTCAAAATTAAATCAAAATGCGTAGGCAAATAAATAAACAAGTAGCTAAATAAACTCATTTAAATCGTGGTGCCCATGCCACAAAAATCGGATTAAATTATTATTTACGCACATATTTATAATTTGTGTGCGTTCATTTTTAATTGACCACCGAGGGACAACTGAGCTCGACAATCAGAAATATAAAAATACTGTAAAGCAAATATTAAAGGTTGTTGAGATATCTGTAATTATTTGCGGGGAGGGATGAAGCGCGATAAGGTTGAGCGCTACCACATGTTCATGTTCAAGTGGTTTGGTTTTTAAAAAATAATATTTTGAACATACTATAAGTTGAAGTCCTGTTCCGTCACTTGTTGACTTAGTGATTTCTCAAAATCGATTTCATCTAAATATTGGTCCTCGATAGAAAAAAAAAAACTAAGAATACTTAAAACTTGGGCGCAGTTGGTTAAACGCCTGTATTTTAATTCGATAAATTGATAGGTTCCAAGTTATAATCTTGGAGTCTTAAACTTTTGTCTAGTTTTAGAATCCTGCCCGGTTGCTATTTGCCATTATGATCAAATTTGAGGGGCAACTCTATCAGCGTATTTATGAAGCTGTTATTGCTCAATAAGTGTTTAATAATGACGAATAAATTACTGCGAATCATATGTATACATATTTATTTCGTATTTAAAAAAAAATACATTATGTAGACCTGCTATCGCATAATTTAGAGTACAGAGATTTTTCAATTGAAATAGTTTTACAATATAAATTTTTATCCATGTTTATACTGGTAATTTACCCGATATACTTGAGTGCGATGAACAAAAAAAACCAACCATGTTAAAAAAAATTAAGAACAGAATAATAAAAAAAAAAGTAGAGAACATTTTAATACCACAATTTTAAAAAAGATGTTGAGCGATATTTAAAAATATTTATAAATGAAAAAGTTGATAAATAAATCAATCAATTAATAAATGAATTAGTGAAAAAAATAAATAAATATGCTTATAAACAAATATATATAAATAAATAGATTTATGTTCTATTTTATTTCAAATGGTTTTGCAGAAGAAAGGAAGGTTTTATTTTGCGAAAGAAAAGATAGTTGGCGTCTTTTTTGTAATATTTTTCCACCTGGGTGTTTGAGAACATTCGACGTAAACAAAATATGAAGATCTGTATTTTCTTCGTCCGCATTCAAACTCCATCTTTGAAGCAATCTTTAGCAAAGTAGATACGAGTGTTGAACCACAATACAATCTTTTCATTTTTCCCCTAGTTCTTCTGCTGGCTTTTTGCTAAAAATATTAGAAGTGATGTCAAAATCCTTGAGAGTTATAAAACAAAAAAAACCACAACTGTCCGCAACTATAAGTCTCTCCAGCCAGCTTTATCCCTAGCTTGCTACCACATAAGATTGTGTCGTACTTCAATGGAGGTGTCCCTCCACTTCTGGGTCGGCGTCCATCATTTCTACATATCCTTCTTTTTTTAGTTTTTGTACATAGACCTTTTTGGCTAGATCCATATTAGTGAACAGTCCGTTGAACTCGTCGATGAACCTGCTTCTTTTTACTCAAAGGCATAATTCTACGTAACATCATTAAAAAGAATGGGACTAGAGAGCATTTTCGAAAGTCATTTAGTACGACTGACGGTCTGTTTAGATAGCCAGGGATTGGCGTGGCTATTTGCGTGTGTGCGTTATGTTTTTTCCACAAATGTCTGGGCTTGAAACTTCAACCTTTTGTCGACTCTGAAGTGATTCGGATATTTCATCATTTATAATTGTTTTTCTCTGTCCAAAAGTCTGGACAACATCTCCAAAGAATTACTGCGAGATCAAAATATCGATAACTTTCAATTAAGACCTGAGCACTCGACACAATTTATCCCTAAGACGATTTTTACAGACACTTCTCCTACTTCTCTTTAAGACTTTGCAGTTCGGGGTGAACTTGGACATCAATTGACATACTATATGTCTCCAATTAGCTACCTGCTTCCAATGGCGCTCTACATAAGGTTGTGTCGTCTTCTGCTGCGCTGTGAAGATTAAGGTCTTGTTTATAAAGTTACCTTTGTCGGTCGAGATAAGATTTCACTTATCAAATGCCTTCCGTTGATCCCACTATGTCCAGCTGATTATCATACAAACTGTGCTAGAATTGGTAGTAAAAATTCGGTGCAGCTTCCAGTTAAGTTTCAGCTAAAAGGTTCTCCACAAGCGTGAATTGATGCACCGGTTGGAAAAAAACTTTATAAGCTCATAAAGATATAGTTTAAATGGATATAAAACCTATCTCCAACGAAAGTTATTTCAATAAAAAGAGATATTTGAAAATGGATACCTGCCCTCGTCATTCTTTTGTTCCTTAAATCAATCAACCATCAACACAATCTGCATCATTTAAAGTTATTTAAACATTTTCACCCACTCTGTATACCTAATTATACTTCACACACCCTGTATTTGTAGTCTAAGAAAACAATTTGTGCCGTGTCTATAAATAATCGAGCATTTAGGGGCGCCCATTCACGTAATCCTTGTTTGGCTATAAAGCACGCACGAACGTTTGGCGGCTCGTTAGGTCAACACCATTCCATTCTCTGGAATATGATTTAATTTTATTTATTTAAAAAAAACTGTATAAAACATATGGAAGTCATGTCCAACACAGCCGCATTCCATACCGGAAGCTCATCGAAACAATGCAGTATTCCGGATGGCATTTGACAAAGGTAAATTGATTTTTTTTTTTTAGTGATATTCATTTGTTTAATTATTTTTGCAAAATTATGACAGAAATGTGTGGTGAATTTGTGTTGCGAATTATTAAAGATAAATTTATTTCAATTTAAATATCGATCAACAATTGGGGTTTTATTTTTTATCTGTTAAGTTTTTTTTGGTAGTTTTTATTTTGAATGATTTTTCGAAAGGAGTCTTAGTTTTTTATTCTTCTTTCAGCTGATATCTCGATAAAAAGAACATCAATCTAAACTGTGATTTATTGCGCCATCGGTTCCAGTTGTAGGTCCTCATTTACTGAACTTATCCTGGTTGCGATTACAAAATTTAAAATGTCTTTGATCTTTATTTTTGCGATAGAATAAAAGCACAACTACTGAATTCTTCGCATTCAAACTATCAGTTTGGCAACATTTCTTTCGCCAATCACGCAGATCTTATACACTTGAGGAGAACTATTCCTAGACCATAAAAGAACCTCTTCCATGTTTAAGGATAAGAACCCATAGTCTGGTAGCATCTTTTGTTCAGTGCTGCTTTGTTTGAAAACTCTCGGTTTTGAACCCAATACTTCGAGCTGGAAAATATTGCTTGATACGATTTGGTTAAAAATTACTTTAATTAAATCCTTATGCTTTTGGTCGCAGGAGTGGATTTTGAAGAAGTTTTAATTTCTCCGAATCGTGCAGTTTGTCTCAATATACGTTATTATGAACGTCGATAGCGGCGATATTATTGGCGTGGTCTGAGTAAGTGGACACCCGTTTTGTGAAAGCGAACTCGGATACCCTGAATCCACCCATCGAAATCAAAATACTTTCAAGGTTCAACCTCCCACATATTCTAATTAATTCTGTTCCTAATCCTTCTGCTTATAGGATAAGACCTTCCAAAATGGAAGTTCAGAAAGACACCGGCTTATTCCATGTTTAATTTATTTCGGGTACTTTTTTCTATTTACTCGTACATTAATTGCTTGCTGCGACTATAAGCCAATCCGCTTATTTAGTTATAGTTTCAAGCCATCCTAATTTTTCTGTCAAATCTTCTGGTCCGACTTTTTCGCTGCGAAGCAAAATCCCGCTACGATTTGCCTTCTGCGAAAAAGATGATGATTGCAGTTCACTTTCGCGACTTTTCTTATTACATTTATGGCAAGACGGAAAGAATTTAAAAAAATTCGTATTACTCCAAAATGTGCTTTTGTGATAGACCCTTGTTATTCGAGATCAAATATTGGAATTTGACAACCCAGAGGAGTAAGAAGTCATAAACAAATGCTGAATTGTCAACTACAAATCATAAAATCAAATATTAATGAAGAACCTAAAAACCATTCGAATACAGGAGATAAAAATCCGATTTTCATATATCTGAGTGTGTAGAGTTCTTTCTTGACTTGAAAAAGTATGTTTTAAAAAACGATTGTCATACTTGTACTCGCAAAATTAAAGCTCGATGCATGAGTGAACTCAGTCGTCTTAGTCGGCTTCAAACTCTTAACCTGCAATGTGGTTTGTCTCAAATAAATTTTCGACGGACTTACATCCACATAAGCATCGACAATGAAAACTGCAAAACTTTGGCTTATACTGCATTTTACCCCCACATCTTTTGGGGCTTTAAAAAACAGCAGTCCTTTCAATGCACAAGTTCAAACGACACTTATGAGCGAATAATTCAGTCCGTTTACATCTTTTGAAAACAATAAGACTGGAAAATGTTACAATTTTTTTCATTACTCAGTTCACACAATTCTGAGTTTCATATCACATGTTTTTCTTCATATACTTACTTATGAGGCCAGCGATTTTTAAGGAGGTCTAATCTTGAGCTAGGATTACTTTTCATACTTGACGGGTGCTGAACAAAATATTGTCTGTCTTTTATTTGTTGCCAGATTTATTAACATCAAAGAATTTATTGAATGATTTATTTAAAAGCAGAATAATAGAATAATGAGAAAATAAGTAGAAGATCAGATAAAGAAATAAATATTAATAATTTTTAAAATAAATAGTATAATTTTCTCGGCAATCCTGATACATGCGAATGACTTTTGATGACATCCTTAGTCTTTCCTGCGCCATCATCATTCGGCAAGAACTTTGTATTTGTCTATACTTTTTTTTTATGTCGGAAAGACCTACCCACAAAGTAATTTATTTGCATCAAGCTTAACACTTTGCAAGTTTGTTATCGTTTTTGTATGCGTCCTGTGAATTTAAAAACGTTGCCGATCCACCTGTACATGAATTAATAATAACAGATTTTCTATACAAAGTTTTCGCAAAATGAGGCTACGTGTTTTTATGCTGTCAGTTAAGAAAACCGGCATACTGGGCGCGTTATTGGAGTGAAGCTTACTAGCTGCAAGTCGACAGTGAACGTATTTACATGAAAATAGTAGGATCACCATAAAAATATTAATAAACAAAACCAACTAGTTTTTTTGAGTCAGTTTACCATTCTAATTCTGATTATCATTTTTCATCGGGTAGACATGATGCTGATAATCGTACTTTTATCGACTCTATGCAACTCTCGGAAGCTGATTTTTTATCTACTCTTAGAAACCTTGATGCTTATTCCCTTATTCTGAAAGCCTTGGATAAAGTGCATCTTAAATTATTGATTCAAAAATTAGAGTTTTTTTCTACTCAGTAATGTTGAAGTGTCTTGAGTCTTCCTTATCCAACAGAAGACAATGTGTTTGCACCAGTGGTCTATTGGCCCTCTTCTTTTTCTGATTTTTATTCATTACATCGTATCTTCGTTGTAGTTTTGCCACGGTCTGTTGTACGCAGATGACATTCAGGTGTTAACGACGGTTTAATCAATAAGCGATGCTGAACTATTTCAATAAGACCTTATTTCCTTTCAAAAATGGTGTCTTAAGAATGAGTTGTTTTTAAATTTAAAAAAATGAAAACAGATTACTTTCACAAAAATAACTTCCTGATATGTGACTCAATACTTTTTTAATAACGGGGCCCATCGTTCGAAGAGTTTACTCTATGATGGTTTAATAGTGTTCATAATTCCTTAGATTTATCTGACCCAAGGCAAACTTAAGAAACTAACATGCTATTGAAAAAACCCATTGAACTATGGACTGACACTATTTTGCAATCATTATTATATTATTATTAGCATATCGGGAGCTATTGTAGGACGAGCTTTATAGGCTCATGTATCAATTCACATCGTTAGTATCTGGGTTGGGGAAATTATATTAAAATAAAAACGCAGTAAAAATAATGAAATGGCCTTTTTTGTTTTCTCTTTGTTTGCTCGCAAATGTTTTTAAACATTTAGTGTTTGAAAACGTCGTTTATCGTCGTAATTTTGCACCAATTTTTTTCGTCATAGCCGGCTTTATTGCGGTGTTAATAACGAGCCGAATGTTGGCCCTTCTTATGATGATTCGCTTTTCAAAATTGTTTTTAAACACTGAAGGGATCTGGGACCCTCTCGGTCTGTCTCTCATACTATTGTTATCGACGCATTAATAAATTTCGTTTAACAGTGTTTTTTTTTTGGGTACCATTATAGGTTTTTAGAGAGTCTGAAGAGAAATGTGCTCCCTTTTAAAATTGCATTTTTGCTTCCTAACGTTGAGTTAAGATTGAGTCCCATTGCTGAAGGTAATTGGCCGGGTAAAAATTCAGATCAAATTTCAGTTGATTTTCAGCTAATTCGCCAAAAAGATGCTTCATTTGTTGCACAAGTTGAGTCTAACACGGCGTCGAATAAGGTGCTATAGATTCTTCGAAACGCACAGTATGAGATTACTTTGGATGAATATAATCTATTGGACGTATTCGAAGGGTGTCGCGTTTGGATGGACAATTATGACCTATGAGTTGGGCAAACTGATGTATAAGTTTTGCGTACAGAACGAAAATTTCCACTGTTTCGAAAAGCTGTTCGGTAAACGTCCTGAAACTGACAAGTGGTTTACAGGAAAACAGGCATAGAATATGCCTCTAAAGAAATAAGAAACTTGACTTGTAAGCTTAGTATCCGCTTTCATGGTCATTTCAACAACTCTTTTTGCCAAATTTTGTACACAGACTTGTCATTTCGACTTTGCACAGTAAGGAATGTCTTTGTAGACAAGTACATTTGATAGTAGATTTCTCGATAGTGGTCTCAACCATTTGCCCTGGACAGTACGAACTGATATTTTAAGGTTCACGACTGTCCGTGATTTATTTCAACAAATCAACATCATTTCCCTGTTCCGTTTACAAGATGAAAGTAAAAAAACTGTATCTTAATTTATTTTACTTTTGTAGTTTTTTTTTATTATTATTTTATTTAAAGTTTCTTTTGTTTTAATTTATTAGGTAACTTTTCCTCATTTGTTTGGTTTCTTTTTCTTATTTTGTTAAATACTATTTGCTTATCCTTATAGTAATTGTTGTTTAAATAATTAATATGAATATTTACAAAATAAACATTGAAATTCTAAAACTAAAATAATTATATTTTATTTTACAACAGAAACCTAAATAAACAATAAAAAAAAACATGTTTTTTTTAACGACGAGGCTTTTTACAAATTATGCACAAATTAATCAAATAAATAACACTTTTGTTGTTGTAATAATTTAACGTTTCTTGCTGGATTTAATTTTTTTATAATATCTATTGGTATCATCGTTCTTCAATCTTACATTGTTTTGTTTTTTTTTGCCCTTCGAGCGTAATAAATTGGAATACAAGTTTTAGATTTTAGTTTTATTATTTAGTTTTTTTTTTTTAATATTTAAATGCAATAATTGTTTTTTATTTTAATTTTTATTTTACAATAGTATCGTTTTATTTATAGAAATCGTTTGTTAATTATTTTACAAGTATAAGTAGGTTGTTTTTATTTTAGTAGTTAGAAGTTCTGTCTTTTTTTTAGTTATTAAATTAATAAATTCGTTCATTCTTACACATTTTCTTTTTTTTTTTAAATTTAGTTAAGTAGTTAAATTTAATAATAATGGAAATAGTTGAATATAAGATTTTTTTTTTGTTTTGATTGGTGTATGTTGGCGTTTCATAGGTTTTGTTTTTTTTTTTTATTTATAAATATTATTAATCTATCTATATCCTTGATCCTTTGAAGTGTTTTTAAATATATTCGTGTATGTATGCATGAGTTTAAGCGTTACGTGAATAAATGATTTAGGCGTACGTATGGGTGTGTTTGCAATCAGGCGCCAGGATGTACGTTATATGAATGGTAAATGGTTAAATGTGAATGAGGCGCAGAAACTCGTTTAACCAGAGTGGTGCTGGGAATAATGTGAATTAAGTGAAATTGTATCTTCTCGTGGAAGCGCAACGGAACGACGATATCATTTTAAAAAGGATAATTGCGAATTGATTGCACGATTGATATATATATGTGTATATGTTTGTATGTATGTATTTTTTTTTTATTGCTTTTGTTAAATGGAAATCATGTGGTGATGCGAGACGGTGAGAAAAGGAGTGAAAAAAGGAAGTGAGGAGGAAGGACAAAAAACACAACAAAGGATAATTTAAATTGAGTTCCGGATCAATTTGCGATTTCTCTTTTGGACTGTTGAAACAAATTATAACAAAAGAATTTAAAATAACTGTGTACAATAAAATAAAAAATAAAATTAAATAAATTAACTAGCATTCGTTCAGTCTGTTGTGGTTTCGTTTTTTTTTTTTTTTAAAGAATTTTTTGTTTATTTAAAAAAAAAATCTTTGTAAACTTTAAGGAATTTCTTACGCCCAAATATCCTTTGTTGATGCCGGCCGGCTATCCAAGCTGTTGCTGATGTCATTCAGTGAGAGGTTCGATTCATACAGGTTGGAATGAGTCGCCGAAGGATGTTGATGCCGAAGCGTTCCTCCATTGGCACTACAACTGCAGGTCTTTTTGCAGTTAAAGCTGTGTAAGGTGTTTGTAGCGTTGACGCTACCTGGCGCCACAGAAGGAAGTGGGTTGGTGAAATTTGTCGAGAAACTTGCGTTGATACTTCCAACCGCTGAGTTGACTGTCGCCGTTGTTCCCGACTGGGGAGACGACGAAGATGCGGTTTTCTTACCGCATTCGCAGCTCTTTTCGCGTTCAAATTCGCCCGTGGATGGTGCTGTAGCATAGTGTGAAGGCACCGCATACTCGTGTTGTCGGTCGATGGCTTTTTCGTTCATCGAATTGAATTTGCACGGAGGTCCTGTGGTTGCTGGGTATGTCCTGCTGCAGTCATTTATGCTGGCATAGTTATTGCAATCACCAAAGCGCTTGGGGCCGCCATCTGGCGCGGGTCGTTGTAGTGTGCCGACTCCATAGTCATGGGCGGTGGCGTAAATATTTACCGCTGCCGATGGAGGTCCGGAACAGTGTCGTTTGTTACCACCTCGTGGCAAATGCGGTAACGCCATCCGCAGTTTCTGCCAGAATTTCTTATCATCCCATTCGATGCAAGTACTCGTCCTTAGATAGTGCCTCATGTCCATGTCGATGTCGCGCTGTGGCAAGTCGCCATACAAAATGAAAACCAACCTCTTCCTCCGTTTGACCATTTCGTGAACGGCGCTTTTGTATTCAAAACGTGACCACTCATTGTAGAGAAAATTTTTCGAGAGCACTAGCACGACAAGTTTGGATCCCTCGGCGGCTTCGAGGATTGCATCGGCAATGTAGGCATTTAGATTTGTGTCTCGATAATGTAGGTTGAGCCTGTAACCAATGTCAGCTTCCAAAGCATGGGCAAGGATCTGACTCACAAAGTGCTCATCCTGAAGGCTGTAGGCGAAGTAAGCATCACAAAGACGGTGGTCTTTATTTTCGACGAAATTATCAATGAACGCCGGCGATTTGTAGCACATGGTTAGGAAACAATTAGAATGTGCCCACATTTTGAGTTCATGGCGGTAGCAGAAAAGTCCCATGATGAGGCCAAAGAATCCCACAAAAGCACAAGTTGCTGCCAGCAGCAATGGCAGCAGATTCTCTATTTCACTGGACCGAACGTAGGCGCCTAGGTCATCCCGAAGTGTGCACTTGGTGCCATTTTTCTCCCGCAGGATACTTGTCAAATTGTTGTAGACGCAAGCAACCCGGTTAGCATCGATTATCTTCTCCGACGACTGTCCCAGATAACCTCTGAACTTGCTGAGGTAACTACATTCACAGGACCATGGATTGTCGGCGAGGCTTATTTCCACGAGGTAAGGATTCAAGGCCAATTGCCAGACTTCGAAGTGTATCAAACGGTTGCCGTCCAACCTAAGAACCTCAAGCTTCCTCATACCATGAAAAGTTCCATTTCCGATGAAGGCAATCTTATTGTTGTGCAGGTACAGTTCTCGTAGACTCTCAAGCATCGAAAATTCGTCACCCTGAAGCGTTTGCATGTGGTTTTCCTCAAGGTGCAGAATAGTCAGCTTTTTAAGGCCCGCAAATGTTGTGTTGTGCAGCGTTTGGACGTTGGAATTATTCACATAAAGAACAACCAGGTTCTTCCTCCCGATAAAGGTGTGCCCAGCGAGGTCGGGAAAATTGCCACCATCAATGTACAGCTCGGTGGTGTCCATGGGCATTTTCTTGGGCATCTCTGCGTACCCAGCTCCGGAACACTCGACAATGTTTGTGGTCCACGTTTGGTCGTGGAAGCAGGTACAATTGCTTGGACATGTCATCTCACAATCGCACGACTCTGACGCACAGCAGTGGCAAACGGCGAAGCAGTGGTTTTTGTACGTACAGAGAAAGTGTTTTGCTTCGGCTTCCATAAGCGGGATATAAGCCCTTTCACGGGTATGCAGGAGCTTGCAGTAGATGGTTTCCAGGTCCATTATTCGGGGATATTGTCTTGAAGTCATGTGGTTGATTTTCTGCAGCCAGTCGATATTGCAATCGCAAAGGAATGGATTGCCTCCAATATAGAATTCTGGAAGAGATCTGTGCTCAGAAACTGGAAGTATTCGCAGACTCTTCACGTCCAAGGTGGTGACTTGATTCGCGTAAAGATCCACTCGGGTGAGGTTCGTTTTGTGCAGAAACGAATGCGGTTCTATGGATCCAATCAGGTTGTCGTTGAGGAACAATAGCTCAATGCTGTTTGGAATTGAGCCAGGAGTAACTTTGTTCAGTTGATTGAAGCTGGCATCGAGAGTCTGCAACCGAAGCTGCGAGTCCAAGTTGAATCTATTTGAGAGCTCGGTGAGACGATTTTTGTGAAGATCCAGCCATTGGAGAGTGCTTGGCACGTGAGCATAATCGAAGTGTTCCAAACGATTGTCGGAGATATTTAGCCAAAGCAAGGATGGCATGTTACTGAAGAGACCATTGATTTCGGTCAAATCATTGCCATCCAAACGAATCGCCTGAGTACTGGAAGTCATCTCGAATGCACCGGGTTCAATGACTTGGATTCGATTTCGCGCTAAATTGAGAATTTGAAGACTTGGCAGGTCCTTGAACGAGTTCATTGTGATATTTTCAAGGTAATTGCCGATTAGTCGAAGGCCGTATAAATTTCCTAGACCCTTGAAAGCGGTCTCTTCGAGGACAGTTATCATGTTTTCACCCAAGTCGACAGTCCTCAGAAGACGCATGTTCCGCAAAGCCAACGGAACGGTTTTCAGTTGATTTCCATTCAAGTTCAGATCCTGAAGGGAACTGCAATTCCTGAACGCCTCCGGATGCACTCCAATTAAAACGTTGTTGTCCAGCGAGAGCAAGGACAGCACATAGAGTCCATTTAGTGCATAAGCATCGAGATATTTAAGCTTGTTGTGCGAGAGTAAAAGTGTGTGTAGGTTGTTCATTGGAGCAAAAGTATCCGCTGCGATGTTCTCCAGTTGGTTGTGACGAAGATTCAAGATTTGCAGGGTGTACAGGTCAGCAAATATTTCAGGCTCCAGTTTCGTAAGCTTATTGTGCGATAAATTAAGAAGAACCAAGCGAATCAGGCCGGTAAATGTAGCCCGGTCAATCCAAGTTGATGTTATCTGATTGAAGGACAAATCCAGAGCTTGCAGCTGGTCCAAGTTGGAGAATAACTTTGGCGAGAGAACACTTATTGAATTATTTTGTAGGTAGACTTCTTGAATTGACTGAGATTGCTCGGAGAAGAGCTCCGAAGGCAGTGCGACAATTTTATTTGAGCTTAAATTTAAAATTTGCAAGTTTTTAAGACCACTCAATGCCTTGTCGGCGACCATTGAGATTTCGTTGTTATTTAGTTGCAGAAACTTTAATCTGCGGAGGTTTCCAAAGCCATTTGCTGGCAGAAGCACAAAATGATTGAACGACACGTCTAATACTTCTAGATCCAATGAGCAGGGAACCGCATTGCCGGGCTTCTTCACCGATGTCAGAGATTCCTGACTGCTCTGTGTACTTGTTAAAAATTCAATATCCTTGGATTTTTCTCTAAAGCCCAACTCGTTGACATCCTGAAGGCGATTTTCGCTCATATTCAATGAAGCCAAGCCGGTCAAATGACAGAATACATTCTCGGGTAATGACCATATGTTATTTTGACTTAAATCCAATCTTTCGAGACTTCGTGTCGATGCAAAGGCTTCGGACTCGATTTCAAAATTCAATGTTGGCCAATTGATGTTGTGCGTTCGGATTGTCAAATTTCGCAGATCAGACAAACCCTCCAATACCTCGCGGTTGAATTTTGCAATCTTACAATACTCGATGGATAGCTCCCTGAGTCGTGTAAGGTGTACAAAGGACCTAGGTTCCAAGGAACTACGTGCCATTATTTCATCATTGCAGAGGACGTGCAATGCAACCGTATTCTCCGAAGGGATAACACTAAAATTCGTTGTATCGAATTCACTATTAACCGTCCGCAAATTGCAGGTCAACGCGATATCATCGGACACTCCCGGTTCGGCCAACATGAAATGGCAATCATCGGGAGCATCGTATCTTGATTGAGCCGCTCCCGCATCTCCGTCCATCGCTGAGTTCAAATGTTGCTGCTGTGCATTGTCTACCATCATGTTTTGATTGGCAGCATATTGTTGTTGTTTCTGATCTGCTGAGACTGTCAAGGATGTCAGCAAAACAAATAAAACGAAGTTTGTTGTAAGAGCCATGTTTTATGTTATCTTATTTTTTTTTCGCTGATTTTTTAACCAGGACAACCGTTACGGAATGACTTGGGGATTTTGTTTTTTTCGATTTTTAACAGTTCGTCAGAGTTCTTTTACCGTATCCATAGTTTCAAAACCGGCTGGAAGCGCATACTACACAAGTTTTAGTAACTTAGCGAAAAAGAGTTCATTAACTCAGCGAAAATACTTTCACTCGTATATTTAGATTTTGCTAATGTATTAAAATTTTTCTTTCATTAATTTCTGGTTAAAATATAACACTTCGAAAGCAAAAAAAAACAACCGAAAAAGGACGAAGGATACCACCAATTTAGACACGAAAAAAATTGTGCGTGAGTTCGCGCAGTCCGAATGTAGATATTTTTTTTTTGCTATTCACTTCCTTGCCTTAAATTTTCTTTAACAAACAAATTTTCTCTTTCTCTTTAAGGATATTTTCTGTTGCAAGGGTATTTCACTACTTATCTTTTTTTTTGTAGGAACACTTCACAAAGTCACAACACGAGAAATCGTATGAATTTTGTTTTATAAAAATAAATTATAAAAAAAACAAAAAAAAGTAACTTAAAATTTTGTGTACGAAATTATTAACACCGCGAAAAGGATATTGTATATTTGTTCCTTTCTGATAGGGTGGTGAATTTTTTATCCGTTAATATACCGTACGCGAGGATTTCAATGTGCGTTCTAACTTGTTTCGGATCGTAGCTGAGACTGAATTAGAAAGAGCACAGGAGATGGCTTTTATAGAGTATTTCTGTCAGGATGATGGGAGAAAGTGGAGAGAGAGAGTAGTGATATTTTGCTACAGCAGCAGCAGCAGCAGCTCAGCCAGACATACACAGATCATAGTTATTGGATAGACTCTCTTTTCTCTCTGTATGCAGTTGCAAATCAAAAATGAATTGTCTAGTTTTCCTTCTCTTCGTTTGTTTTCTTTATTTTCCCAACACTTTTGGTGGAATTTTTCATTCGGAGTGGTAAATTTTTTGATTTTTCTCTCTCAGCATGAGATTTTGCTTCTTCGCTTTTCAGAATAATATCCTTCACAGTGTGATGTCCTCTTTTGGTTCCAATTTTTTTTTTGTATTCTCATATTTCTTTGCTGATGGTCAGCTGTGAAGAATGCTATTGAAAATAAAATAAATGAAATTGGAATCCTAGCTGAGAGAGTGATTATTTCTGTGGATGTATGTGTGTGTGAGAGAAGGATATATTAAGTTTATCGACGACGATGTGGAAAGGATATCACAGAGAAATTCGATAGTAAACAGATTTTTACTTATTAAGCGGGATCTCTGTGCGGGATCTCTGTTTTCGAAGTTAAAGTTTTCAAACTTTAATTAGTTGTGAGAAAAAAAAAAAAAAAAATACAAATACAAATCGAAAAGTTGTAGGTACGTATTTTGGAAAGGAACTGGATTTCTTGAATGCAATTTTATGTGAAGCCATTCTCGCTGCGTTATCAATGCGTTCTAGAATGTTGGCTGGCTCATTGAGCAACGATGGACTTCGACCTTAAACTCAACTTGCCTTTTGAATACTTGTTGCATTATATTGACAATTTATTTTTTGAGGATCATCTGAAGAGGACGTTAACTAAGACTGGATATTCTACTGTACACGGGGTTGCAGATGAGTGCTTTCATTTAGTAAAGAAAAGATTACACTAAATGTTCAATTATTCAATTGAATTTGCGTGCAATAATTGTGCATTCATTTGCATTCTTTACATTCTTCTGAATTCTTTTCAATCATTTGCACTCATTTGAACTCAATTGATACCAACATTAAGTGAGAGGTGTTTGAATGATTTTTGTGGTTAAACATAATTTGCAGAATTCTGGACGTGCTTCCTGATATGGAAGCATTCAACTAAATAGTGATTGCCAGCATTCTTTTGTCACAAATCTCAGAATGCAATCAATGTATGCAACCATTTAACTGAATTCTTGGACCTATGGATTCCAAAATGAGCGAAATTTTTAAACACTCTGCACTTCTGCAAAGGTTCCCTATTGTTATATGCCATCTACAGTGTTTCAAACCAAGGGTGAAAATCTGCGAATAGCAAAATAGACTGTGAATGGCCTCGCCATCAAATTTTCCTAAAAGGTAGCAAAGGAAGACTTTTCGTGAATTACATTTAAGACCTCTTCATCCTCTTTAAATCAGTTTTTTTTACAGACACACCGATTCGAGTTCGTGGTTAATCGCCAAGTCCTTTCAAGCCTCACTGCTATAATTTTTTTCCTTGCTTGAGTCTGTCTAGCAGTTTACTTGAATGTTTTCGTTTATCGAGTCGAATTAGTATTGGCTGAAAAGCCTTCCTGGCTAATGCATCAGCTCGTTCATGACCACCCCTACCTCCGCAGTAGCTTTGGAGGCTCAAAATTGAGCCAGTCCCTGCCTGGTAAGGACTTGTGGTTGATTGATGTTGATTGATGTGATGATGATGTGATTTTATTTGACAATTTCTGAAACATTCCATTAAAAATGTGCGAAAATAGGACAAGAAAATAAAATTTGTTGTATTTTGTATATGCAAGAAGGATGTATTTAGAAGAAGGTATACTTTACTATAGAATGCAATAAAAAAGGCTTATTCGAAAGCAGCGAGCGAATGTCTGGTTGATCCTTGAGCCGAATATTTGGCTTTCCATTTTTATTTGTAAAACTGATTGCTGGCATTCGAAGACACGCTAAGCTGGAGTATTGCAACCTACGTATTTTTTGAATACCGGGCTAGATCTCCTTATATGTACAGATTTCTTGTTTGTTTCTATTCAACGTTCGCGGAAAAGAGTTTTGATTGCAGACTATTGGGAAACCATTCCACTATGGAGATGTCCAAATTAAACCGAGGATAGCGTCTTGTGACTAAATTTAAGCGGGAATATGCTTGAGAATTGACCGATATAAGTGCCATTAGTCATTAAATATGACTGTCTTCGACATATTTTGCGAAATGTTCGGCTTAAAAGGCATCCGAAGATTTGTTGATTTAACTAAGTGCCTGTGTTGTTCCTTGATTTTTTGGGGAAAAGTTCATGTTAAAATTTTTTTAGACTTCAGGAATAAGTTAGCAAGTCGACACAGTTTTAATTTTGTTTTGCAAAGATCGAAACGTAAACTAGAAAATTTCCAGGATAGAAACAGCAAAAGCTGAAAACTGCGCTCATTTTTATCTATTGATGAGGCTTGACTATCATTCTTTCCAAGTGTCCTTTATTTTAAATAAAAAAAACAACTTTCAAGTCGCAAAATGAGTCGGCTTCCTTTGCCTAAAAAATAAGTCGTGTTTTTCCATCATGATAGCCCAACACGATGCATTCGATAAGGAAACAAAACCCCAATTCATTTGTAAACAATTCTCCAATCAATACCAACCCCAGCCGCTTTTATTGAAGTCATTGTTCCTATCCAAAAAATGATTAATTATTACTTTTCTCATAAAATATGATTGACATCTTTCCATCAGTAATATTTATTTCCAAAAGAGAAGAAAAACAAAAAAAAATGTCATAAAAACCCGAACAAAGATACCGAGATGGTTGAAAAGACAACAACCGATAACTTAACTACCACAACCATCCCTAGCTGCTCCCCAGAGAGCAGAAGAACAATATAACATGAGAACAACAATAATCAAAAAAAAAAAAAAAACTATTAACGGAGCAGAAATGATTTAACAATTAAAACTTTGACTTGGTTCGTCTTGTTTCCTTTTAACATGAAGCCAGGCAGCATAGAACACTGATTCAATAAAATCAATCAATGTCTCGACGACGACAGAAAAGAAAGGACAAAAGGACTTCATTAGAAAAGTCTTGAGTAATGAAATAAGAAATCAATATCAGGACAGGGGGCCTGTAATACGAACAAGGGTAAATCTGAGACGGGCATGAAGTCGTGTATGCATGAATGTCCTGGTGACTTACTTGTAGAGATCACAAGGACTTGAAGATGAATTATTAAAGGCAATGTTCAATTCCGAATAAATGCACACTGATGAAAGTCAATTTTGGTTCAATGAGTATCCCGGCATCCTTGAGTGGTTCTGTTGCAATTATTTGAAATTCGAATTTACATCAAACCACAACAATGGGAAGAGAGAGGCCATGGAAGATTAAGTTGTGTCGTAATAACACAAGGATATAATTAGAACAAGACAATTGAGGTTAGTTTCTGTGTACTTTCTTTTTGTGAGTCAATCATGTTCAGTAATTCAAAGTTGTCGGTAATTTTGACACATTTTCTGATGAGAAAAAAATTACTCTTACGCAAAAGAATGCAAAAAGACTTCAGAAGACTTCAAAAGACTTCAAATGACGGTTAAAGAATGCATGCAATATTTAATACTAGCATTTGAAAAAGCGAAGAAAATACATGCAAACTTTTATGTGGCAAGTAATTGATCATTACACTAAGTTTTATAGCTTTTTAAATGCAGTAAATATCGCAACAATAAAATTTGGTTCAACCCTGCCTCGTAAGAACTTTGCCGCATGAATCGATCAAGGTTCAACTTTATAGCGATCTTTGGGCTTATTCATCGTCACAAGAAGTACCATCTGACTTTTTTTCACAGCCCCAAATGATGCAGTATAACAATCATGAATGAGCTTCTGTAGTCAGCCGAGGTCTCCGAAAAATTCAATGTCCTAGTGTCCTTGCCAGGCCCTTTGTGTATTTAATATGACATGAAAACATGAATTTATATTTTGGGTTGTTTAACGACTGAAATTCCTCAAGGCTTTGATGGTCCTATTAACCAGCATGTTCTACTTCATTCAACTTTTCTATCAAGCGGGTTATTAAGGGCACGAATCAATGGTAAAGGACTAAGCACAGCCCTTTGGTGTACCCCAACCTTTATTGGGAAACATACAATCAGAGACTTCCTTGACATTCGTTATAGACTTTGAGGTACGAATTTCTCGAGCATAACTCCTTCTTCATTCGACTAAATTGAGGGTGATTATATCCTTATTCAGATTGTTTTGTTACAGCTCCTCGATACCGAGCTGAAACTCTCGATGCAGGTCGTATATACTCCTTGCTGGAATTAAAACGAAATCCTTACATTTTTTTGCTTTATTCTTTCTCCATTGAAATTTTATACAAGAAAAAAGAGGCTGCTGCTTTCCAGGTCTTCAATGAAACTATCCATGGCCACATTTGCGTCACTGCTGCTTGTGATCAAATTCTGTTGAGGCTGTCGTTCCTTGTGCCGTTTGACTTTCCGCCCGTTCAAATCATTGTAAACCAAAAAAACTCTTCTTTTGGGGTGTTCCTGATGAATTTTGAAAAGTCTGAGTGCACTTTTCTTTATAATTAAGGAAGCATATTCCTCGAATAAAAAATCACCTAAATAAATCCATCCTGATTTTCATACTCACATCAGAAAGGATTTGCTCGCTAGTGGCATTGTCATGCCTCAAACTTTCCAATTAAGGATTTTTATTTAACGATTCCATCGTCAAAATTGTCTTCCGATAAGTCACTCATCCGATGGAATTTCATACTTTTTGACAAACAAGTCAATTACTAAATATCCTTCAAGATATCAATTTTTGATGCACTGAAATGCAGACTCCTTGCAATCTATTCTTTCTGTGCATAGCCCTTAGTGGTACGCCTTTCAAACAGGTATAACAATGGAAATCTAATGATTCCACAATTCCTTACCAATCAATGTCCATCTGTCCATCTACACATCATTCAACTGTCAGATTCTGCCCATCGATTATGCCGCAACGAATTTCATTACAAAGGCGCTGTCCCACAAATGCATCACATTCAATAATGCGAATCGAATTTCAAACTGTTGTGGCAGTTTCTCAACACAGCACCGATGCAACAAATCTCGAATTTCCTTGCCACCCCGAAACGTAACACACATGCTAGTGCAGCACGACTATTATATTCTCCATCATCAGCATCATGATGATCTGGTTGGCAAAAGGACTCTCAATTCGAGCGTATAATCAAGTTAGCACCTACCGTACCCTAGCGCTCCTCTAATCATGTCTCCTTAAACAATAATGACAATGCAATGAGCTTGCAATATCCTATTGACTTGCTGTTGCTAATGCGATTTGTTAAAGTTATCAGCAGCGCAACAAGCAGCAGTAGCCCTAAATTAGACACCTTACCATGGTAAATCTTTCCTTTTCTCTCTGTCTCAGATTACAAAGGACACTGCTGTACACAGCATCTTCTTCCGGATGCCTTCGCATTTGAGTATTCATCTTCGTCGTCTTAGCGCGTTTTCTCCTGGCGGGATGTCTTCCTCCCTTTTTTCGCACCTTTAAGATGACTTACTCAAGCAATGAGAGAATTCTAGACAGAAGAAGGACATTATGCTGAAGATGCCCCATGCTGCTATCTATTGATGCAATTTAAACTGCTGGAGGTCTACGAAGTGTGCTGCCACAGTATACCCAATTTTTTTTGTTCTGTTCCTTTAAAAGTAATAAAAGTAGAAGAAGAGAATGAAGGAATTTTGAGAAAAACGAGGAAAAAAAATGTCCCCCATTGTATGTTGTCCTTCTTTATACGCCCTTTTGTTTATGCGGTGATGCTCTGTTGACTCCCTATTGACATTTCACATCGTAAACCTTTTCGCATTCTCTTTTCTTTTGGTGAGAGGATAACACTATCTTACCGGACGCATACTCACCTCTTAATCTCTTCGATTCCGAATTTTAGTCCGAAAATTTGGGAAATTTTCTCTTTCACCAAAAAATCCTTCTTCAGTCTCTTCAAAATAATTTTATTTACTCTTTATAGTCAATTTTCTCTCATTTAGCTACATTCTTACTCTCATCGCGTTAAGGACTCCAGGCTCTTTTATGTCCTGACATAAACGTGATGGCAACGTGTTCACTGCGCGCCTCTGTCTGTTCACACTTAACTTCACTTTGACATGGATACTGACTGATTGACTGCTCTTGGCGAAGGATAATAAATAAAAAACAAAAACACTTAAAGGACTTAAACAGAAATGCCAGCCATTAAGTCAAAAGTAGAAAAGAATCCTCGCACAGGTTCGGCTAAAATTCCTATAATTATTTCTTTACCTACCCAACTGGGGGTGGCTGATGTTGTTGTCGAAATGGGTCGTGACCTTGTCATAACGCAACGCAATTTCTCATTTTGACAGCCTTTTAAAATGGTATCCTTGCTGCGGCAAAACCTGAAAACAAAAACTTCCGATGTTCAAATGGACTTTTGAATATTTTCTTACGGTTCCTTTGCTTGCTTGCTGCTCCTGCTGGCGCCTTCTTTCTTCCTTATCGGGTGGTTTTGTTATTTTCATTTCGTATGGCCGTGGCGACCATATGTAAGGATAATCTCAATGCAACCAACCACTCCTACAAATCGTAAATCTTCTTTTGAGCTGAGAAATATCCTTGAACTGGTGCATAGCGCCACCCAACAGGTTGACTGAGAGTCTTCGAATTGTCGAATGGCCTTCGTTACATTTGTGCAATCGGAAATCTCTGCACGGGGATTTGTATGCGATTTGTTGTGAAGGACGAGTGCACATTGAGCATGGTTTATGGTTTCCTTTGAGAGAAAACTCAGCAATTGACCTTGGAAGTTGGGTTTGCTTTTTTTCTAAAGATAAGTCACTTTTAATGGCTGCGGCTTGAGAGTGTAATGCTGGTAATAAAGTTGACACTGAAAATAAATAATTGCCTCATTATGTGCGGCTTCCGTGACCTAGTTTCTAGCGGAAACTTTTAAAAAGGATGGGCATACAATTAAGTGATATGCATAGTCTCTTTGCAATGCTTTTCCGACACAGAAGTAACCACTTGAAAGATAAACGTTGTAAAAAAAACAGTCCTGCAAAATTTTTAGACGAATTAATTGTGGAATAAAAATCTGATTTTTGGAATGAAAGAGAAAGACAAGGAAAGGATGTTTACACTTTTCAGAACTACTGAACTTCCGATAGCATTATTTATCAAACTAGCTGTTGGACGGCATTCTGTGTGCACCGAAGAAGCTATCTCCTTCATTCAACGCCGCTCTTCGTAACCCGTTCTATTGCCAATAGCTAAGTCGAATATTCTGAGGAAAGATCTTGGTATGTATCCGTAAGAGATTCGAGTGGTGCATCATCATACAGACTACTGTCTGTATAGACTGGAAGCTGAACAAATCCAAATTATTCCAGACTCACACGGAATTCCAACAAGAAGTTTAAATCTTTTTCAACTGAGTCAAGCTGTTTGGATAAACAGGAATTATGCCCATCATCTCTTGAATTCAGAGCCAATTGAAGAAGGAAAGGGCCAAAGACTTGGGTTTCAGTTAAACGGGAGAAAAATAAAGTATAGGCTTTCGACACACCAATCCAAACAACACAAGCAAATATCAACTCCATAAACGCAAGACTCTACTTCCGTATAACTATGATCGAAACTCTTAATTCGGAGGAACAAAATTAGGCCTAAACAAGTCAGTAGAGTAAATTTTGTGCTTTGGGTCCCTCGAAACAAAAGCCCTCCGTCGATTACTCTTCTATCTGAGAGGAGACCGAATGCAGCAGAATGCACAGCCGCAGACTCTGCAAGCTGTACGTACAACACTGTAGAGGGCAGAAAATTAACCCGCAAGCAACTTACGCTGTACACGGATTCTTCAACCAGATCGAGTGGGCGGCACTATATCAAGGTGAAGTAATAACAAAGTTCATTATGGCGTCTTCTGTGAGAAAAACAGTTGGTCAAACGATCAGGGAAAGCAGCATGAATTCGAAATAATGCAATTTTTCTAAAACCTTGGGTCAAAATGGCAGCCGATAATAAAATGGAAGAAGAAATACGCGGGCGGCTGCTCAAATCCAACAAAGCCTACTAAAGTCTGTCAAGACTCCTCAAATCCAGAAATCTAACCTCTTCGCTGTTTAAGTAAAGGAACTCCGATCTCTTAGCCCCGTTTGGCGGAGAACTGTTGGCCCCGTATGTGACGAAGGACGATTGCGGAGACGCTAAATCACGAACTGAATGCGATTTACCTCGAAAAATTCAACTCGGTAGATTTCGGTGGGCAAGACACCTAGCCCGCATGAGTGATGTGGAACCGGTTCCGAAAGTCTTTAATAGCTCGACGACAGTATGGTAGACCATTCTTATGTTGGAGAGATGGCATAAAGGCACACAATCGGGATAGGTGGAGATCATTGCTTATGAAGGCCACGACCGGAGCCCGGTTATCGCGCCGACGATGATGATGAATATGAAACATCTCAATTGAGAGCATGGCACATAACATCGTTCAACTGTCCGCCGCGGCTTCTCTGGGTGGCACGCATCCGAAATGTCAAATTTTTCATGGCTCTGGCGCATAAATCAGGCTGAATTTGACCGATGGCATAGGTTTTGTTATATTTGCGTAGACCTGCCACTTCAGAAAAAGTGTAACGCAAGATCTTTGTGGCCGGTTCACATCACGTCCACGTGAGATGAAAATGCCTCGAATCGCTCGTGCATAGTTTTCAATATAGCGTGAGTTATGTGGCACGTAGCGCCATCCTGTTGAAACCACATCTCGTTGGTGTCCATATAAATCAATTCAGGCCAAGAGAAGCTGGTATTCATCGATCTATAGCGATCGCCGTTGACGTTGATGGCCTGGCCAACACCGTTCTCAATGAATTATGGATTGATTATGGACACCATTCAGCGAACACACATCGTTGTTTATGGTCGTTTACCTTCAACTCCTAGGTCAGTTGAATTTAATACGAATGCAGACCCAAACCAGGACGTTGTGGTCTGCATAAGGCCGAGTTTTTGTGAGTGACGCGAAATCGATTACATCTGATTCTCCTGCACAATCTCACGGACAGCGGCGATTTGTTGGCAGATCTTGCGTTTCATCGACGTACGTGTGTTGGCTGATCGTTTACTGGACTCAATTTTATCCATCAAAATAGTCCTCTCAGAAGGTAGATTATGGCGACCGTAGAGTGGTTGAAGCGTTCGACACGTTGCCCGAACAGAACGCCCACTAGGATAAAAAAATGTCATTATTTCCACGTTTTGCTGAACGCTATATCCGTCGATGGTGATTGGGCAAAACAGACTTTATAAATGACAGCCAACAACAATATGGCCGCTACCAATTGTCAGAGTTCGAAAGTCCCTATTGGAAGACCATTTAGTTCGTATGCTTCAGCCGCTATGAAGATTCATATTGATCCATGGCGGGTTGGAAACTTCGGCTTCGAAATTCTTCAGATTTAGTCAAGAGGTGTCAAACACACTTTTTTGCTAACAAACTCTATGCAATAAGTCAGCTCGGTTGCGTAAATCTATCAAAACTATTCCGTTTCATTCCTATGAAGCTTTTTAGCGATATTAGTGCTGAGGAGACTGTTTTTACGTTCTGCGAATGGTTCTAGATTTCAACGCAAACTACTGTGTAGAACCCCGTTTCAATCTTTGAGATTTTTTAATACAAACAGCAGGACCATTTGAATGAGTAACCCAAAATTGGCAAAGTTGAAATGACGTTAAAAAAAAACCTGCCTTTCAATGATCAATCAATCGCAGATACCATGCACTTTGATTTCACCAACACTAATGCCAAGGATGGAAATCCGCCCAAGCTCAAGTCCAACTCCTCAAAGGATCGAAGGCTATTTTATTAACGTTTGCACACGACAAAGCTATGCTAAACCAGATACAAGCCAAAAATGTGAACGATATTTTTTAAGAAAATAAAAATCCATCCACGTATCTGTTGATGGAAACATAATGCACAATAAGTGCAATCAAAGCATTAACCTACCCCAGTTGAATTTATATTCAAATCCTTTAGAAAATGCATAGCAAAGTCCTTAATTGTCTATCATTCCAAGTGCAGGGTTGAAAAAAAAAAATAGGTATAAACCAATTTCGTTTCTGCTCACCACCTGGGCATATCGAAATCACTCTATTTATCTAGCTCTTCATCCGCAAAATGATGTCCTCTAATACCGGTTACGAGTCAGCTCATCCTGAAAATTTCCCACTGATTGCGACCTCAAAACATAATCTTCCCTATCATCAGCATCACCGTCCGTCCTCACAACAGGAACATTGCATAAACCCTTTAATCGCTTATGCCAACACAACTGCCGGATTCACCCTTCATCCCTAAACAAGTACATAAGGCTTATTGGGAATATTTTATTCAAACACAACCAATGCCCAAAACAAGACTTTCTTTCTTTGTCCCAAGTTTATCATTGTAAAAGTTGAAAAATTCAAAAAAACAACAAACACAAAATAGCTGACACATGTTTCGAGGAGAACATGTTGAAAGGGGAAAGTACAAAATGGTAAAATGGTACAAGGGCAAGGCCAATAATTGTACACGCATCACTTATTGTGATATATGAAGGATGCACCAAATTGCTCCAGCACCGTAACGAGAAAACCCAAAAAAAGAAATCCCAAAACACATGACAAACGAATGAACATCGAACATCGTTCGAGATCGTTTTTCTAAATTTAATTTTTCTCGATTTCTAAAAACAGACTCAAAAACCGACAAATGATGAGTGTGCGCCGCGTCCTATCTCAAGGGAGTTAAGATCGATCGATCGATCCTTGGAATGCCGACAGAAAAAGATTACAAAAAAAAAAAAAAACTCGTTAACGTGCCTAACAAGGCACCTCCGTTGATAGGGTCTACCTAATACCATTCCAATAGGATAATAACTAGCACCGCCATATGCTGCGGGACCTACCCTAACCCAAACGCCATATGCTACCATAGAGGCGTGGATCCTAGCCATCAAAAAAGAGGAAAACTAATTTTTTATCCATTTATCCGAAACCCGCCAAACAAGCAAAGTACGCAGAAGAACAGAAGAAACCAATAAAAATTAAAAGAACAAGAAGATGAAAAGGAAAAAATAAAAATAAAATAATGCTGATCATGTTTTCGGCTCTGAAACGAATCAAATAAATCTTCCAACTCGACACAAGAGAAAAAAAAAGGTTTAAAACGACCCTTTTTTTTCTGAGCCAAACAGCGCACAGGTATACAACAACAGTTGTTGTAGTACTGTGGGTCTGATATTCTGATCCTAGATCAGCTATTTCCTTTCACAATGTTTTCTGTTTTCTAACATGATCGTTTTAGATAGTCACAACGATTTAAGGCGACTGCGCATCACTCACTGGCTTCGAGTTTGTTATTTTGGGCAAACGTTTGGAATGGTGTCATATTCGACATGTTGGGGGTTTAAGTGTTTTCTTGGAGAACATGTTAAGTGATCGTGTGGATGATCATCGATGGTTATGATCCTGTATCAACTGAACTGTCAAGGATAACGATAGAAGTATCAAGTGGCAAAGAGTCTAACAAAGTTGTTTACTCAAAGTGGGTACTTTAGATGAAATTTAAGAGGCAACACATGGGATAAGCATTGGGCTCAAGGATCAGGTCTGGTTACACTCAATTAAAGCGTATCTGTGCGAAGCGCCAAAAGAGGCATATGCTTAGCGCCTACGCGAGTATGAACAATAATTCTTTTTTTTGAAGTCATTCAGCATCTGCAGAAAAAAAAAATCAAATAAATCAGTCAGACTATGTAGTTTTTAATCCTTTATATTAGTGTAAAATGAACAGCACTTGAGGAGAGTGACGTTATCCTTTTCCACATTTAAGATTTCTCTCAATCGTCAGGTAAACTTTGATATTTTTTGACGCTGAGTTGTTTACAAAGATTATGAAATGAGCCTTGCTAAAGTCAACTTGGGGATGCTCGCTGTTGCTCCACATCAATTTTTACTTGTAAATAGTATCGGGTACCGGATGGTGTCCGTCTGGGCTCTCCTTTAAAAGAAGGGCTCTCTCTACTGATCGTTTTAGTTTTGAATTATTGTCGGAGCTTAAGCCGTTCAACAATCGCCTGGCTGCCATTCAAATGACGGCGGCATTAGACAAAAAAAGCAGCAGCATAATATTTGCATACTTTTTTATCGCCAACGCTTAATCATCTCCTACACGGAGCCTGTCCCGAATATCGTGTTAAATGACAAATTTTGCACGTGAAATATTTAAGATGAATTAGACGGGAGGCGCACGATTTTGTAGCAGCAGAAGGTAGGAACCGAGTTTCAAAAACTACGAATCCACACAGCAACCTGCCGCTTTCCAAAATGGTCGAACCGCCGACAAAATCTGTCAAGTGCTTATACAGGGTGGTGCATTAGAAACTATTTGATTATTTAATACTTTTTTTGTTACCCGGAAACTTCGACCAGGCGACGTTTTCAGCAGTTGGTGATGTCTAGGCGGTCTTTGCACAGAATTTTAAGGCAGTCTCCAGTCAGGCTTTTTCCTTATAAGATTCAATAAGTTCATGAGTTGAAAACAATTGATCCACAAATAAGCGTGCAGTATTCTCCGCGTTTTCATGACATGTTCCGAGAGAACAACGAGTTTATTCACAAACTCGTAATAAGCGATGAGGCCCATTTTCACCTTAATGGTGAACAAACAAAATTGCAGACAGTTTCCAAAAATAATTATTGAATTTCAAATGCACCCACTTAGATCGTCGTGTGTGGAATAACCTCAGAAAGAATAATTGGACCATCTTTTTTTTCGAAAACGACGAACAAGTGGCATTATATGTGGATGGTTTTCAATAATTGAAAAGTTTTTAAGGCCAGATGAAAACAACTATCCAGAATTACGATTCCAACAATATGGAGCTCACACAGCTCGTCGATTAATGACTTTCCTGAGGGAAATTTTTTGTGATAGAATAAAATCGCGTTTTTATGATTTTTACTAGCCACCGCGTTTGCCCGACTTTACGGCTCCAGTTTTTTTTTCATGGGGCTACGTTTGGTGTATGCAAATAAGCCAAGAGCCATACAACAGCTTAAGGCCAATATTTGAGAAGAAGTGAAGGCCTAGGACCTGAAATTCTAAGGAAAGAAATGACAAACATTCTGGAAAGACCAAATCAAGTTGAGGCAAACAATGGGCATCATTTGAGAGATATAATTTTAAAAATATAATGTGAACATTTTTCAAAACCATAATTCTAAACTTTAACTGACGCCAAGGTTAAATAAAATCAGAAAGAAAAATGTTATTCATCAAATAAATCTGAACGTTTTTATGCGCCACCCTGTACATAGATGCAAGCCAAAAGTCCTTCATTCTGAGAGTGAAAACTTTCACAGTGGCGATCGTTGACAAATTCGGAGCTCGATAGTTGAATATCAGCTGTATACTTCAGAAAAAAAAATTAAAAATGGAGCATAAATAAGATCCGAGTAGCAAGAGACAAGAGAGAACCCCTGAGCGTTCGCCATTGCGCCGTTCATAAACGCCAACAACATATTTAACCAGCATCGCTAAACCATCAATGAAGATCATTCTTAGACCCTTGTTACGATGGTGAGTGCGTGCAGTGGAATAAGGTTGTAGAAAAGGTGCACCTTAACCCGGACCGCAGGCTTTTAGAAACTGTAATTGAAATCAAGATCAAAAAACCAGATTGTAAGAGTTATATTGCAAAGATACAAACTGTATTGAGTCAATGGAGAAGCCATTTCCCCCGTTATTTTGAAGAGGTTAACATGCTGCGTGTGTCATCATTTACCAATCGCGAATGGAAGATTTCATGTAAGATGACTGAGTTCTCAACTCCATCCACCCCATTATCAGAAAAGGCCATCCTATGCTTCAAATGATCATGAGAAATTTTTCTGCCACACTTTAAATAGCACGTGTCAGTGTGGCTTCCAACCTGGCAGATCAACGATCGACAAAATTTTAATTTTACAATGAGTTGCAATTCAAGACTTATAGTACAACCCCATCATCGACTCCAAAGCCGCATACGATTGAATTTCTCATCTTGAGCTCTCGGCGATGGTCGAAGTCAAGATCACGACAAGCTGAACAAGCATTGCCACATAACGTTGGAAAAACAAGGGGCGCAATGTACGATTCAGAGACTGTTCCTTCGAACTATTCCAAACATGTACCGAACTGTGGCAAGGAGATCTGGTGTGTGTATGGAAGGTGTCCAGCTTCTGAGATATGAATGTAACATCGATATCATCGGTCGTGCCCAACGCATGGTGGAATGGAGAAGCGAAACGTGGGGCTCTTAAGTAATTGGGGACAAATATGTGAAACGAGTGTCCACCTTCTAGAAAAACACGTCTCGATTTAAAACACTTATTTCGAGGTGGTAAAGGATTGTAACTGCCTTGGAGTTAATATCAAATCCAATATAGTCGGTAGATAGTGTTCAAAATTCTCAAGTTAGGAGACAAAATGCATGCGATCCTGCCAGTTTTGCTATATAAAGTGTTTTGTTGGATGAAAAGCAGGAACACAGAACAGATATTGCGCAATGAACGCGTTGAGTTCTAAAAAATGCGGATGAAGTCCAAAAAGCCAAGCAACATGTTGTGCAATGTACTATATTTTAAAGTTGGAATCATAGTTTTGTACTTCGAGGCGTCAAGGAAGTCCACTGTAAGTTTGAAGCCTTCGTGGATGCCGCTTGCTCTTCCCAACCGAAAGCACCGTGCACTGGGTCGATGTAAGTGTCAGATTACCATCATCATTTCGAATACATAACTAAAACAAGCTCCTCAAGATCTTCTTATCTGGTTGCAGATGAGCCCAAATCCTGTTGAGCGTAGACAAATTGTCATCTGTTCACTGCGAATGACCATAAGTTGGAGTATTTAAATGACTGCCAAAATCAGGATGGATTTAACAACAATTTTCCGCGATATTCCTACCGCTTTTGTAGTGATCAAACAGTCGATCTTCAGCATCGGATGAACATCCTAAGTCCCCAATAACATCATTGACGTTTTCATATGATTTTGGTTTGCTTCCGAAAATAATTAAACCATATTTGAGATTCCTCCGTTTCACAGAAGAAAAAAAATGATTATCCCCAACACAAACCATTCATCTCCAAGTCTGGGGCAGACCCTTCCGATGGAAGAAGAAAATTCACGTTGTGGAAGACCCGGATCAAATTTAAACCAAAAAACAGATGGCCCAATACGTTGAGACTGCTGCTGTCAATGGCAATGATGATTGACAAGTTGTTCCATGGTAAGAAGTGTCAACTGCG
Organism: Orthonevra nobilis; assembly: GCA_963555765.1. NCBI lineage: Eukaryota > Metazoa > Arthropoda > Insecta > Diptera > Syrphidae > Orthonevra > Orthonevra nobilis. Next base: position 5,533,604 of record OY743227.1, read on the forward strand.
ATGTGCCACGTGTAGTTTTCCAACTTGTCACTTTACATTGTGATGTCGATTTCGGATAAAATTATTCATTTGACTTGGAGGGATTAAGGGTTTGAATGCCTGGGCGAATGATTAATTGATGTGGTGTTATAAATGAAAATTTAATGACTAACCTTTTGGAGACCCACACGCATTTATTAAGAGCGAAAAATTAAAAGCTGTCAAATGTCACAACAGATTGGGACATTTGTCATGACAATCATTCCATTACAAGGCAGATGCAAAGCGGGAAAATTACTTCAATGCTTTTGCATATAAAGACATGAAGATCCAGAAGACAGCGATGAAGCAATCTGCTCCAAAAAGGAATTTTGATATGGAATCCGGAGTATCTCGGAATGGAGTTCTGAATCTGGTTAAAAATGTTATCCTTTGCAACCAGTTCCATATTGACAGCATTGTACTGTGGAGGCTTTCAGCAGGCAACTCATTGCCAGGATTAATGTGATCTGCTGATTGACTCTAATTCGACCCATGCTTGAACAAATTTAGGTCTCATGAGGTTCACCGTTGGCGGACTTGGGTTTCATGTTTTGTTACTTGTTTTTACTTCAGTAGAACTTCAGAGTATCCAAATGGAGTTGGTAAGCTGATCGGAAGGCACATTTCGAAAATTGAATTTGAATTCTACAAGAGTTGTTCCTCCACTTCGATTTTAAATTGGTGATTAAGGATATAGAAACGGCTCTGTTGAACGTCCACATTGCCCGTAAAAGGGTGAACAGCTGACTGAGCAACAACGGAGACGCCGACCATAGCTCAGTAAAATGGTCCCATTCAGCCACAAGAAAGTTGCGACTGGGGATCATCAATTCGGCGTTTTATGCAAACACAAAACCCTGGTTAAGAACACTCTTAGTAGATTAAAAAACCGAAACGAATCGGGACACGAAGAAAGAGAAATTAAAACGTAAGCAAAAAAAATATCACGGAGACAAGATTCCTCCAAAACGCCTCAAGAAAAACCCTTAACAACCGCGCAGTTTTTAAGCAGTCGAGTTTATTAACTTTTTAGACCGTTCTTCCTGTTCTAAGGTCAAGATCTATTTATTGAGTCGATTGTTTTTTTAATACTATGAGGTCATTAATCCCTGGAGGATCTGCACCTTGGGAAAAAGCTGGTTTAAATCCTTCTCGGTCTATTGCATACTGCTTCCAGATGGATAAACTAATCTTCCAGCCACCAGAGCTGCGATTCGAAGATACTCTCAGCTGGAGCATTTCTGTCCGTCCTTGAAGTCCTTGGATATTTGATTCCTTGATTTGATCCAGATCCTTGCACAGCTCGTAGTCTTCGCAGTTGTACCTCATCGCTTTTCACCTGCTAGAGCCTAAAATCTGTCCAACATTCGATTCCGTATATAAAAAAGTGGACAATGCGAATTTTAGTCACACACGAAGGGTTCCGCAGAGCCCAACAGTAAACAACATTTTCAACTGCTCCCTGAAACGGCTTAGTTGCCTAGTTTTTAGTGTAAAATTGAGTTGCGATATCAAAGAACACTTTTTTTTTGTTTTGTATGGGCACCTTCTTTATTTATAACTTTAAAAATTTTTTATCATTTATTGCATAGAAAAAGATTCGGTTAATACGGTTGAGAAGATAAATGTTGTTGGCACACTTTGAGTACGGAACCTTAAAACCCTAAAAAAAAAGGCGCAATATTGATTGAGCATGATTTTGTCATTCGTTAGGAATTTGTGATCCTAGTTGTTTAAAAAAAATCAAACGACAGCGCATCTCCTTGCAAGTTCTGTAAAGGTTTTCCTTAATTTGTCCAGAAACTTTTTGACGGCAGTGTATGCTCATATGCCAAATCTTGAAGCTCCTACGGCAACTATATATTCTATCGATAAGCAGGTGATTTGCAACCCAATTATGGTCAATGGCCAAATTAAAAGGATTTACGTTTGAGGCCCCTGGCAGGAATTACAACTCTATTTCCGCGCAATCCACGTAGAGCCATCCTTTCTTCTCTAATTGAAAATTAAGTTATTTATTGGCGAATCCTTTGCCTATACATATATTCCAAAATACCGACACACCGAAACCCCTTTCGATAAATCCTCTCAATAATTATTTACAAGAATTGAAGTCGTTCGCTTTTTAAGCGCCCCCAACGAACTTCTGCTAAAAAAGGGTCCTTTAACTGTTTTTTAACTGTATCACAAACAATTGGCAAGCAAAAGCGATTTCCGATTCGTAAAACGAAGAAGGAATTAAAGGGAAATCCCACGATTTTTCCTCCTCCTTGAAGGTGGTTTACTAAGTTGCTGTGTTCGATTTTGTACGAAAACGCTATTTTAAAAACTGTTTACGTGGTTATTGTTGTTTTGGGAAAAGGCAAGGAAAATGCCTTGGCCTAGAAATCATAGGAGGGCGTCGCTCCGTCTGGTAGGAGATAAAGAAGGAACGGTGAATCTTTTATGGGGAAAATTAATTTTTGCAAATAAACCGAACCTCATTACGGAGCATTATGGAAACGTAAACGACAGGAAAGTAAACAGGCTTAAGGACCAACACCGACCTTCTATTTTGCTCGGGGTTAGGGATATATATGAATTTATATTTTTTTCGTCCTGTAGTAACAGTTCGAGTTGATTAACAGGAGTGGAAATGAAAATGTAAATTATTAAGGCCCGAATAATGCGCCGTGTTGCGCAGAAAGTTTACGAAGAAAACGAGTTTGAATATGTTTTTAATTGATTTCGATATCCTTGGGGAATTTTGTACTCGCACAAAAGTAATTCCCCAAACATAAAAGTGTAAACCAATCAAAATGCCGCTTCGATAGCAGCTTGCTGTAATAGACGACGATGGATCGGAATGGTGTTTGCGCGTTGATCGTTTGGCGGCATGAGGAGTCAATCCTGTCTATCTTTTATACTCGTACAATGATGTGTCCCATGTGCACTTATGCATACGTACATCAGAGTAAAATTGGAACCCAGGGAGCCCGATGATGACTGATTGAAATATAAAAATGTAAATCGTTGGACGAGAATTCCAAAAAAAAAAAAAAAAAATTGGCGCCCGACAAAGGACTCCAGACGAATCAATCAAATACCACTGGACCTCATGGCACATGCGAACTACACTCAGTGGAATTGCGTTGATTTATTTTTTTAATTCATCAAACAAATTGTCAAATGATTAAGAAGAGGCACGTGTGCTGGACACATCACAGTCACAGCCCTTTCCATCGAGTCCCCAGCTTGACTGCATTATTGATTTGTAAATGCAACGAATCGGCTGTCTGACAGATGGATGCATCCACAGGGATTGTTATTTATATATGATTCCACTGCGTCCCTTGGGAGTCATTGAAATGAGACGATTATGACGTGGAAAGTTGAGCCTGCATTCGCGCCAAGGGAAGGTCAATCGATTATTTTCAAATAAAACGATACAAGCGCCATGGGATGAGCAAAACGAAAGAAATCTAATTGCAAAACACAGAATCATACAAAAGGACGAAATGCAAGCTACGAAATGGAATCTTAGCCGGCAACCTAAGGATGAGTCCCCACCAGATGTAGGTCACACAGTATCGTTATGACAGATGAAATTAAACAAAAACATTTTTATTGGCAGCAGCAGTCACTGACGCTGACTGTTCGGGATGCTCGGCGGATGCCATTGAAACACGAGTGGATGCAATTGAAAAATGTATGTCTTCCGACCTAAAAGTTCGACGATCGATTTAGATCCTAGTTTTTTCTGTGGTGCTATTAGCTCCAAGCTGGTACTTTGCACGGGTGAATATCCTGCCGCGAAAGAGGATGGAATTGCAATGAATGCAGTTTCTATAGGATTGTCTGTGCCTGATGAATGATGCCGACTGGTTCTGGTTATAGATATCATGCATTGTACTTGTACTCTCATCAGATGTAGGCTCATAGACAATGGTTGGTGTACTTCTTTTTTTTTTATTACGGCAGATCTCGTTTAATCCGTGAATGAGAGTATGTTGAGGATTAGAAATTGATGTGGTAGACATGGTACTTGCATGAGCGGCTATTTTTTTCCATGTGACTGGAATTTTCATTAAATTTTGGTGTGCCGATGGAATGACATCGTCCAGTGAAGTCTTTGTAATATGGAAACGAAACGAGCTCCATGATTTGAGTGCTTGCCGAGAGAGAGAGTACCACTAAGTTCTGTGATTATGAGTTTTGTCTGGCTTCGAAGATATAAAAAGGACGATGTTACGAGAGGCTTGTAGTGTTTAAAGAGCTTCTGTTGTATCTGCAATGATATGTATAGATTTTTTGATTCTAATATGCGCCAAATTCTAGAAAAGACAAACGATTCAAGTCGATAGTCATCATCAGTTCGTGGACTTCAAAGACGGTTAGCATTTTTCACGCTGGACTAGTCGGTTGATCCAATAATGTCGCTTTGAAAATTTATATCAGAAGGTGATCGTGATCTCTCGACCGATCGTCTCGCCAAAAATACCTTACAACCTTCCGTCCAGTTTCAACCATGAATTTTCAACCAAATGCCAAATTTGATCGACGATCATGTGGGCTGACGTCGCGAGGACTGTACCTATTGTAGTTACGAGGTCCTACAAAGCAGCCTTCAGAGTCTCTATTTCATGGCCTGATGTGGTCGTTCACATTCCTATTCCTTTCCGAAAAGAACATTTTGTAAGTCATTTTCTTCACGACCAAGGAACATACTCAACTTCTGGTATTACGTCATTTCATTTCTGAAACTCACAAGTGCGAGTCGGACACACGCAACCAAGTTTCCGTACAAACTTGTAGGTATGTAAATAGTTTATCCATCACGCGAATTAAGCCTCGTAGACTTTTCCCGCTTTTGTTTATATGCGAGCTTCAAAATATGCGTCAAAAAGGAGTTGGTGACAGACTGACGGACAACGAAGTGATCCTATAAATTCATGTTTTTGCTTTTGAGATGCGGAACCCTTGCCTATCTCTCACCATGCGGACCCGTATAAGGCAATGTGCACAATGAGTATTTGAATGGTTCGAAACTCAGATGTATGTATATTTGCTACAATTACTCTGACTTATTTGCTTTCACTCAATTCGCAGTATTTTATTCGGCATTACATGACAGTTGAAAGGTAACTTTGTTTTCACAACATCCTCCATAAATCGAATAACATTAATTTCCACATCTCGATTAGCTTATCCGAATGTGAGGAAATTAACAAATTTATATTGAAGTTTCAACTGTAAAGCACAAAATGACACGTAATGCATCCTTCGGCTTACACATGTAACATTTCATCAGCGACATCATCGTTAAGCCACCAGCATCCTTTGCATCCCTCTGCTTTCAGTCAATAATACAATTTGTGCATTTGTGTGTGCGCCTCGAAATGAAAGGTGTCAACAGAATTTCCACTCAATAACTTACCGAACGTTCTCACGATTAACTTGTGTGTGTGTGTGCATGTGTACACCTCCTGTGACAACATATCCTCGAAGTGATAAGATTTCATTACAATATCCTAGCGGCACAGAATTGCAATTCAGACGCGTTCTCTGAAAACTAATCCCACAATCATTTGATTAATTTAAATATGCTGTGATGTGAATTCCGCGGGAACACACAAGCTCGAACACACACACACACACCGACACATTGGAATCCTTTCTTCATTAGTAATCATCGTACGGATGCATTTACGCGCAAAGTTTAGCTAAATGGAAATGTGAATCCTTACAACTCACTTACAGTACACCACATTCGACACAGACTCACACTCAACGAATGTGAATAAATATTCAATCAGGATGAATGCAGATAAAATGCGGGCTGAGGGTAGTGGAGGTGTCTCCTCAATGGTGATAACGACTATTCTGTTACACATGTAAGAACGTCTAGGTCCTTGTTATTTGTCTCTCCTACTTCATACTATAAACCATTGTGTCGTCTATCAAATCCAATTAATTCTGGAAAACCTTTCTTTTTTTTTCTCGCTCCCTGCTCCTTCAGCTCCTTGGTTTTTTATTCTAGTCAATTCCTCTTTGAAAAATCAGGATTCGGAATGGGTGACGAGAAATCCATTCTAATTAAACGTGCATTGTCTGGAGAGCCTGACGCAAAACCAATAACAAACAAGGATGTGATTTACATATGCAGGAAGAAAATACGAAAAACTTGTGAATGGAAATGGATATTTCGAGGGTCCTTTTTTTCCGGTTATATTTTACTCGTTTCCAGAGTATCGATCGCATCAGGATAACTTTGATTTAATCAATGTTTCCCACACGTTTTTTGTTTGCTTACTCCTCCCACGATTCGCAGTGATTTGAACTTTTCTTTTGGCTTCTTGTTTCACTTTCGAATTGTTATCCTTACGATGGGATTCCGATTCCAGACAGTCGATGTCGTCGTCGTCTCAGTGTCTGCTCAGATTTTCTTGATTATTCCGAGCGTAAACGTTTTTTTTTTTTTTTTGTATATCTATTAAACCAATGGTATGAAATTAATAGACAATAAAAAGGACGACAGTAAATAAGAAAAAAAAGGACTCTTCTTTAAAATGAAAATCGAATGACATTAACAAAAAAAAAAATACACCTCTTGAGCTATGATGACAGCTGCAGTTCACTTCTGCCTTAAGAAAATTAGCTATTTTTTTGTCGTACTGCTTCTTTACTCATTGTTAAGGATAATGAAAAGAAAAGGTCCTCCTGCGAACAATAGAAGAGATAATAGTGCACAAATTGCAAAGCGAACGACAACTTAGGGGACAGTTTTTGTGTCATAGAATGGGCAATGGAGGTGCTCTTCAGATGCGCGTGCATTTCCTTTTTGTTTTTTAATCCTAACACAGCAGGAGCTTCTACAGATCCTTTTAACGAGAAAATTAAAATAATAACAGTAATCCAGTGATGAAAAGAATACCTACTAAGTATATGGGAGTGGGTAATGTAAAATGCTGACATTCCGGTCATTGTCAACGAATAACAAGAAGACTTTTCTTTTCGAGTGATTAGTGTGTACTAAACCGTGTCCTTTTGGGAAAACATGTCTGGTACTACTGTTCAAGTTGTCTTTTGTTTTGCGCATCATATTGCAAGTAAAATATTTTATCAATTATTTGTTTTCGAAATGGAATTCTGGAGCTTGTTCAATTCAAAAATATCTTAAAGCATTAACGACCCCATTCGTCTCTGGCATCGGCTGGAGTTTACATTATTCCCCAAACTCCATGGCAATGTTAACGAGATTCGAATGTTCCATGTCATCAGCAGCTGGGAGAAAACATGCTGGAATGCTCATGCACTGCAAGTGATGTTGCAACAGCTTCTTTATCTGCTTTAGACATAGGACTCGTGCCGGCAATCAATGTGCTGATACACACATACAACCGACCGACAATGACAAGGGAAGGCGTCGACATTGAAGGCTCCACTTGCAGACGACAAACGCACGTCTGGCAGTGACAATGTTATGACGGACATGGTTTTGTTTTTCACGCCGAGTGCAATTAAACACTAAAGTGAATATCAATAGGGGATAGAAAAGGATAAATTGCATTATCGCAATTTGTGAGACGTTTTAAGCTTGACAAACAAAAAATCAAAAACAAAAAAAAACACTTGAACGCATACAAATTTGGGAAAAGAATGCAAAAAAGCGGACAAGTGTGACGCTGACACGCAAACATAATTTTTTTTCTTATAGCTGCATTTTAAAAACTTGTTTTTGAATGGTCCCTTTTATATTTTTTTCTATAGGAAGTAAAATTTGGAAGTATCTGCATATGACGGTTCCGGAGATACAACCCTGTAAAAGATGAACGAACGAACTGACGGACAGCAGATATTTAGTAATAGGATTCTGTTATCACACTTTAGGTACGGAACCCTAAAATTTTAAAGAAAAAACTTCTCCTCTTGGAAAACGTTCACCACAGTGTGGTCATCAAATTCACTGCCAGGTTTGACATCGCTGAATCGCTTAATGATGTTGAGGATCGCTTCACGCATTGGTAGAAGACTGCCTCTATGACAAATGTCTGAAGGACAATCCTTTATCGAAAAACGCACACTACAGAAAAGATTGGGGCCGAAAGTGAGAGTGTTGAAGAAGATCCAAATCCTTTGACGTCCCAACGAGCAGTGCATTTGGGTTTATTTACCTTTTGCATTTGCATCTACACCATTACGGAGCTTGAATATAACGATGAGTCTCAGTTTTTTCATTCGCTTGACGCGTTAGCAAACCAAATTGCACATCTTACAACACGATCCGCTCTGGCATTACTGCAGGGAAATTTCTTGAACGCTTTGCGATGGTTTGCGGAATCGAAAACGAAAGCTACTGATAGTGAGTACATGAACCCGATAGACTTAGTGCACCAAAGGCCTCAACCACTGATCATCAGTCGTTTACAAGGTCTAAATGTCGTAGGAATTGAATCCGAATGACCACCCGCTTCGTTATCGTTTCTATTCATGGGCCTTAAAGCCACTCAAATTTGACAAGAATTTTGCTGAAAAATTATGACTTCAGATGATACGCATTTCCATTTCGGCGGCTTCAAAAAATGCAAAAATTTGCAGATTCGGGGCTCGAAAATCTAGTACCTAAAGAAGCCTATCGATCCTGATTGCATGACTGTTTTGGGTGGTTTTTGGAGTGCCGGCATAATTGTGTTTTTTTTCTTTCCAAAGAATAGCACTACCGAGGCATGTTAACCCATTTTTTTTTCACCCTGGGCGAAGTATGTTTATTTATTGTACACACCGTGCACAGTATAAATCCTTGCCTTGCAGCAACAGCACAGACCAATCTATAGTCAGTAAGCATAGTACAGTCCTAACAAAGTGTCGAGAGGATTTTATATAACTTATTCGGTTCTAGAACGGGTGCCAGTCTGACTGACTAAGAAAAAGCCTTTCATGCCACAGGGTCAGAGAGCTCTTCTATAAAAAAAAGGCTTGCTGCAGATTGAGAACGCTCTCAGTTGTTATATTTAAAGTCGCTCCACCCTCATAGAATACCTGCATGATACGCCTTTTTGGCCATTGGAATGTAAGCAGTCCACTTTCCACCGATCCCAAAGGTTTCTAGTTTTTCCTCTGACATAATTTCCAGACAAGCCTTCATTCCTACGTATGCGTATGCCATATAAAGTGAAATAACAGCAGGTGTGACCCATTTTGACCCAGCTGGAGGGAAATTAATAAAAAAAAATGTCCCTTCATTCACTCATTTTGTTTCAATTAGGATACAAAAAAAAATCTTCAAGGGGACACCAAATGTCCGTGAAGCTATCCAATCCTTTGGTAAAATATGTCCGTTGGCCTCTCTCTTTACGACAGACTAACCCGACCTTTCCCGAGGCGCAAATAACTAAATGTCCTGCGAAATTGACGCGATAAATAGAAAAAAGTAAAATCTCTTTTTTTTTTTTTTGTTTTTTTCTCATCCTTGGATGCTCCTTTGAGCCTGTGTGGAGCAAGTAAATTTTCAAATGTCCCTGAGATCATTAATCCTAATCGTTGTCGGTCGCATCCTTTTCTGTTTTTATTTATGACTTTGGTGTCGCCTCTCGATTTGACTTTGAAATTTCGAACCAACCAAGGAGATCCTTTTTTTTTGTTTTTTTTTTTTTTTGCGAAAAAGAAAACCTTCTCTTTGGGCGGCAAGTCAGTCGAACGTAAGACATGAAGGGTGGGAAATTTTTCAATGGGTCGCCTGACATAATGCGTTTCGTTTTGGTTTTATTTTTTCGGTTATTTGCGGCCCCTCGAGGTGGGTCAGTGTTTTAGTTCGCCATCTACCCAAACAGCCTATCATCGACTTATTTAAGTAAAAAGGTCCCCCGGCCTCATAGTCCATCATTATTTTCCTTCTAGCAGGATCTTCTTGCTGGCAAAAAAATAAAAAAATATTCATTTCCTTCGTGGAAGAGAAAATTTAAAATTAATCTTAATTACCAAAAGGTTGAGTTGGCCTCTTTCTTGAGCCTTCTCCTTATGGTTTATTTTTTTGTACTTGTTTTTTTTTTTGAGTTGGTCCAATTTAAGAATATGTTGAGGCGGCTTGGAGAGTGTAGTGAAGTGATGGATTGCCTTGTTTATAAAATTTGAACTTTTGGTTAAGGATATGGAATCCTTTTTTTCATGTTGGGTTTTTTTTGTTTCGGAAACTTTTATCCTAAAAGGAACAAATTGAAAATGAAAAAAAAACAAACATCAGCTAGAGGCAGTATGTGGGAGTCTTACGAGATGAGTAGGAGGAGGAGGAGAAGAAAGCGTGTTGCGAACTCTTAGACCAAGTTATGGAAACATTTTGAGATTCTTAGATCAGATTTCGGGGGTAGATTGTGAAATTAAGTTGAAGGATTCTCTAGTTTTATTATGAGGATGAAAATGAGCTATTTTTGGGGCTTGTTTTTTAATCCTACAGTTTGGGAATTAATTTTTCAATAAATTCTCGCTCGAAAGAGGAATTTGGAATGCAACAAACAAAAAAAAGTTCTGATGAGAAACTTTTTCCATTTTTATTTGTTAGTTGATTGAAGGATTGAATTCCTTAAAAGTTTGTTTTATATTCAGCCTGACCTCGAGTCTATTTGTGTCGCTGATTGAGAATGGGCTAACTTATTGTTCGGGCTACTTGGAAAAATATGTTTGGAATTTTTGGGAGAGACATCTGTTGATTTTGTTGTGAATCATTTATTATTACTGACCTTATACGTTCAAAAAAAAATTGCAGAAGCTCAACTTACGCTTGCAAAATTGCTTCCAAAGTTGATGCTCTATGGCGGGAGCAGCTCAAATTCTTAGACGGAAAATTTGGTTGAAACTCTCTCGAATGGAGCTACATTCCATAGTAACAATCATTAGAAAATATTGAAAGTTGTATTTTATAGCATTTCAAAAGGAATCAAAGATATGGCCCAACCTATAGATTTTTAAGACCTTCTATAGATAATTTAATTCGCTACTCAGATTATCGGAGCATGAAGAAACAATCTTTGAAACGTCGAATCGTAATCATTCTTAAGGGACTACGACTACCCTAATTCATTTTTCACAGAGAACAAACCGAAGAGGATAAGTAGAAGAATTTAAAGATTTCAATTCGTTCATGGGAAGACTCACAAAAATTTTATAACGACTTACTTGCATTCACTTAATTCGCAGTTTATTTTTCAACATAAGTTTATGATATAAAAAGTTGTGTTTTGGAATGAGTTGAGCTTACGATATTTTGACGACAGGAACAAAGATTTCCAGCATGGACAGTCGCTGAAGTTTTCATTACAGTCTGGTCACAAACTTGGTCAGACTTTTATCACTAGTCGACCCCTCGAGTAATAACGTCGTTAAATTAATCCCATTGAAAGGCAGCACCATCTGTATCTACTTAGCCATTGCTAAATAAGCTCTTTTTACATGACTTTTTTTGAGAACTCTGCTCTTCTCGGAAGCCCTTTAGTTGTTTGTTAAGCTCATCAGTTTTGGTGATTCTATCACGAGTTTTTTTTGCTAAGCTAAAGTAAAAGAGGCGAGTTATCTAAGCAATGCTTTTTTTTGGTCTACTTTCGTGCCAGTTAAATGCTGCCTTTCGAGTAGCCAGTACTTGTTTAAAAGATGTTGTAAAAGGAGAGTTTCAAAGCGTAACTTCGCATCATAATCCTCTGCAAACACTTCACTCAGCGATATTCCAACGTTTCGGCCCTTTTGAAAAATATAATTTGTCGAAATCTGCAGATTATTAGTTCTGCACTCGTTCGTAAAAGGGTGATTCAAGACGAAGCTCGTGGTCATAAAAGTCCATCGAAATTCATAATAACGAAATGATCGTGGCAGATGCGTTTAGTTTCAAACAAGAAACGAGACAATGCAGAACAAAAATCCAAAGCAAACGTTCATCAGGGAAACGCCATGCTTTAAGTGCAGTCCGATTTGAAGATTATCATTTTTTTTCATGTCGAAACGAGAAAACAAACAGTCAATTCTTGTGTCTATTGCCAGCTGTTAGACGGTTGGAGCTTCGTTCACGACACTGCGCAGAGATTTAAGACTTTTCGCATTAATTTTTTTTTTGCATTCATTCGATTCGCGGTATTTTGTTCACTCATTAACGTCGTGCTACCAAGTGTAGTTTAGTAGTTGTGAAAATTTTTAAAAATGATATGAGTGTCATAACTTCACAAAGAGTCATATTACATCAGTTTCTCCATGAAATGAAATATAAACTAAGAAAAAAAATTTAAGGACTTTATCAACTGATCCATTCACTTAACCGGCTGCATCACCCAGCCACTGAGTCAGGCATACTGCATGAATTAAAATACATTAAAAAACGATCGGTGGTAAATTCGTACTAAAATTTTAGAGCCCAACTATATTGTTGCTAGCTAAGTGGTCCTTGATAAGCCTTCAAAATTTTTATGGAGCTGTGAACTAATATTCCTGGAAGGCCTTCTGTTTTCTTTTTCAAATTCCCAATATTCGCATCGAATTTCGAACAATCAACAACCGATCAAAACACCTACATCCTACAAATTTCAACACCCCAAACCTTCACACGCATCTCTAGTGAAACCTTCTCACCTGCACAGCACACCAATCGGATTGCATCTGGATCGCATAATTTCCAGATCGTTTTTAGCTATGCGCACAATGAACTCCAATCCCGCATTGATCACATTGTTATCTGTCTGGCGATTTAAATCCATCCTGACATCTACAAGTACTGACAAATTGAAAGTATGGCACAAAAGGAATCTTCCATATCCAGCCATACAGGATCAAAATAAAATGCCGAACGACCTACATTTTACCGAATTTCTTTTCTACATTCTACCTGAGGGCAAAGAGGATAAACATTTAATTCAATAAATAAAAATTTCGCAAATCCAATTTTGTCAAGTGTGTTGTCCTTTCGGCTTGCCTATGCAAACATAGCATACCGCCACACAAAGGACACAAAAATGAAAAATAAATAATAGAATTGAAATGTAGAAATGTCCTTAAATGACAATGGCATAGTATAATGCAAACATTTTCATGTTTATGCATAGAAAGGACATAGGCCACTTGAAGGACCTAAAGAGGGAGTTTTTTTCCTGATGAAATCAATTCATTTTCAATAATTTTTTTTTTTTGGTAAAAAGGAAGGAGAAACTGAAACTCATTGTAGAGTTTAAGTGGAAAATGAGAATGAAACAAACCGAACGATCGAAACGAACAAGAGTCCTTTGATAATAATGTATAGTACAAGGGAATAATTTTTACTTTATTCTTCTTTTCGCTCGTTTATTGAATCGTCTAGGATGTAAAGAGGAAAAGAACCAGAACAGCTAGCGTAATAACAAAAGTATGCACTCGTGTGTAAAATTTGTAAAATAGAAAACTCCTCCGCCCCATTGTTCTGGTTGATCCTTTTCTTTTTTATTTATTTATTCCCTTATTCCTTATGCCTGCTGCCCTGTTGTACTCTTTTTGGGCAATCATTTTGTAAATTCAATTAAATTTTATTTAAAAAATCATCGAAGAAGAAGATGGAGGAGAAAACAAAATAAGGAAATGTTTTATTAGTGTCGAACGAGACGCAGACCTTTTTCTGGGCATTCAATTTGAAAGTGGCCAGCTAGCCTTTGCTTACGATTGTTTCGAAGACAAACAATGCAATCCTCAAATGGATTCTGTTGATGGACTGACTTGACGAGAACAACCCAACCCAAGGATCAATAGTGTGCGCCTAGGCTTTTCATAAAAACAACTCAAGCAAATGATAAGTCAATGCGGGGAGCGACTTTGTCCTTAATTTCCATTTTAAGTGGTCAATTCTTCAAATACTTCATTCGTGTGCAGAGGATCTGTATGATGGTACTTGGCCATGGCCGCCATCTGCAGCCAAAGATATCATTGACAAAGGCGACCACAACAGAATGATGTACGAGAATATATATATATTTTTTTGCTTATTCAAAGCAGATACGAACGAACGAGAGAGTATGAATATGCGAGCCTCGTAAAAAGGATAATGCTCCTTAAGTAATGGCCATGAGCAATTGAAAAAGGAGTTGGCTTGGCTTGGCACAAAGCAAAAAGCAAAGTTAGGGGCCACTGTACAACAAGGATAAGCGCAAAAAAGTCAATTTACCGTGAAGCAAATAAATTACAATTATCCTTGTGAGATATAAAAATATTTATTTTTCGGTTCTTGTAAATATCTTTGCTTTTGTAGGTACATCCTCCGGAGAACCTTCTTCCAAGTTTTCGTCTCGCTGTTCATCTTTAACGTTATCTATTTATTTTCTTATTTTTTGTGGTTTTGCGGTTCTTAACTTTCCTCCCGTTGAATTCACTCCATTTGAGTTTCATGCAAGAAATATCCTTCAATGGGAATAATTTAAATTTTTCCTCGGGTGGGTGGGAATACCGAACTTCTTCGCGCCAATGTATACTTGAGTTTTCGCCCCTCAACCGCAAGAAGTCATTGCACCTTGCAGCTCCACAGTTCTGGTGAAGTGAAATTATGGCCCATTCAGGTAAAATTATTGGCTCGCTTTTTGAGTGTGTTTTTCGTATGTGGGAAGGATATTCAGGGAGATGAATGCATGAGTATACATATGAAAGACGAAAGGATACATATATTTGATGTGCAGTGAACTGTGAATAGGTCATCGTTTTGGTGAAGTTTTCCTACTTAGAATTGTATTCATTGGATCGCTAGCGTGTATGTGATTGCACTCACCTGTGTCCTTTTTTTATGGCAGTTCACTGCTCTTGTGAAACTTTGTTTTTGGCAATTCAAATTTTGTATATTTATCAATGCAGATGCGATGGTTATGGTCTTGTATGTTCCACACACGCGAACTTAATTTTGAATTTATTTGAAGGAAAATAATTTTGAGTAGCACTACGGTGACTTTTTGTTTAGAGCTATTCAAACTTTAGGCTAGAGAGCCTGACCGAAAATGTGAATGGTTTAATGTCAATGGGAACACATCGGATTGCAAGATTGCCGAAAATTCGGCTGAATGGAGCATTTTAATAGCCTTAAAGGACTATCGCAAGATCCGGGAATAAACGAAATAATGGATTGGTTTACAAAAAAAAAATGAAAAAATGACATTCATATGCTGACTCAAAGAAAGGAAGCTATTTGAATGGAACGAGCTGAAGGGAAGTTTAGATTTTATTGAAAAATAGCTTCATCACAACAGAAGGCTCTGTTTTCTTTTTTGTTTTTTTCAAGAAAAAGATGCAAAGAGTGGTTTCACTTTTCGGGAAGACTTGCCATCAAATCACCAGTGCTTTTGCTAAGCACCCCTACTGCAGACTGAAGGTCCTGAACAATTTTGCGTAAAGTGAGATAGAAGCTCAAGCGTATCTGCATTATCAATTTTGGGGCAAAAACAGATTACTGAAACAGACGCACTGGCTTCATGAGACCTTACAACACCTTTGGCCTAAAAACTGTACTAAAATATTGCTCGTGATGTTTATTCCACTTTTTATTTTCATTTTTCGAAATTCCAGATCAAAGAATTTCGATTTGAAATAGAAAGAAGTGATACCATCTATTTAGGCCATAAGAAAACCATCTTCGACACATCAAAAAAATTCGGGACATAATTTTTAGGCTTGAGAACATTTTCAACATCGTCTGCATTTTCAACTGCTTTCGGGTAAGCTTTTATAAAAAATGTGAAGAGAAGAGGGCCAAGAACTGAACCTTGTAGAACACCAATAATCCAATGAGTTGGGAAAAAGTATTATTGTAGAAGATTGATTGATTTTCTTGACGATTCAGAAAAATCATTCAACCATTTCTGTTTTCATAATAAAAAAAAGTTGCACAGTGGTTCACCAAGGAATTGGAGATGAACAATAGAGTGAAGAATATCACCATGTCAACATCTTGTTAATTGTCATAATGTTCGAGGTTATATACTTTACTCCATTCTCTTATCTCAGATATGAACTGACTTTTCAACAAGGAATTTTTCTCGCAAAAGTGTTCAGTATCGACTCCGATTTCCTGCTTCTTGTCCACGTAGCAGAACAAGCAGTATTAGTCTTTTATAACGCATGAAATTCGTCTTTAGAGTTAAGACTATTGAACTCATTAAGATCACAAAACCGAAGAAGCAGCGGTTTGACGGGTCATACCTTCAACTACTACTTGGGGATTGGTATAATGGTTTACTTCTTCAAAGCTTCCATGCGTTAATGATTTTTTCTTGCTTCTTCAGGCGTTCACATGAACTTGAAATTGTAGTCATTTACTTCAAGGCTAACATATGGTATTTCACCTCTTATTCGAATGTCGTAAAGGCCTTAATGGAGCTCATGGAGCAACCAATGATGTCTATGTCATTTGCAAAGCTCATCAACTGGACAGGCTATCAGACTCAGGATTTAAGGATCCACACTATAGCGAACCTCGTTGTTGAAACTGGCGATTGCGCACTTTGAGTTTTTCATCGTCAACCACAATTTCGAATTTGGCCATCGCTATGTAGAGCACAGATAAAGAGATTGAAAGAAGATTGGATAAGATTTTATGAGTGACATTGAGCAGAGATAGGACTCAACTGTTGTCGCCTTTCGAATATGGGGTATGTAGAGCTGAACGTCTAGTCATTAGGTATGGCTTCAGTCAACTATAGTTGCTGGATAGTTTGGTACATGTCCCCATCAGAGTCGATAGGTTTGTTAATCTTCAGTTTTTTCTTATAAATAAGCTAATCTTTTTCAAAGTAAAAAGCGATGAACCCTACTTTGACTTGTGTTAATTTGTCAAATGACTTAACAGCTCTCAGTATACGAAAAGCCGATTAAACATTATCTTAATGGTTTTGCCAATAAATACCCCGACAGTACAATGTCTTCTGGTTCGAACAGGGCTTTCATCCACACGATTACACACTCTGATTTCAGTTGCGTCCTGATAAGTACTTGCCTCAAAGGTTCAGGGTAAAGACGCCCGTTTCAGATACCATCTGACCATTCCACTAAGCTGTTGACAATTTTTTTTCCAATTGCTTATCAGAACTTAAGCCAAAGGATCATGTCAAAAAACTTATGGAAAGTCGCCTCGATGACTGATGCTTGTCTAGATAAACGCGTGGTCGCTTTGGCTTTTCCGAGCACATATTTCGAGCTTGTTCATAAGTCTGTTCAGGAAATTCTATCAACATTATCTGCAATGACAGCAGCTCAATTTGATATCAATTTGTATCAAAGACTGTCTATAAAGCTAAAGAGATTAAGACTGAAGCAAGCCCGCTTACAAAAAGGTATAAAGATATTATTGTAAGACGCGAAACAATCAAAACAAATAGTCACTTTAAAAACAATCCTTTGTCTATATTCTATTCATGCATTCACATCAAACAATTTAAAACAGCAATCTCACTGTTCAGTGCTCAATCGCAATTCAACCTCCATCCAAACAATTCAATAAGCTTTCATCACAATTTGAGGATAAATTAAACAATATTGACCCTCGAGTGCAGCCCTATGGCACTCCACTCGGTTTCTTGCTAGACAAGCAAACATAAAATACGCCAAGCATAACCCCCTTTGAAGTTTCAAATTGAAACAATATTCTCTTTAGAATCTCTTAAGCATAAATAAATACTCTCTACCGAACCCAAAAGCCTCCACAAAACGATGCAATATGCCAATCTGCCTCCTTTGTTTTTTTCATTTGGTTGCCAAATAAAATGGCGCAGAAATCCATTTCCCTCGGGTTATTGCAACGTTTTCATTTTTCGCTCGCTTCTTTTTTGTTGTTTTTTTTTTTTTTTTTGATTTTCGAGCTTCATTGTATTTTTTCTATTTTTATTTCGTTACCCTTAACTACACAATAGATTAGAGGGCCACCCCCAGAGGTGTTTTTTTTTTTTGCAAAACCGTTTTCCACGAAAAAAATTCAGCTCGTCGCGTTGCCCTTTCTAGATATCGTGGGTCGCTTTGTATGCTTCCTTTTTTTTTTTGATTTTTTTGGGGGGCCAAAGTCGTCGCCCCTAGCAAACCGACATTGGATTCGGCTGGATTATTGTGTGCACAGTGCGAAGTGTATAAAATTCAGAATCAGTTCCTAATTCTCTACGGGCACCGTGTGTATATAGCCCCCAATCTCACACCTTTTGCTGCTGGTTTACGCGAAAACGTAACAATCGATTCCAGGACCGGTACAGCCTTGTTGTGTCTGAGAGGTGAGCCTGAGCGAGTGTACGTACACACCGGGGGGACCGAACGGTTTCATTTTCATCCAAAGTTCGAGGTTTTATTTTTAACATTTTTCTGTTGTATTTTTTTTTTTGCGTTCTTTTTTTAAATTGAAGCTAGCGAGCCATTTATATCACTTTACGCCAGAGTTTGGTATGCCTTTGGCAATTTTGGGAAAAAGGAATAGACTGTGTGGTCGGTTGGAAGTCCTTTGGTGAATGCACGTTGCATGAGCTTACGTTCATTCCATCGCCAGGATGACGATGGAAGAATAAATTCCACATGGATTGCCGTGAAATCGAGTGCCAACTATCAATATGGGAATCAAACAGAGCATTCAATCCGCGCCATCCGATAGGGGCAGATGAAGATGAAGGACGACAAAGTCATAGTGTTGATGGTTTAACGGCGACGGGAGCTGGATATTACAGCATCATTGGTTTTTCCGTTTGAGAATTGGGAATTCGATGGTGTAACTGAGGCTTGCTCGGCTAATCGGGGCACTAATGAGATTTGAAGTTTGAAATGATTTCAAATGAAACAATTGGAGGTCCTTAAACTCTTCAATGGCTTCAGAAAATGTTGGTCTCAGTTCTTCATACAAAAAGTTACAAAGTACAAAGCTTTTTGAATAAAGTTTTTCAATGCATTTTCACGTAACTGCTAAACTTAATTTCTTACGTAGTTCAAAATTTAAGAAAAATCTAATAGTTGGCGGCCAACTGAGGCCCTTGTTCAAGAAATTTGTCACACATAACTAATCAACGACCTCATCCACAGCATCAATTTCAGACAAAAGAGATTGAGTGAATTTTTGAAAAAAAATAATGTGGCCCCATGACACCGCAAATGTGACGCAAAGTGCTTGCGGATATGCCCAATTGCTATGCCGCATCTGATTGCAACACAAGTTCGACTGCTTAAATCAATTATCTGTCCAGGACGTTCAAACTTTTTTATGTCCAAGAGCAGTATGAATTTTACGAAATGCACCCTCATTTTTTAAAAACCATTTTTCCAACTGTACCGCCGTATATAGTTTATGTATTCAACGACATTATGAAGACCTCCTCACAAAACTATCTTAAAGAGTAATGCGTAACGTTGAAAAGAGTATCGTCCTATATCAATTTGCCTTTTCTGTTAAAGGTTCTTGAAAACTAATGAGCTGGCAAAAATTGGATCACTTAAATACATTCTATCGATAACCATCCAGCCTAGCATGTTGAAGAGTTGAACGATGTTGATAGTTGAACGATTGCAATGCTAAATTTGGTGCAGGATTTACGTACTGAAATCAATAAAAGAAACATAACACATTGGCTTTTGACACAGTCCCGCATAAACAATTTTTGACTTCTGCCTTACTGACTAACAATGCAGGAGTCCCGCAAGGAACAAATCTCGGTCCCTTGTTGTTTACCATATTTAACACTTACTTACCTTCCAATTGGAAGCAAGGCAAAATTCATATGCATGCAGTTGATGCACAAATCCATAAAATTGAGCGAAGTTTAACATGAAAGCTCTCATTGAATGACAATTTGTAAACTTACAAGAACAGAGTTAAAGTTTATATATATTTACCTTAAGCTTGAAGCTTGAAAATAAATTCCATTGTAGGCTTCCATCCGACTGGTTCTGTTCAGAATGGTATGCACAATTCTTATTTACATTTAAGGGCCCAACACTCCCATTTCTGCTCAAATATTGGCCATCAACTATTCAACGATCTTAAGTTTTCTTGCGTAAAACTTTGTTAAAAGAAAGCGCCAAAGAAACAAACAATCGGGTACTATTTAATAGGCTAAATGCACTAGCCAGTGGGAATTTAAAAACTGCGGCATTATTCGACTGTGAAAAATGTTCCTCAGGATAACCATAGTTTGACGGGCTTTATCTCATTGAAACTACATTTCTTAATTGGATGTTTGAGTTTACAATTTATATCAAGAAGCTGCTGTGATGACTCTCACGAATTTGTTTGAGCTCATTCCAATTTTTTTTTTAAATTTGATTGAGAAGCTAAATCCCACAGTTGTATTCTGTTGGTCCATAAGATGTAGTGTAGGACCAAAAACATTACCTTGAGGTACTCCGTATAGATTTTGAGGGGTACGATTTGAATCTCTTAACATATTTTATAGCATACATTTTTTGCCGAGATGAGATAAGCAGATAACAATAATTTTTTTATTTTAATGTATCATAAATAAAGCTAAGATACGTCACAAAATACAGCTGACTAATAGAAAACATTTTCGAACGCTTTTCTTAATTTTTTTATAGTCAGATGTACGAGTACTTTCTAGATTCTAAAAATGACTGCTTTTGAATCTTTATTTTGTGACGAAGAACTTCATGCTTAGCTGCAATTTTAGATATTTCTTGGGCAGTTTAAACAAAATTTGTCAGTAGACTGAATGATAGACTTGGTTAAGGTTCGAAAGATATATGTTTGAGCATATTACCAATCCTTTGGAAAATACAACTTAAGACAGAATTTGAGTCAATATTTTCATGTTGAATTTTTTAATTTTTGAAATGACGAGTTTCTGAATTTGTTGCGGAGGCTATTTTGCGGAGATCTGGATAGATTAGAATATACTTGACAGGTTCAATGTATGTTTTTTTTATTCTAAATGCCTGTTTGAGAATTATCAGCTGACACTCGATGTGCTACAATCTTTCGTGGTGGAGTTTTTACAAATCTAAATTCTAACAACACAATATCTTAAATTACTTTACACCTACTAAGTTGCCTCTTTTTAGCCCTTTTCATATTTTTCCCTTAAATTAAAATTAATTATCCAATTAATATGCTACCGTACGGAATCGGCGTTCCATTATTCCCCCTCAAGATATCACAATGCAACTTCAAATATACACAGCAGCCCTCATAATTGTCCCGCATATGTTTTAGAAATTCCATTACATTCAACAATAGAAAAAACGATTCAATGATGACAAAAAAGAAAAAAAACAAGAAAACAATGTAAAGTAATCCGGAGAGTAAGACGATTAAGTCTCATACTTTTAAGACCATACTACACACACACACGCAGTATTTTTGGCATTTGTGGAAATTTCAAAAATTCCATTTTTCTGTACTCTTCGCATCGTTCCATCCTTTGTCGCCCTCAGACGACTTTCTTTTGTTAACTTCCAACCGGAACGTTTAACTTACAGTACTGGGCAGATAATTTAAACAAATTAAATTGCGAATACTTTCAAGACGAGATATGGCTTGAAGAAATATTCTCCACTTACACATACCATGTTTTTCTAAGCAGTTGAGGCACAGGACATGTCGCCGTGTCTCGTCACCAAAGGTTTTCAAATTAATAGGCTTTTTTTCGTTAAAAGTAAGCGAGTGCAGAGAGAAAAGTGTGCGGATCTTTTTTTTATAAATGCAGTACCTACAGAAATTATAAGAAAAGAGACCTAGTCTAGTTGCCAGTTTTGAAAACTAATTTTGTCAAAACGCTTTCTGAGGGATTCTTGAATATGCTTCAATACACGAAATACAATTTTGAATGAAGCCTGGTTTAGAGAAAATATCTGCACGGCGGACAACAAGTCTTCAAAGTATCGACAATAATTCCGCAATTCACAGAATGACATGTGATCAATACGTTTATTAATGTATGGATACAGTTTTTGGTTTGTCGTACCATGTCAGTCAGTTGTAATTTTTCGTCGGAATGAATAAGATCGCAGGTAGGAGTATACACTAGCAAAAAACGAACTTTCCAGAGCCTTTAAATCGGGCAGTACTCATTTAGTCTCTCCAATTTTTGTACTTGTCTTTTTAAACTCCAGCCATGAGAACGATTCGTCCGACTTAAGCCGAAAAAGTGTTTCGAGCTCTGAGATGGACGAATTTTGTTTTGTATCTTCTTCAGTTGCATGGACAGCGACCATATTCATTTCCTTCTTACTGCGAAGGGGGATACAAACTTCGCACACTTCATGGATCTGAAACCTACTAACTTTGCCACTTCATCCTTCCTCCCGGCCACGATTCAGCGGGAAACAGTTGAACAGTTAAGTTGTTGAGGCGTCGTTTAAGATTCGTTTTAGAAATTTTTGTAAGGCCTTGCCAGAAGCATGTCTTTAGAAAGTTTGGTACTTGTGTTCGACTTTCATTTAATGACTTTGCGGATAAAAAGCGATCTTCTTCGTTCATTTTTTAGGAGCAATTTGTGAGGATTCATGGAATCTGCAACATTTTTCTAGGACAATGCACGGCTCTTTGCCTGAAAGACTTGGACAAGACCTTTGAGACCGTTTGGTTGCGGCTTCTCTTAATGTTCTTAAAAGGACCCACAAACTTTGAGAACATGCGTGCAAATTTTAAAACATATACTTGTAATTTAGTCCTTCCGGAGTGACAAAACGCAGGTACCACTCTTTTGAAGGTTCCGTTTCTAAAAAGGAAAACCGGAATCATTATAGGATCACTTCATTGTCCGTCTGTCTGACACCATGCTTTTGCTCTATAGCATATGAGGTTTTCAAGTTGAAATTCGTACTTAGTACTTATGACTTCCTCCCGTTGACTTATAATCGAAAAGGAATCGTGGAAACCTTCATGAGTGCACAATTCACATACAAACTTTCAAGTTTGTACGGAACCTTCCTTGCGCGAGTCCGACTTGTATTTGGACGGTTTTTTAGAATTTAAATAAGAAAGAAAATATGTTTCACTTGATTTTGTAAAATGCCCAAATTTGAGACGGTTTCGGGGAAGTGCTTTTTGCAAATCGTTTTGGAGGGTAATGAAGTCGTTATTAACTGAATGTATGATTTCTTTTAATGAAAGAAAATGTGCTAAAATAAATATAGTCACAAAGCTCACACATACGATCAAACTTTAAATAAAAATAAAAAGGCAGAAAACAAACTACTACTACTACAAATACAACTTCAAACCCTTACACGTAGAAGAGGTGTCTCGTGAAAGTTTATTGGAAAATCTCTTTTAGGCCTTAAGTGTTTTTCCATCTCTGCAAGAGATGAGTGGCTGTCAGAAGTCGTTCTTGGAACAAAAGAAAATTGATAAAAATCGTGTCTTCCGGATCCATCATAATACACCAAAGCTGACACTGGAGGGCAGAAGCCTGTTATTTTCTAAAAAATGGACTAGAACCATAATTGGCCAGTAAAACTTTCAAATCTATTAACGCAAATTAAACTATTTATCTTGTACTGTTTATCTAGCCACCACTGTATTTATTCTGCATCTATTTCAGGCCGGCGTTGTTCTTGTGCCAAAAATAAACTAAATAGCACGTTATCCGATTCAATCAGTTCGAGAAAAGAAAGTGATGAGATTTGACGACATATGCCCTTTATACCTGTACAAGGATTTTTCGTCCTTTTTCAATCATTTGTTATAATCTGCTCCTACCGACCGGCGACGTTCTCTTGACATATCTCTGACAGCGTCATTGGCTGCTGCCAACTGACGTTGTCCTTTGCATTCGAGTATTTTTAAGATTTTTCAAAAATCTGTTGCATTATAGAAGGCCCACTCGACGAGGACGACTCTCGCTGTTAAGGACTCTCACACAATGATGGCACAGCAGGTGGGAGCGCGGTGCTTGTAAACCATTTCACACCATATGGACAAAAGGTCGTCGGAACTCTGTAAGTCTACGATTTCCCCTGAGATTCGCGTACTTTCCTTTCTTTTCGTTTTTTTTTTTTTTGTTCTGCTCCTGTCAGCAGGAGTCAACAATTTAAGTATCGTGTTGCGTTGAGGCGGCAGTACCTGTTCGCTACTCATTTCGACCATATGCTACCAATCAGGAGTTTTTTTTTTTCTTTCGTTCAGGCTCAACTCCCAGGTCGCAGTCTTTTGGTTGGGAAACTGAGTGACAGTGATTTATCGTTTACACATTCCACCACCCGCTCGGGCTGGCCCATGATTTATCTTCGAACGTACTCGACGCGCGTCCTTTATCATTGTTCCGTGGACATTTTCAATTTAAATTAATTGGATTAACAAATCACATTACAAATATTGATTACCCAATTCTCACTTCCTCATAGGAGCACCCACGCAAAATAGTGTATCCTGTTTCCTTGCTCGCACCCTCATACGAGTATGACCACCACCCTAATGCAGTCATGATTATCAATTGCATCAATTCAATTTGGAACTCGTTGTGCAATTAAAGTGCCTTTAAGCCTAGCCCGATTTTAGAGCAGGGTGTGGTGGGTGTGATATCAAAATTACCCTCGGGTACACCATCCACTGGGTCCGCTTTATTAGAATTGATCGCCTCTGTGCTCGTGGACTGCGCACACTTTGTCTGCGAAATCAAATTGAAAATTGACATTATTATTGCATAATATTTATTTAACCATTTGGGGCTTAGGTGAATGATATGTTTTTACTTTCGGTCTCGATTTAAATAAATTTAATGTTTTATTCGCAATTTTTTTCCCCGTTTACATCGCTCGAAGGACTAGATTCGTTCGACAACTGTGAAAAAAAAACACAGAGTGTGGATACAGTGCCGCTAGCACTTTTGTCAGGATTATTTAAATTCTGTTTGCAAATAAAAGTAATGCCTTATGTGTTTAATGAGACCTTTGTCCCGGTGGAGTTTTTTTTTCGTTATGTAAATCCAAGCATGGAGCGAAAGGGATTTTTAATGGAACTACATTTAATAATAGATGAGACTAATGGAATGCCCCAATGGAAAATGAAATGAATGTTCGAACTGAGTGTTGTCTAGACGTTATGATAAAAAACTCTGTTAGGCTAGGGAATGCAAGATGAGCTGACCCATCAATTCAATCTGCATAAAATTAAGAATTGCAAAGGTAAACCTTTTTATTGACAAGCAGAGGGCTCTTCAAACTTTCTTTGTTCTTGATTGAAATACTATATTCCGTCGCCTTTAAAAGCGTGCCTTTGAAAGGACTCCTTTTTCGAGACCGCCCCAATCCCACTTCGAGGCAAACATGAAACAAGAATACTGAGCTTCCATTTTATGCAATGCATGAATAAAATATGCAACTTACTTTTACACTCTTAGGGTCATCAATCTTTGGAAATGATTCCATTCTCCACAGCCACTTCCAGGTGATTAAATGAAGCTTCATTGCAATCACTAAAACTAACACTGAGACTCGAAGACACTTCTAGCTGACCATTATTTTCGACTCGTCTTACCATCCGAGCAAGACCCACACCATCGTAGAGGTCGTAGAGATTGAATTTGTACCTTCGTCTTCATTGCGGACAGGACCGGCGCAAAATTTTTCTTTTGAAAATCCTTAAAATCTTTTCATCTTTCTTAATTATCGTCCAACATTCAGCACCGTAAAGAAAAAAGAAAAAGAACTAAAGATGAGTGCATGTTGAGAATGATTTTGATATTCCGAGCTAGGAACCTAGCCGTGCGGGCGAATAGCCCAAAGAATCATCGGTTGCCTGGGATGAAACTTTGTCTTATCTCCATGACTGGCGTTTTGTCACAACTGGTGTTCAAAGGATCAATATCCTTAATTTTATTCAGTACTCATAAATTTAACACAGCTGGATGGCGAAGTTGGTAGAGCGCCTGCCTTTCAATTGCTTCGATTGATAGGTCCCAGGTTCGATTCCTAGAGTAGTGGTCAAGTTTTTCGAATCTGGTCCAGCCACCATTTGCCATTGAGATCAAGTTAATTGCACTATCACTGGGTTGATCGACCAGTGATAGTAGTCTGACTAATGGGTGGCGTTGTTGTAGTGGTTGTGGTATCGGCTTAGTTCCTGTGAAGGCATAACACTGACAGCGGGGTGTTTAAACTAAATCTTCGAATCTTTCAAAGTTCATAGATCATAGCTTATGTCGAATAAAATCCTGCGAATTAGGTTTAAGCAAATAATAGGTCGATATCAAAATCCTCCGTCTCGTTTTAAGCTCCACCCACAACACAATCTTTCATTCTTCTCCTAATTATTCCGCTCGCTCTGTGCTACACGCATTATAAGAGTCTTAATATCCTTTTGAAGATCGAGGAAATAATTAAAAGGACGCAGTCTTCTGGCCGCTTCTTTGAACGCCATGAAAGTTGAAATTGTGGCATGTTGCATGCGAGTGATGATAGCAATATCATTTGCGTATCTCCACAGATTGATGTGAACACATGATAAAGAATTTACGTTTTGTATTTCCCTAGCTTGACTTTTTGAAATCCTCGAGCAGGGAGACTGCGAAAGCTTCATAGTTTGTTCATAACCACATAGTTTCGGAGTTTCGTTTTGCATTGAAATGAACACCCTGTACAACTATATATCTGTCCATACATCTGTCATATTTCTTTGTTGCTATCAATGTTTCAAGTTTGCTATGCAGCATAACAATTTATTAAAAAGAAAAGCACAAAAGTCAAAAAACAAAAATTGTTGTACGCATGGAATTAACGAAGCTGTATGCGTTCATAGTTGAGTAGGAATTTCAAAATTCACAAATGTAAATGTAAAATGACGTTTCAGAAACTAGGTACGAAAACACTACGAAACTAGGAAACTACGCCAACTAAGCTGAAGATCAATTTCCAAAAGTGTGAGACCATTCTCTTCAGGGCTGCGTTGTCTGGGGCCTCTAGAAATACTAGAAAGAAGTAGCAAATGTTCTCAATCTTTGGACAAAATGGGCAGCCACTGGCGAATCGAAGTGTTGTCAGATACCTTGGGATCTTTCTGGTTCAGTATCTATATTTTAAGAAACATATAGATACTTCTCTACCCCGAGCCAAAGCTGCTTTTGCCTTGACAAAGAGACTGTTTCGCAGCAGTCAACTCGATGCCAAGTTAAAGGTGATCTGCTACACGGTCCTTATTCGGCCTGTTCTTGCCTATGGATGTCCCGTTTGGTTAAACGTCGGAACAAGCTTAATGGAAAAGATTCGGGTTTCCGAGAGATGAAATCTTAGGGCTTGTCTCCATTTATATAGAACTCCAAAGTCTGAGTACAGAAAAATTCTATAGTAATGAGGTCCTGCAGAACGGGGCCAACCTGATCAGAGTGGATAACTTTTTAATAAAGCTTATTTGAAGTCACATTGCAAGAGCAATGACGTCGACCAACAATTTGAGCTCTGGGGCACCATGAGACTGTGCACCTTAACGGACTTATTCCCCGTGAAGCGTTTCTCTATTTAAATGGAAAAGGTCTGGTCCAAAATAGATTAGCGGTGCCGTTAATCTTCCACGTGGCTCGAAAAACTATGGACGGGTGAGTCAACTATAACCAAGACAATAGCCTTTTGAAACAGCCTGAATATTGTCGTATGTCACATTCTTTCATCTGCAAAGTTATCTGTAGGTCCTGAAGTGTAGAGATTTTTAACATGCCAGGACGATACTCGTTGTGCTTATTCACGCCGTGTCATCTTCATAATTCGGGTTCATTGAAATCTCAAGGTAGCTTGCTCTTGCTCCTTACATTAGTTCATCATTTCGCTGATTCGAAGATGGTTACCCAGTGCTTGTTTGAACGCTTTCATGATCTCATTTAATATAATCAAAGACTGCGGCGAAATGTCGAAATGGTCCGCGAAAATGACATCAAGCTAAATTTGGTTCATGCTTAGCTATCAAGACAAAAGTCGGCGATCACAATTAACTTAGGCCCCCGAGTCTTTCAAAAGTGAGCTGTGGACTGCGAAAATAAAAGATGAGCACACGTACGATTTGAATATATCGAACCGCACTCAAATCAATTGTTTAAATCACTTCTACAGATTCTGCAGCGGTGAAGAGGTTGCTTTCTCATCATAAAGGCTCAGACGGACTCAGCGTAACTATAATCAAATAATTTCAATTCAAGATACCAAATGCCTTAAAAAAGGGTTCAATAAAAACTACAGTCTTATTAGTTATTTAATTTTGTGGGACAAAGCAAAATCACATTCTTTTCTCAAAGATTGTTAAAAGGCAAATTGTAACTCAATATGATGTCCTTCAAGGCCCAGTGAATTAATTTCCACCCAACCCCAAGGCAATCAATCAAAAACTACCAAAACAAAATCAAAAAAAAAAAATTGCGCCTTTTTTTCCATAAGAGCATCTTCCATTACTTCATCTTGGATTGTCCAAGGATATTTATTTTATGATTAAATTCCCTAAATTCGTTTCCCTCAAACAAACATCCATCATCATTGGTTGTTAAGTTTTCCCATACTGCAAATAAATCAAAAAATAAAATAAAATAAAATAAAACCCTCGAAGAGATATCCAGAGAATTTAGTTGATCCCACAATCAATCGAATTCCGATCAGAATGGGTTATCCTTTATTTTTTTATATTTGTTTGCCCCTCCAGAACAATACACAAAGTAACTTGCATGTAATTTCCCTTCAACCGCACAACAATTTCTGACCTCCTTTTCGAATTTTCCACATGCTCGTATCGATGTGTCATATCAAATCATTTCGCCTCGATTGAAACCCAATTTGGAACCCATCCACGCACCCGCACAAAAGAATGAAATTTGTTTTGTAGTTCTTTGAAAAAGTCCCACCCTAGGCCCCTAACTTACCCCTGCTTGCCAAAGATGTTTCTTTGCCCGATTTGATCCTTATTCTTTTTGTGGAATCACACACTTGTCGGTGTGTTCTTTTCGTCGTTTCCATCTGTATCCAGGCTTGTGTGGTGATGTAGGGATTACCTTTTTTACCATTTGATTGCAAACAGGTACAATTTGTCAAAACAATTTTGTATCCTTCGCCTCGTTTTCGTCGTCCTTTCCGAGAGGAGAATGTTCTAAGAGTATTCTATTTCAAATAACATTTTTATGAAATTTGATTCGAATTTCGAACCACGAAAAAAGGGACGAAAGTTGAGCAATCTGACATACCCTCGTACCATCGGACGGCTATCCTCAAACCATCCAATATATTATTCCATCAGGAATATTATTTTACAAAACTCAAAGCACAAGGCGGTCGAAATTTATTTATTTGCGTTTCTCTGATCCTTTCTTTCCTTTTTGTTTTCGTCTTTTATTTGTTTCAAACCAGTTGGAGAAGAACTTTGCCAAGGACCTGACAATAAGTGGTATGAGAGCGGCAAGAGATTTTGCCATCCAGTCTTAGCGATTGGATTTGAGAAGGTCCTTTGAATCCCAACTTGCTTAACTTAAGATACTCGTCGTTCATGGGCAAGAGGAGACTTTCACCACACGATGTTCTGTTGCAAATCATAAATATCCAGATCCTGTGTATGGCTGGGCTTTAGATGTACATCTCCAGGACATCCTAAGTAACTTGTCTCAGAGACTGTGGGCCGAAGTGTAAGAGAAAAATGAAATTCCGACTGTCAGTTGACAATGGCAGTCACATAGATGGAAGAAAATCCATAACCACCACCCTCATGTGGCACATGAACTAGTGCAGGATCTCTTTTCCTTCATGGAACCTCATCCCACTCAACCCATAGCCGTCTAAATTGCTCTGTGGCTCTTTGTCTGTCTGTCTGTCTGTCTTGAATGTACTTTGTGTCTAGAGGGGTGGAAAATTACTTCATAGGAAGAGACATTGACATTCCACGACAAAGCTGGACACAAAAGGAAAAACAAAACAACCGGGCATCTGCACTTGCACTTTATATCCTGTATCACGCCACAGGTCCTCCCTTCATCCAATAAGTAGTATTTTTTTTTATATTCGCCCTCCATAAATGTGCATAAGAGTGTTCATGCTATATTCGAAGTGGGATATGAAGTCCTGGGTAATTGCACATTTGGGAGTTGCACTGTGATTTACCCCCAGACTGTTAAACATTAAAGCACCAAAAGGACCACTCGTAAATCAATGTGTCGCTTTCTTTATGCCATCCAGCGTGCACTGCTCACATTCAACTCTGTCCGCCCAGTAGTCATGTTACAATGATGTCATAACGCCCGACTTCGTTTTTATTCAAGCACGGATTACTTGCTCTATACACACTTGATTCGGCAGATTCCTTTGATACTGACTGCTCTATGGGGGGGAATTTACTGTTAATTGGCGGTTAACTAACATGAACTTCCTAGTTCATAAACATTTGCAGCGGTCGGTCGTTGTGGCAGGATATGAATTTGTTTTGTTTTTTTTCTCGCTCCCCTTTTTTCTTTTTTCTTCTTTATTCAACGCTGGTTGGGGTTCCAGGAGAATGGGTCGCTTAGGTAGAAGGAGAGAGGGTTTTTATGATTAAAGCATAGACTTAGTCGTTCGTAGATTCTTAATCATTGTTGGAAGAATAAAGTGTGAAATGAAATGGTTTAGGTACTTGGAGTTTCTCATCCTGTAGTGCCATCCTGTATCAGCCCGGGCACAATGTTTTTTGATAGGTGGTTCAAATTCTGTAGCACCTACGATTGCCTAATTCTATATCTAGACGTCATGCCATCTTTCCGGATTTCTGATGGATGTAGCTCACAGATACTTAAGTGGAACGTAAAATTGCATTCGATTGATTTGACCGATCCACTGTAGTCGACGGACTTTGGACCTCCTCGCTACAGGATTATAGGTAAGGTAAGGCTAGGTTGAGTTGAGTTGAGGTTGAGTAAGGAACCATGTTGATCCTTCCTAAGACAGAACATCGAACACTCACTCTACCTACTTTAAGTTTTTATAAAGATGTAGACTCAATTTATTCTATGGCTACAGATAATGACCTCGCATTCACTTGGTAAAATATTGGTCCAAAATTTTTCACCCTACCAAAAGAGGCTTTATTTTTTTGCAAAAGGCGGCAACTCTTAGTATCTTTTTGTTATTTTAAAACATAAATAGATTCAGCAAATAGGGCGACTTCACATAGGAAGTCTCCTCATGACTATATTGTTATGGATCAATTCGGCATTGATTTTGGGTTAACTCGAATTTCTGCGCGGATTTCCCGGACGTCTTATGCCAACTTGTTAAACACTGAGGCGTTAAGCACACTAAAATACAGTTTGCAGAAGACGTATCGGATAGCTTCGTAACGCTCGTTCCAAAGAGAATATAGCCATTGTGCGATGAAACCTTATTCCTTCTCAGTGGACCCGTAACTTAGCTTCTGGAGCACTGTGAATTCATGTATCAGTCACGAAGAGTCACTACTTTCACTCAAAGTTACGATGGTATTCCATATAAGCCAGGACGCCGTGTTTAACGTAAATACTGCGACTGAGCAGAGCTGTGATTAACGAATTCTTATTGCAGGCTGATGAATTGGGACTAGTGGACAGCGATTTCCACAGGATGGCTCAACCAGTATTGCTTGTCGGAATATTTTAAGAAGGACGCATATCACAATGCCTAATGTTCGGATTTGCCAATTTGCACTGTCCTTAAATTCCCCCGATTCGAATGCTCCGGACATCTTTTCTTTGGGGTTTTTTGAAGTCATGCATCTATGAGAACAACCCCTTGGCTCTGACAGTTCTAAATAAGAATATACCCAACAAGATCGCAAAAACTTATCGCCCAAAGTTTTCGCCAAGTTCTCTGTCATCATCACCAAGTTTTTGAAATTATGTCGCATCACTTGAAAGAATTTTATCAAAGTATGGATGAGTTCGGATCACTTCCCTGAACCTTAGATAAATGAAGTGTCCGCACAAGTCTGAATCTGTTATTCATAGCCTTCGTAAATGTTTACTCTGAAGGGAGCACCTGTCGCAAAACTGAGTTTCTTTCTATCCAACTTTTTAAGGTTCCATCACCGATGGTTTGCAAGCTTGCAACGCACCCAATTGTGATGCAAACGGTGAGAGCCAGACTCGAGTCTTAAAAGACTCAATGCTGGAACTTCTCCTGAACTTTACAAAGCCGCTTAAATATCTTATCAGGTCCATACTCGTCCACCAAGTTTGTTCTAGATCAAGCTATGATAGCCGTGCTTTAATGGACAGTGAGATAATTATTCTTAGCGTCACCCAAAGGATTTTTTCTTCTATAAAAACTACTTTTCAAAACCCTAATTGAGGCAGACTAAGATCAGGAAAGTTCTTATTCAACCAAATCTTAACACTTCAGCAGATCTTTGAGCTCAAAAGCGGTCCTGGACACCAATTGATATGCTAAGCTTCCCTGATAAACTCGTCGATTGTGCAGGACGATGATGAAGAAGGCTCATCAGGCCGTAAAGGTCTGTCGGTTTTACCGAGACCTTTGGGCCAAAAAACCGTTTTTGACAACACGTCGTGCTTTTTTTTTAACCAGAGCCACCAAAGGTCCGACCCGTCAAAAACCCGTGTATTTACTACTTACTTAACTTACTTACTGTACGGGCTCCCGATCCGTGAAGAGTCTTTGCCTGTGACACGGCAGCCTTCCACTCTCGTCGATCTCGTCGATCTCGTCGATCGATTGATACTTAAACTGAAGGTTCGGTCTTCCTTGTCGTATCGAAACTGGTGTCAGGGTAGTCATCGTATTTGGGATCAAAAATAAGATGAAGAATTTTTTGTCTCGAAAGTGCTCCAAATCTGCTCTGCCCTCCTGCTTACCGTCAAGCCCTTGGCTTCGTATAGCCTTTCGTCTTTCGAGTAAGGAATATCGTCTGCAGCTGGACAGATTTGTTGAAGATAGCGCCTTCGGTGTTTGCACCTGGCATGCGCACTTTCTACTCCAGCATGAGGTTGAAATAGTCCCATGATAGCGCATCTCCTTGCCGGAATCTGGCGTATGTTTGGAATAGTTCAGAGGAACTGTTTCCAAATTGCACCGTGTGTTTTCCAACGTCACATGACACTGCTGGATGAGTTTTACCGGGATCCCAAATCCGTCCATTGACTTGTTAGGTTCAAGATGATGATTGCTTATATGCGGCTTTGAAGTCGATGCAGAGATGTGAGTTTCGACTTGAAATTCGTAAGCCTTTTCCATGATTTACCTTAATGTGAATATTTGGTCCATCGTCGATCTGCCGGGCCAGAAACCACACTGGTACGTGCCGCTTAGTGTGTTGCAGAAATGCTTCAGACGTCCAAACAGCACGTTGGATAGGATTTTATTTGCGATAGTTCGTAGAAGACCTAGGATCGCTTTTCTTGAAGATGCGGCTTATAGAGCTGATATTCCAGTAATTGGGTATGGCTTCATCCACCCATATTCGACCACCATTCTTGGAAAGCTCCGCTTGTAGGCAATCACTGCTGGCGGCATTGTTGTTCTTCATTTTTTCAATCGATGAGTCAACCTCTTCCAAACTAGGAGGAGGATGGGATGGATTCGGGTTCTCTTCTTGCCTTGTCAGCCTCTCAAGCCTATGCCCAAATTTATGTTTATACTGCCAAAAAGGGGCACTCAGCATACAGACAGTATGCTTCTGGTTCTCGTCATGAATCCTTAGTAAGAATGAGCAACGACAAGAGTGCAAAAATCAAACAAGAAATCACTTAGCTCAAAAGATGGACAAAGACAAATTAAAATGCTGAGAAGAAGACTTTGGGTACAATGACTCTGGTGGTTACGATAAATAGAGTGGAAGAACAGCAAAAATCCACGTCAGGAGGCCCCCATTGTGAAGACTGAGCAAACCTAGCTAGCTCTTGCTTGGAGCCTAATTAATTGACTTTTTGACTACGTTGTCATTTGCGTGACAGTGTTTGAAGAGCTTATGAATGTCAGACACTCAATTCAGAATGGTCTAGCGGATGGCGTGGAGAAGAAATTTGAAGTTTAAAAAAATCACTTCATGCCGGCGAGATCCGCTTTCTAGGAACCTCCATTCATCGATAACTTATTTCCGATTAATTGACACACATTTTCCGCTAACTCTTAAGATAGATTTTCCTGTAAACGAAAGGACGACTTTGTAGCGACAACATTGCGGCTCCAAATGTTATACAAACACAACAACAATGTCCAGTGTCGTTGCGCCATCCAAAGTTCCATAAAGTATCCAAAGTAATAAAACTTTAAAATGTTGCCACATAAATTTACACAACTCTTGAAATAACCATATTCTTGGCCGGAATGGTTCTACTATCCTGGACAAAAGACGACACTAAAGCGTGCAAGGCTTGTATGTATATCCTTGCCTGCACCATAGTGCAGTAGTGAAAGATGGCCTCAATATGTGGTGCAGGTTAGCGTGGCGAAGAGGAGAGAACTATAAGAGAGAGGACCACAGAGGACATAAATCAATTCATGCCAACGAATCAAATGATTACCATGTTCGAGGAGAATGAGAGTGTAAGAAAGTATGAGAAAAAGATAAACTTTTATGCGCCACTGCCACCGCAGCACCATCGTTGTCGTTATCCTTGATTTATCCTGTTACCATGTCTACACGTTCCCTTGGCTTTTACCACAAACTGGTCGGTGGTAGGTGTCTCGGGCTAGCCAACTTTTACAGTTATACCTGATAAAAATGCAAATTTACGGTAAGTTTCTCAATTTTTGTACTTTAGTGGCGGCAGCAACAACAGAAACAACAAAGTTTTGCTATTCGCTTTTTTTTTGTTGTTGTGAATCCTGCAAAGTGGGAGAAAAAACTTTACGTTGGCAGTTTATCATCGGTGTTTCGCGAGGAGCGAACAATTAATCATCGGGCAAAAAAAAAACAACAACAGAGTAAAATTGGATTGAAGGATGCGCGCTCGACTTCTCATTTCATGTCAATTATTAGCTCATTGCAAGGCTCAAGGATATTTTGTGCGATTTTTTTGTTTTCGCTTTCTGCGCTTTGCTAGACGAATTCCACTTTTCACTACAACCACCTGCACAAAGGGATAATTCGAAACAAATTGAGATCCTTTTTATGAAGAGCACTTTCAAAGGCAAAGGCACACACCGAGAGAAGGAGTCCTGTCTGTCTGGTGGTTAGCATTCTCTCTGATGTGTGTGTGGCTTGCTCCTTTTTTTCGACACAGACCTCGTCGAGAACTCATTCAGAATGTCCTTTTTTGTGCTGTCTGGAATTAGACAGTTTCCACTTACACTTGAGTTAGTACGTGATGATGTTGACGGGAATGTCAGCGAGAAAGAAGATCCTGAATGTATTGTGAAAGTGGTCATATCGCGCATACAATGAGCCCACTCCAAATGTGCAATGTGATTTGCAGACATGTGTCTGCGAAAGCGACCGCACATGGATTAGGGTTGCCATGATATTGCAATTCGCATTCTGGCAAATCAAAGGCACAGCAATAAATCAACTAAACGAATTTAAAATCGGTTTCAGTATGTCCTAGCTAAAGGAAGTCATTCGAAGTACAGGGTGGTTCTTAGGGTGCAACAACATCTTAAAATGAAATGATTTTTTTTTCCTCATAATTCACTTTTATTCTGGAACAAAAATACTTCTTCGAAATAAATCGTATTGAGTTTTTGAAACTATGTCCTTTAAATAACCACTTTTTGGTCTTCTCACTGAGTCGCTCTTTGTATTTCGTGAATCATCAGATGTCGTAATCCTTCTTGGCTTATTCATTAACTTCTTACACGGATGTTGGTCTTTTTTAGCTGAATGATTCGAGGATTGTCACGGTATACTTTATCGTTGAAAAATCCTTACAGGAAGAAGTCTGATGGTGTTAAGTCAGGTGAGCCTGGCGCTGTAGTAATTCTAGAATATCACAGAATTAGGACTTAGGGCATTTCTCGATATCTTGTGCCAGTGCTGATACGTTCATTTTCTAACTCATCTTCAAAGAAATAAAATCGAAAAAAACCTTCCAGCAGTTACATCACACCAATTCTGTTCTTTCACTTGCTGTACCTTATATAGATAGACATGCAGAATACTTTGAATGCCTTGCAGCGAAGCTTGGGACATCTCCAAGGGCTGGAACCATATTCGAGTCAACATTGAAGTCTGTTCTTTAATGCTTCGGCTTACACGCTGAATGTGATCCTATCATATCCCTGAACATGGTAAATCACTCGTAGAGCCCTGAATTTAAAACTGCCCAAATGAACGAAGCATAGTTTTTTTATGTGATGGTCTTCTTACTCAAAGATGATGAGTATACGCTCTTTGCTAGTTCCACCAAGCATCTTGTCGTCGGCAATTGCTCGATATTTGAACCGGTCTTCCCTGTTTTCGTGAGGCTAGAGGCTGAAATTCGAACCCTCCCTCAAAGCATTTTAAACGACGAAATTTTTCCCTTTGGACTTTATTCACATCCTTGTATCAATTCGCCTGCCTCGCAGATAGAACCAAGTATCTGCCGGATAAGTTTCCCTTAAAGTTCCAAGATTCGATTTCATATCAAAGAGTCGCGAAGATGGATCTAGTCGTGTGGACAACCCAAAGTAGAATCGATTGCTTAGGAGTTGTCTTCATCAAATCCTTTCTGGAGTTGTTAGTTTTCCGAGATGGGTATCCTGCTATACTTCAATGAGCTTATAGCTGACTGAAGATTTTAAGGAGAACTTATTCTGCCAACTTCTTCAATAGCTGTGAAAACTTAAAGTATGGCACGGTGGGTGCGATGGTTAAAGTCAACATCGGTTCCGTATTCTAAAAGCTTGACAGAGTTTTGGAAAAGTTATTGCCTAACATGTTTTCAGTTCAAGAAAAAGGTGAAGAAATCACATGACAGCGAGTCTCATTGATTGAATCCAGTACAATTCGGGAATAAATCGAAGGTTCTAGAATCCAAACTGAACAACTTTGTACTGGATTAGTTTTCTTGGGAATAGGTAATCTGAATCCACTTAAAATTCATTGGCCTTTTCTTCGATTTGATGTAGAAAGAAAATAGGATCTATAATCACTTTCCCGGATTAAAACTGGCATTGGACGTTCACACAATAAAGTTTTGCATACGACAGTGAGAACAAATATGCCTGGATTGTTGTTGCAATGAACAGGATCACCTTTCTGGATGGGCCAGAAAGAACTGAGCTGATCTTTCAGTACATCTCCATATTCATATGCCGTTTGTTGCCTATCAGAACTCACTGCCTTGCTGGTTTTTGGCCAACCTTCTTCTGGTTGGGAAAACCACTTCATCGGCTCGAGTTGAGTTCGATCCGGTGTGTTTTCAATTTCAATTCCTTCTCAGAAATATGCTTATAAAAATTTCTTCTTAGATTAAATTTTGTGGTTCTTAGAAACCCCTGACATGCGGCAACTCTTAATCCGTCACATATCATACAGCGTTTCGGAATTCCGTTGACTTATCCTTTGCTTAAGATGTGAAATCTCTTAGAAATAATGAAGAAAAAAATCCACTTAGAAAGTAGGAGAATCTTCAGTTTATCCTTATGTCAAAGTGACAGCTGTGACAGCTCGCAGAAAGTCAGCGTGTCAAAGAAGACCCACACTCAAAATGATATCCCCTTCCAGTCAGTGGCACGAATCCGACTGGCATTTCGATTGCTGCTGCACAAAGTAGCATGGTGGCGGTATTATTATGACTGCAATAAAAATTATCGCAATGACGTATCCTATTAATTTTTTCATCTCTATCATGTGTGTCCTTTTGAGAATCTGTTATGTGTATGATTGATGAGACGATGCGGCGCGTCCAAATGGAATTGGAGTGGTAAAAGTTGGTGGTTGTGGTTGTCCTTCCCTTTGGCATCTCTCACTTGGTTCCCATGGGGGTGCGGGCCACTGAAGCAGTAACTCTGCGCTTTTCCTTAGGGGGACGACCAAGAAAAAGATGCATTTAGATTATTATTATTATCACTGTACAGAGCTACACTAAGGGACACCAAAGATGTAGAGCACGAGATGTTCTTTATGTCGTTTCGTAATTTAGTGCTCTTTGGAATTTTCTTTGCTATTCCATTTCTTGTGCTTCATCCCTCGTCTGCTCAACGGGATGAGAATGATATTTTTGGCGATGCGATGGCTTGAAGCCATACAAATTTGTTTTGGTGTAGCTTATTGGATGTGGAATGAGAACTGAGAACTGGGAACCCCATCATCCAGCAGCAAGTATTTTGGTGATATATGATGACACACGAATTAATAGGATTGGCTTTTAGATTCAGGACTTTGTGTTTGGTCGAGCATGCTCTATCGATGAAGGCAGATTTAGATTTGGAGCCAATTTTATTGGTTGGAAAGGCGATGGGTGATTTTTTTAATATTGTAAATGGAATCGACAGGACATTTTTTTAAGGATATTATATCTATTTGACCTCGCATGAATGTTATTGCCAGATGTGCTGCGATGCATGCATCGATGCACTCGGTTTATTGTAATCCACCAAAACTTTGCTTCATTTGATGTTGCCTAATTGTCTGAAAGGTTTCAATTGAGTGATAAGAAAAAGAAATTAATTAGAGCACGGAATTCACTGCCTTTTGTAACAATTTCTGCTGGTTTTTCCGAACCTAGCATTCATATCATTTTGAAGAATCCTTGTTACAACTTCAGGTTCCTCTTCAAGCAGCTCAGTATTTAAACAAATTCGCATGCTTACCAAGCCTAGTTTTTCTTACCTTGAAATTACCTTAATACAAACGCTTTATCTCTATCCAAAAAGAAAGCTGAAACTTTGCTCTTCACATCTTTATCGTTTAAAAAATCCTTCCCACAAAGTTCGTTTCTTTAAATGTCGGGAAAAGATAATAATCGTTGGGATTCAAATCAGGAATCTTGGGTATGTGATCCTAACCTCGAAGTTCGCTTTATGCAGAGCATCCAACGAAAAACGAGACTTGTGAACACTTGTCGTGAATAGAAAGATCAACCTTCCCCTAAATATCCTCCTCCTTTTTTATAATGGCCACTTTAATCACTCCATGACTGAAGTATAGTATTCTCCGGAAATGGAGACGTCTTCATCTTTTTACTCTGTTTATAGGATCCCTTCCGAGTCCCAAAAGACTGTCGCTATGATTTCTTTCAGCCGAATTTCTCGGGTGTTTGTGAGCCTTCTTTGCGTCATTCCATAGAGTCTTTTTTTTTAGAATGGACCCAACTTTCGGCCACAGTTACAATACGACTCTGTGTGTGTCATCATTCATGTTGCATCAGTCAATATGGATCAGCCGTCCTTGTTGTGGGTTGTTCTCATGTGCGCCCGTTTTGTTTAAAAAGACGTTGCTCCATGTAAATCGTCATCTAACCTTGGCAAGAGTGCCCGATGCCATCTCTTTTATAAGAATGAATGCTAAAAAAAGAACGCAAGGTAACGAAATAACGAACGCTCTTGCTCCGAGACTTATGTGACAATATAAACAAAATCTTGGGCCTAACTCTGAGCACTTAACTTGTTATACTATAAGCCAATTCATCCAACACAAGCTCATACTGTTTGTACCGAAGAAGTCACAGCCTCTGGATATGGATTGTGACTTCGGCCACAAATTTATTTATTCGTAGACGTCCTCATCAAAAGTCTGAAAAATTTAAGCCTTAAACAGTTTAAGATCAAACAGACGCAGCATTTGAAGGCAATGAACCATCGTTTGTATAGCATGTTTGGTAATTGAACTTGAAATTGATTGCAAAATGATTTATGGCCTAAAAGTTAATAGCTTCTATTTCACGAATCAAAAAAACGCTAGATAGGTTACCGAAACCCTTATTTATTCTGAAAAACTCAATGTTTTGTGAGGTTTGCATGCCAGAGCCATAATTGGCTTATCGAAAGATCGAGAGATGGGACCAAACCTACCGTAAATGGTGAGCATTGAAGGCAAATAATTCGGGATCTTTTGAATGTTTGTATCAAAAGAACTGCGTTCCATTTCAAGAAGTGGATCAATTATCCACCCGACCATGTGATTTGTATTTTTCTTCTTTGTGGCAATTTGCTCCAGTTCATGACTACTAAAACAATAATCCATTAGACTTCGAAGAGTCTTACGAAATAACGTATCCTAGAAGAGATAGAATAGATAAATGCAGTAGTACAGCTTGCGCTTATAAGACCATCAAAGGCACGGGTTTTGGAATCTTTTCCACGAATTACCACCTAAAAGTTATTTAAGACTATTGGGGCTTATAGCGTATTCCAGGTAAAGGTTCTGGCAGTACTGAAGGCTGGATGACTACGAGAAATGAAATCATTATCCGACCAGGATATCGTTTTCTACAACAGTAGTCAAGCTGCACTAAAAGCACTAGATTTGTGTGAAATAAAATCGGTAAGTCAGAAATTGTCGTACAATGCTAAATTCATCTAGCAGAATCAGGTTAAATGGAATCAAGTTTGTAAAGGAATTGGCCAGAAATTGGAGAAATCTACTTCCAGCAAATAGTGTTCTATTAAAACCTTCTGCATGCGTCGTGACGGCAACACTACTAGATAGGGCAATAAAAATAGCCGACCAAAGATGGTCAAACTAAAGTGGAGTCAGGCTATCAAAGGCCTTCTGGCATGTATTCGACCACAAAGAAGACAAGTAAAATTCTCAAGTTAAGGAGGATGCAGCTGAAAAGCGATGGGCATTCTATCTTTGCAATGCCTCTTGAAAAAACATGCAATGCAGATGCTGTGGTGACTCGAGTGCGCAAGAAGATAAGAAACTACAAACAAGAGGAACGTTTTAATGCTGCTGTTCCATATCAGGGATCGCGTTAGCTCCATTATGGTACCTTTATATGTTTCATTTTTATGTTTTATGATGTAACACTTCATATCACTGCTAAACCTAACCTAACCTATCTTATTGCCATCATAAGACGCAGAACCGGTGGCGAAATGCCTAAAAATTCTTAATCCATCTAAATTGCGAGCCTTGAAAGCCGAAATATTACTAATTCCATTATTTCAGTGTTAAATTTAAATAAACGTTCGTTTCTTTTGAAAAAACCAGCCGCTACAAAAATTTGAATTCAAATACAAAAAATCACCTCAGCCGGTTCACCATACGGAAGTCAAAGCTGCTAAAGTTGAAAAGAGAACCAGAAAAAGAAAGAGCGAAGGAGAAAATCTTCCATATCCACCTACTCATGCGCTCTTCTGTTTTTTTTTCCAACGTTAAGAGACGTGGTGAGAAGCTTTTGCTCAGTACTTGTGCGGTGCTTGATTTCTCTCGGTTCGTTGTCGCGTTCGCAAAATTTAAAAATTCTAAAAAAATATAAATAATTCGTTTTTTATTAAACAATTTGGTTTTTCTTAAATTTAAAAAAGTTAAGTTTATTTTGAAAAGTGTTGTTGTGTGATTTCCTTTTGAAAAACAAGTAGTTTTCGCGAGTGAATATTTTGTGTGTGAGAAAAATCAACGATAATTTTTTTTTGCTTGTGGAAGTTAATCGTTAAGTCCGTTACATTTACAGCCGTTACGAGTTTAAAATTTCAAATTCAAAATCTTAGGCAGCATTCAAGCAATCAACAAGGTACGTGGATATATTTTGATATTTTCATTTTATTTCTTTTTTGCAATGCAATTGAAAAAAGTATTTTTATATACCATCTTGATTTAGCTGGTAATTAAACGTTTTTGAAATTGACAGACTTTTTGTCTGTATCGGTTTTTTTGGATCGAATTTACATTATTTTTGTTCAAATCCTAGTTTAATTTTTTATTTTAATAGTTCTATTTGTTTTCATATTTTGATCTTTTAGTCTTTGAATTTCTCTTGATCCCATTCAGAACTTTTCAGATGAGAAAGTACACCTACGACTTTACTTCTTTAAAAACAAGAAACCTTTCAATTTAAATTTGGTTTGTTTTTGACTTTTTGAATAACAACTTTTGTATTTTGCAGCTTTACAAGAAGCAAAGGTTTATCAATCATCGTCAATCTATATTTATTTATTTATTTATTTTGAGCTACCATGCTCATACTTTTTTTGTAACTAGCTTGTTGGATCCCTGATAAAAGATTTGCAAGTTTCGAGCGACTTTTTGGATACGATTAGAATCAGTTCCTTAGTCTTGTTTTTTTCATATTCACAAAATTTCCATTATGAAATCATTATAAACGATACGATTTCGATCTTCAACGGCAGGACCTCTATTTTTTCCTTCGGTTAAGGTAAAGTGGGTCTTAGTTGATGCGTTTACTCGATCGTGAAATGGGTCCGAAAGTAAATGTTTTTTTGTTTTTTGTGAAATGAAATAGACGAAGGAAATTAAATGACGGGAGCTTTCCCTTTTCTATTGAATCTCAAGACCATTATTTTCATGCCGGATTTTATATAAAAATTGCGTTACAGGTTTAATCTCCTTCAAGAAAAACATTACCGAAATAACGTAAACATACATACACGAAAAAATATGGAGAAGATGATGATTCCGTGCCAGCAGATATAATCTTTGGTTCGAAGTTGCCCGAGAATGCCTCCTTTCAAAAAACGTATACTTTGAATGTTGCTCTACTTTTTGACTGCAAGCAATGTAAAATATTTTGGGTCATGCTTTCTTTACACAATTCATGTAAGGATCAGTAAATGATCAGTTTTTATGTAAGGAATATTTCGGTGTTAATTGGCAGGGCATTTTCTGTACCATTTATATGCTTAAAAAGCTAAACTGTTCTTCCTTTATTCAAAATTATAAGCAGGATATTCTGACTTGTCCTTACCCATGGTCACACTACTTCAGAAAATTTTTAAAGGACTCTTGTTTTATCCAGTACAGAATAAAATTAAAGAAGTTTAGAGGCACGGCCTTAACAAATGTCTTCAATTTCCTTAAATTAATTTCAATAAGTTTCGGAACAATATTTAAAGCTTGGATCTTTTTAAAATTGAACATTATTTCAACATTATTTTCTTTTTACATATTTTGAAGGAAATTCAATAGTATCACTTTATCGCACATTTTATTACGCCATTTGAATTTTTTTAAGTTCATTCTCTACTTAATTTTGGGGAGTTTAATTCTAGATAATAGGACCACAAAGGTCGTTACTTCTGCGTCGAACTTTAAGCAGCGCCATTGTGTTAAGATAGCGATGTTCTGAGTCGTTTTCCTGATTTCCAGTGCTACTGATGATCTGGTTGTGAAGTGTCCTGGTTAATCTCAGTATATGTGAGCTCTGTTATAAAAATTAAATTAATTTTTTCCAAAGACTTATAAGTCTTCATTCAAGTCATCCAATTCAAAGTAGTCTTCATTAGGCATAATAAATTTATACCATAGTTTTTTTAAATCCCCGGAATACTTTTGCATTTTGATCCTTGGGATGGGGTTCAATTCTTTCTTTGCATATTTCCTTCTGACTCATCATGTCTTATATGCCAACGTGGATACTGCATGCCTAAATTGACATAGGATTCTACTTTTCTCCTGTTTGCCAGCATTTCAACAAGTTCGAATCGTGTTAAAATCCTAGAGCAAGTCTGTTCGTCTGCATTTACCGATGCAATCAAGCAGGCGCTATCTCTAGAGAAGTAGGCAAACAATAGTAGTCTGACGAAGAAGGTGGCTATGCTGCAGTGATTACTCTACCGACTTAATCATGTCGGAGTTCTCAATTCTTATTATCAGAATAAAATAATGTTTAATCCTTTACATTCCGGTAGTTGATTGCAAAGTGTTTTTTTAAGGGCAGTCAGGTTTTACGTATCTTTTCAGCCCATTCTTTGTTATGTTTCTGGCGATCAATTTTAAAGTTTCTAAATTGACAGAAAGTTTGCTTAAAAATGTGTAGGAA
Organism: Orthonevra nobilis; assembly: GCA_963555765.1. Lineage (NCBI taxonomy): Eukaryota > Metazoa > Arthropoda > Insecta > Diptera > Syrphidae > Orthonevra > Orthonevra nobilis. The sequence continues at coordinate 5,577,349 of OY743227.1, forward strand.
ACCATGACTCTTAAAAATGACATCATATTTAAATTAAGTTGCTCTAGCAAACGATTTTCATCAAGGATATCTTCGAAATTCCCTTAAAAGATTGCTTGAATAAAGAAATACCTCCTATAACTCATTATATAAGTATCCTTCAGGCTCACAGCTTTCCTCATCACCTACATGTAGATACACACAAATTTCAGTCGAATCCTGACAGCAAGATGTAATAACCATAAATTCTCTCCACTCACCTTCAGTACAATTAAGTCTCAGCAGGGGCCTTTCAAACTCATCCATTAAGCCCACCACTGACGTTGACTTTCCATTAATCGTTTACAGCACAAAAAAAAAATACAGTGCTATAATTCGTTAGCTCCAGGAGGTGCCACTCCTACCATAACCGACAGATAACAACGCGTTCTCCTTCACACCCCCACGCACGCCATTAGTGACTAAAATTCCACTTTCATTCATCTGGAAGCATTAAACAAACGAAAATAAAGAGTACAAAAATGAGCCTCCAACTTTATGCCTGCATCCTTCCGGCTTGATTGATTTCAATTGAAATTCCATCTTAATTTTACCATTGGAAGGGACAAAAGTGATAAAGGATATGCCTCAGCAGAACTGTACAGACAGGGGGAGAATGAACGAGCAAACAACTTGTTCGTAGACAAGAGCAAGGTTCCATTGAAAACTTTCCTCGCCAGGATAATGACTCAGAAATTGCAATTGTTGTGTTTTCCACGTACCCACAGTCAGTCTGACTCGTAGTCTCGTCGTCGTTGTCGTTGTCGTCCTTGCGCTTTGTTTTGCCCCGAACGTCCAAGTCAATCTAGCTAAGTATGCGAGGCAAGTTTTTGTGTGTGGATTTCCGCTTCTATCCTGTGTTGTTTCTGTTGACAAACACACATTTTTGACGTTTGACTAAGAGTTGCCTTGAAATAAGGATCCGCCCGCCATTTCTATATACAGTCACAGACGAGGGGCGCACTCATATGCGGGCTTCATGCTGCTGTTTACAAAACTGTAATTGAAGCCTCGGTATGGGTTCGTTGGTTGTTGTAGTTAAAGGACCAATGTTTCTAAAGACTGTGGAAATATCGAAATTAATATCCTGCCTGCAGTGATGATGGAAGTTTGTCGTCATCGTCAGCATTCATCTGCATTAGAGTCCGCATCAGAAGGATTCTGTAATCGCAACGATCCAATCCAATTGGATTAAAATGGGATGAAGGTGAAGGTCGTGTTATATGTTGAGCCCGCATATCCTTGCTTCGTCGTCGTATACTAATTGTGATGTGAGGGTTACGACTATTGCTGTAGCGCTGTTGATTTAGGTGTGCAAATAATATTGTTATTTGTTGAATTAAAGGAGTTGTCGCCTTTAGTTAATTTAACTCTCAGTTTGATTGGGGGAAATTCAATTAATTTTCTATCATACAAGTTTTTATGTTAATACAGCGAAGTACCATTATCCTGTTAAATTGGATATCCTTTAAACTGTAATCGGTTGTCATACATTTCTGCATTAAGTGGTTCATCAGGTTTCTTAAAAATTCCTTGAAATTCAATCATTTGGCATATTAGCGTGGCAAAAGACCTTCTGGGCCGTTCAAGCCAATAAATACTGGTGTGCCACAGGGCTCCGTTTTTTCTCCGACTCTTTTTTATCCTTTTTAAATTATTTTTTTTTTGTTATAACTAATCCGGTGTGCTCTTTATTTATTGTTATAGGCGAATTAAACTTGCAACGATGAGCTTAAGGAATATTGAGCCTCGGTATGGCAATTGAAAAACCCTTCAAAATGTACGGGCTTACTCAAGCAGTGCATTTTTTTTTTGTCCGCTCGAGTGGTACAATCTTTAGGAGACAAAAATATTGCAAGGTAAATCGACTGATTTCAATACCCACAAAAGTCCGCCAGCCCTTTCTTAATTTATAGCTTTTTTCATAAATTTCGTCAGCTTACCTTTAACCCCGATTTCGGTCAGAATTCTTTGTCTACCCGCTCAACTTGAACGTGGAACGTTCTTCTAGAAGTTTAATGGCAACCAGAATTTCATTCTGAATTCTTTCAACCCACGTTTTGTTTACATCATTAGGGTATCCATGACCCCTTATCATTCTCGTGAATTATAGCAACAAGAAATATCGCTCCTTATAAAGAGCATATCCTCAACTTCTTTTGTGGGACTAAGGCGAACAAAACTAGCGGGAACGGGGTTACGAGAACGCTGCTTCCAGTTGGTAAGACCAAGTTTTCTCGCATCTGCGATTGCTTGATCCTTGAATTTGTCAAGCACGTTCATCTTGAACCAAATGGCTCGAATTTAGAGACTCTCTTTGCTGGAGCATTATTTTCCATTCTCTCGATGTAGCCGAGCAAACGTAGTTGATGGATTTTGGCCTTCTGGACTTTATCTGTATCTTTGTACAACTCGTAGAGTTCACGGTTATGTCTTCTCCTCCATTCGGTCTCTTCATAATTTTCGATGTATGATTTTTCTTTCGAAGGATCCCAATATTTGCTCAGCTGTTTTGCTAATCGTCCAGCATTCGGGTCCACAAAGCAGTACTGGCAAAATCAGCATTTTGAAGAGCAGTATTTTTGACCTTCCTGTTAGTTTAGAGCCTACTTGTTTTAAGAAACCTGAGTATGTAGCAACGGTTGCGTAAGATTAGCCTCTGTCGGATCCCTACTGTGGTGGTTCCGAAGTAGATCAACTCCTTAACTACCATGAAATTGTTGCTCTCAATAGTTATGTTTTGGCCAATATGATGTTCAACGGATCTGATTCTGGTTGACAGTATATGTTTCGTTTAGTCCTCATTGATTCTAAGACCAACCCCGTTTGCATGTTCTTCAATTAGAGCCGAGTTGCAGAACTATTGTTCTTTAAATCCTGCAACAATTGCACCAAACTGTTATGGAATATTTCCTCGAAAGTATGACACTTTGCGTGCAGAGATGCAGCGATCGATCGATCTTATACCATATTTTAAAAATGCGAACGGCTTTCACGACTTTATCTGTGATCGTTTAACTTTTTTATTCAACATCGTACCCACATGGGTGGCTTTTGCTTCATTTGCTTAATCAGCCTCTGTCTGACTTGAGGTTTAAGATCTCTACGGCAACGCCTCTGTTGCTCGTTCCGTTCAACAACTGGCGTCCATAATTGTGTAATGTTGCATTTTGAATTTATTTGAAATCAATATCACAGAAATATGCTTAATAAAATCAAAGATGAAGCCACTAAAAAAACCTTCATTAAATAAATAACCCAGATTGCATTACACGGAAGAAGGATCAAACAAAAACTTGGTTATCGCAGATGTAAAGCGATAAAATGAATAAAATCACACATGTTTTAAAGAATAAATAAATAAGAATATTATCAGGTTGTTAAATAAATAATAAATCATACATAAATAAAATTAAAAATAATATTAATAAATAATAATGTAATAAATAAAAAATCTTAAAAAAAAAAACAAATAACACAGAAATAAAAATTAATAAATAATTTAAATATAAATAAATAAATCTAAGAATCATTATTAAGAAATTAATAGGCAAATGTGTAACACTTTATAAAGCTAGGTTGTAAATCAAGTCAATGTCGGACACCATGAAAGAATAATTGTTTTTTCGATTCGTAAAGTTACCATTTCAGTAAGACTATGAAATTCGGCCGCTGAGTAATACCATGGTCAGTCTACGATCATTTTGAAAGTTTTATATTTAATAAAATACTTGCTGTTCTCATTGACTTCATCCGCGGAGATTTAAACGTAGACAAGTTGTACAACTAAAAAAGTGTCTATTCGCAGTCCGATGACACAAAAGCGTACTTTTTTGTAAAAGGCAATTTTTATTTAATAATATTTTAACAATTTACATATAAATATTAACATATAGAATGTGTCATCACGTATAGCTCTTTTTAAGTTCTTAAACTTGTTTATAGAAAGCAATTAAATATTTCGGTAAAACTGAGTTTTGAAAAAAAAACGCATTCGATCGACCGTTCTTTTATCGACTTAATTTACATAATTTAAAAAAAAAAAACTATAATTGCGTAAACGGGAAAAAATATGAAGCTTCTGTTCACCCTAAAGGTCCATTGAAAATGTTGGTTAAAGAATTTTTGAAATCGGATAGGTAGTTTCGAAGGTTACGTCATACAAACAAACTCACAAAAATTACGTTTTTTCTTTTTAATAATAAAGCAGTTGAAGTCTACGCAAGTGGAATTTTGTGCATCATTACATTTTGAAAAATACTTTGAAATATCAAAAGTTCATTAACTTCATCCGACATTGTTGATTAAAATACTGTCGCTTGGAAGTGAGCAAGATTTTTTTTACGGGCAAAAACGACAACTTGAATCAAAGAAAATTGTAATTTAATTTTTAAATTTTTTAAAATATTCTTGGACTGCATTTAAAGTCGTTAGTAAGTTGTTTCCGCAATGAGAACCAAATGCTTGTGATGTGATGAAATCAGAGGTGTATATGTTCAATAAAATAGGACTTGTGGGGCTCCTTCGTCAACTAGGTGGTCTCAAATTAATAATCAACATTTTTGCCATTGAATGAAAGGATGTTACCAGTTGAGCCTCTTCCTTCTTAACTGTGTCAATGCATTTCAATTCCAACTGTCCAATGCGTTTAAATCTCTCTCAATACTTTAAGAGTCCTGAACAACGTCCTGTGCAATGTAATTTTCATTTCAAATAAAGAAATTAGCTGCTGTTGCTTCAGTTCTCATTCCAGCTTTAATTCCTTTACCATCGTCAGTGGCTGCGGCGGCGACAGCTACACGGCTGTTCCAAACTGGCTGACATAAAAGTCACAAAGCTAATTTACTCCACCCACAATTCACACCGAATCATGCCTACAAAATGCTTCTAGCTATATTCATCCAGTTCGGTGTTAAAGTCGACGGCCCTTTGAAGTCAATCCTATTTGAGGCCCACTGGCGATGAAGACGCCTTAACTCGTTACAATAAATATGTATGTATATATACCTCATCCCCGTCTACTCTTATAACAGCTGGCTAATTAGGGCACAATACAGGATCAGCCGCACAATATACCCGACCGAGAGTCAAGCCCTCAAATTCCATTGCATCATGTGTGTGCTTGTGTATATATACACTGTGGTATCGCAGTCCTCAGAGTCCTTGCCATCTTAATTATTGGCAATTTAATTTTATTATTATTGGACCGAGTGTCAAATGGGCTATAAAATTGCAATGCAATGTTATTGTTATTGTTTCACTTTGGGGTGCTCTTCCGGTTCTGGTTCTCTGATTCTCGAGTTCTCTGGGTCAGGAGTAACGTAGCACATCATATTCTCATGACGTTTAATTAACGTTTATCGCACCGTTTCGAGTAACAGTAAAGGAGTTTAGTTTGCTTGGGTAATTTATTAGAATTTGAGTAACTTTTTCCATTGCTATGGGGGGTGTATGCAGAACAATGGGCTTCGTAATGAGAGCATGACTGGGATTCGAGCGCGTTTTGTACACAAACATATCTCGTGCTTAGACGTGAGTGCTTTTCGCTTGGTTGTATATTCTGAGGAATCGTATTTCCATGGTGAAACGATTGTTTATTGCAAATCCGGTGGCATACAGTACAGTCACCCTATCGGGTTCTATGGCATAGAAAATGATAAACTTTTCGATGGAAATGAACTCTGATCCTGTAATTAATAATTCCTGTCTGCAGGGTCTAAGCAAAGTACACAGTTTATCCCTGTGAAGAGGCTTGTGTTTTAACTTGAAAATAACAAGAGCTTTGCCAGAAATATTTTGTACCTTGATCCTTTTTCTTCCTGGCCCCTTTTTTTCGTCTTTAAATTATGATACTGCCTATGAAGATATCTGTTGGTCGTGGTATATTCATTGGAAAGTGTGGATGCTTCCGAAGAAGGGAGAAATTTGAAAAAGAATTTTGGGGAATTTGATTGTTGACCGAGTATATCCGCTGTTGTCAAAAACCCCGAAATCTGAACAAATTAACATAAGTAGCACCAGTTTGTGAGGGTCCTGCATTTGAATATTGGATTATTGCTTTTACGGCTACGTTAATGCTTCTATGTTTGTGCTTTAACGAAGCTCGAAATTGACAATTTGGGCTAAAACTTTATCTGTGCTGATGAGGCACAGTTTTATTTCGGCGACTACGTAAACCAGCGAAATGACCACATTTTGGACTCGAAACGAGGAAACATTAAAGTCAATAGAAAAAGCTTCAGGCATGATAGTTGATTTGTTTTATGGGAAAAAATGTGAGCTGGAACTTAGGCCACACTTTGTTTTGAGCGGTGTCATTAAAAATCGATGGTATTCAAACAGTCCAGTAAAAATTCAGGCGATCAAGAGTGATACGGATTCGGAGATCAAGAGCTATTCTTGAAATAGAGGCCGATAGATTGGGTTAACAGAATGTCCTTCTGGCAAACTAGCCGAGGTAGTAGTATATGTTTGCATCGATCGAAAATCCATAGTTATTATTAGGTTTTTTGTACAGTCTTGTCAAAAAGAAACCAACAGAAGTCTAGAGCGAGAAGGTAAGGTTAAGACAGAAAAAAAAACCTATGGAAGGAGTGTCTTTCCCACTTCGTTTTATTTGGAAAAGTTATTTCCTGGAAAATTGATTTCAATTGGTTAAAAATTATCAAAAATCAACGAAAGCACAAATGATATTGTAATTAAGCTTTGTCAAAAGCCAAAATCCCATTCTTCAATTTAATGTTTAGTCTAATTTATTTTTTTAAATAATTTTTGAGAACTAACATTTCAAAGTAAAAATTCAGAAAACAAACATTTTTCTTTTTCAAATGGAATTTTTACTAATTTTTGCATTACTTTTTTTCTAATATTCAATGCTTTTGTTAACTTAGAGTAAAATCCAAAAAATCTGATGCAAAAAAGTGTCTTTGTTCTTAAGAAATTTAAAAACAATAAAAGGGTTATTTTTTTTATTTTTCCTTGCATACCATCAGTCTTATAAGCAAATAATAATAAAAAATATCCTTTTTTATTGGAACTCTTTATTCAATTTTGTAAAATTGACTTGCCTTCCCGTTGAAGCCAATAAAAAAAGGAGGTTCGTTATAAATATTTTAACCTATAAAACCAAAACATGTTTTACATAAATACACATTAAATATGCCGGGACATTTTATTTGAAACTTATTTCACCTCTGCCTGAAAAATCGCCAACTCTTCGGTAGAATTTCGAAGCACTGAGATTGAACTCTGTGAAGACTTCCCGAAAGGAGTTGGCCCATTCACTAACTTTTTTTAAGACTTCACAATCGACTTCTGAAACATGGAATGCTGGAGAATCGAAACAAGAAAACTTCATCTGCTGGTTCAACAAAGAATTTTGGATACGGTGCGACGCAATTCCTCAATTTTTATAAGTTGGAAAGCAACTGTGCTTAATCTGTTCCGAATAGAGTTTGTACAGTGAAAAATGCCGTCAAAATTAAGAAAAATCACGAAAAAAGTATTTTGCTGGAAAAAAAATACCTTTCATGGTTTTAATTTCTCTAAAATTTTACTGTCCAAAAAACTTAGTTACACACTTTTTGGCATCAGGAGTTTGGGTTTCACTTCAAATTAATAAGAGTTCAATGCTCTTCCACTCAATAATAATTTTTTTCTCTAAAAATGTATGACAAAAAATATATTAATTTTTAGGTCAAAATTTTTGCTTTAAAATTTGCGTACTCAAAAATTATTTACTTAACCAACTTATGTTGAACATTTAACTTTAGAATATGATTTTCGCTGTAGAACAAGCTTTACTGCATTTACTTGCTTGCGTTCGTTGGTTTTTATAATTCTTTTTTCAATTCGGCGTCTATTTTTCAGAAAATAATTCTAAATAATTTTTTCCTTGTCTGAACCTAGCCTTGAAATCACACTCTCTATCAACAAGCGTAGTATTTCCTTAGTTCAAGATCATTTAATAGAACCTGTACTTCAATGAAAAAACCTCCAAATGGCAAAGGACCACTTCAAATCTGCGTTTTGCCTAGTGTACAATAGGGTTCCATTTTGTCACCGATTCTATTTTTTCAATTTTCATAAATGCTCTTTTGTCAGTACACTCAATTTTTCACATTCGTTCGCTTATCGTCCGTCGTCAGATTGCTTTATGGGGGCAACATTAACCCTTAGTTGCGGCCTATATTCGCTCGATAGGGTTCAAAAATGAGCAATTTAAGAAAATATTGGGAAGCAAATCGACACTGTTTTAGAGCGTTACAAGTCAGTTGTTTTTTGTCCCTTAATCTTTTTCATCCCTGTCCCAATTTCGAACGTCTCGTAAATATGAACGTTTTTTTATGTCGCTCAACACAAATGTGGAACACTTGCCCCTGCGACGTTCAAAAGCAATGTGCCCCATTCTCCAACCGCGTGGTGAAAACACAATAAGGGTATCAGTAACCCTTAAACCAAGGTGGATTATGAAAAAATGGAAATGGCATACTTGTCTCTACGTCTGTTCATTTTGAGTCCAGGTTCCAGCAGACCAGAGGCAGTCATACTCCCGGGGGTATGACAATGACATTTGAGAAAGGTCTCGTTGCATCTTGAAGGCATTTGTATCCTCTTTCGTCATCATCGGCAGCATGGAGCTACAAGCAGTATCTTCGTCAATTTCCCAAATTCAAGAAGATAATTAGTGCCAACCTTCAACCCTCGGGCGATTCTCAATGCAATAATTGAATTTTCACCCCTCGAGTTGCCTTTTTATTGCATTCAATGCGGCACCATCCTTCAGGCAATGATAATGGAACAAGATCCAGCTAGCGCTCTGCGATACACATTTCCAAATGCAAATTTTCATTTATGCCGTCAGCAACAGACAAACAAACACATCTTCCATCCCATCCAATCCGACGACACTACGCGACGCAATGGGCTAAGTGAGTTTGCACTTCTTGTCAACGAAGCGACGAAGAGAGGGTGTCGTCTCGGCAGAAAAGTTTCCCTCGCTCAAGCTCGGGGGTAAATATTTACGAACCAACATTCTCCCTCGCGCTAACGGCTACTACAACACGTCCTCTGCTTGTCCTTATTCTAATCACTCCGAAACATTCGTAATCCCACCGATGAAATAAATATACTTATACTCGTGCACACAGGCTATCAAACTAAAAAGGATTCCTCATGCTCCTTGCCTAAGTGAAGTGAAGAAAATTTGATTTTTGCGCTCTTTTGCTTTGCTATTCCTTGTCGCAGCGGCAGCATCCGTCTGTCAGTGTATGTGCATATGAAATGTCAAGTCACTCAAATATTTGAACTCTTTCCTCGTGGGCCCATTCCAAGGAAATTCGCTTTCCCACCCCCTTGCCTCCATGGGGAATACTGCTGGGGGAAGAAAAAAAGAACGAAGAAAATTAAACTGCTGACAGCGACAGCAATAGTCAAACCGAAGGACACGACAAGTTTCATTTAAAGCGGTTGCAAGAGACATTTTTCTATTCTTATTCTTGAGTCAGGACATTTTGGCTCTTCACTTTTGTGAACAAAATCAAATGTGGATATGTCGATGGCAAAAAAGTTAAAAAAAAAAAGAAAGATCGTCCTTTTGTCTGCAGGACACAAGCTAAGCAATGAAATTTTGCTGACAAATATCCTTGAAAAGGAGGATTTATATATATGCAAGGATTACAACAAGTATGCATTGCAGAACGTTTAAGTAGCTCAAAATGGACACACAAGGATGCACATATTTTTCCATATTTCATTGAATGCATGTCCTTGCGAATCCTCAATCATAAGTTCTTAGCAGAAAGACCATGTAGTGTGTTTCGGTATCACTAACCACTCACAATTGAAAGTTAAATATTGACCAGAGTTTCACAGACTTGATGGACAAGGACATTCTCAAGACCCCGTACAATGTCCTGATGCCACAATTTTGTCCAAAGTCTGTCGTTCTCCTTTTTGTGTGTGTACTTCTTATATGTGCTCACGTGTTCCTTTGAATTGGTTTCGATTCTATTTAATGTGATTTTGTCCTTCAGTTGAGCTGAATTCAGTTAGAATGTTTAGCATCGACTCGAATACTCCCAGGATGGGTATTTCTTTATCATTTTGTGTTCTTCGTTGTCCCTACACTGTCCTGTGGTTTTATTGTTTTCTTTTTATTTGGTTTGTCGTTTTACTAAGGACACACGATATGCGTTTGCGTGTGTGTGTGTTTCAGTTTGTCCTTCTTTGCGAACAAGCATTAAATGAGGTGAATAATTTTACAAACAAATGAACATATTACACTCTCGAATGCGTCCTTACGCCTTTTCTGGTAAATAAATGCATCATCAAAGGGATATCCTAGTCGTATATGTTAAGGGCGAGGTATGCTGACAAAGACACGATTTAAATCGTTTACGTCCATCTAGGAATTCTGTTTGCGAGCCTTTTGTTTCGCAGATAATATGCTTTGTTGTAAGAGGGTTGGTTGAGGGTGGCGTTTTGTTTGCTTAGCTTGATTGAGCAGACCTTATTTAAAGAATGCGCAAAAAAAAATATACAAATGTGAAAGGACAATTGTAAAGCAACTGGGGCACATGGAAAATGTCTAAAATAAATAAATGCAATTGTATGGATGTGTTGGTATCAAATAAATTATTGCTAGAAACGTCTAGAAAATTGTTTCTTCGAAATCTGAAAGCGGTAGGAATTCGTAATGAATGGCGCCCAGAAGGAGGTGTCATTTAAGATCAAGGAAAATACTAAACTATTTAAAAACTGGTGTCATTTTCATTTCAATTTAAAATACACTGCGCTTCACAAGGTTGATGTTATGACCAATTGGAATTTTCTTACTCGGATACATTTAATTTCTGTAAATAGATTTGCACGCGGTTTCCCAAAAGAAAAGACGCAATTTAGGGGCTAATTAGAAAGGGCTTTTTCGACTATTTCCCTAAAATCAAAAAAATAAACTACTAAAATAATTTGTTTTTTTTTTTTTGTTTTCTAAACAAGCATTTATAAGTTGGTGATAGAAAAGAATTAAAAAGTTAATTTAAAATTTGTCTCTTGCTGTTAAATATTACAAGCCTTTATTTTTCTTAATTAATAATTATTAAATTTTTAAACCTCATTTTTATTAAAAACTAAAAAATAATTTTTATTACAAAAAAAATTAAATTTTTAGTATTTACGATCTAAGACGAATCAAATTGGATGTTTCTACAAAACTTAAATATCAGTTGAAATTTAAACCGCCATTTTGTAGACGCGGTCATTTTGAAATTACGTCACTCATTCACTCCCTTTAAGGTTTTATACTCTTTTAGTCTTAACAGAGTTGACAAACTTACAAACTTTACACCATCAGTATTGTGGTGGCGGCCATTTTGAAAATATAACAAAATATAGCCTTACAGTGTATGCAGCGAAATCGGTTTTGAGGAAATGGTCCAAAATTCCAAAATTAATGACAAGCTAGGCGAAACTATATAAAACATTGTAGGAAATGTGCGCCAGTAGAATGAGGCCGCCTGATAAATCTTTTCAAAGATTTAAAAAAAAAAAAACCGCTTGCATTTAAGGTTTGTGTGTTGTCTTGTTGGGAAAACCAAAGCGGAGATCCAACAAATATTCCCTTTCATTGGAAATGAACGTTAAACTAAGGAGCGAGTCGTTTTTTTCATTCATTATTGCGGAAACAACAAGTCAATTGTGTCATCCTGAGTTGTGTTGAAAAAATAAGCTCCTCTTTTCTTCCTTATGAAATTCATTTGAAGCTCCTTATGTACTGGCTTTTGAAGAGGTTTCCTTTTCAATTTTTGCAGCAGAATAACTTTCGAAAAAGGTATGGTTCTATTTTAAAGAGAATGTTTCGCTATTTCTTTTGGATTGAAGAGCATAGATCATCATTTGAAATAATTTTGTTGACAATCATGTTATAGTAAATTTATTTGTAGCTTCAGTTCTCTTGTCAAGGAAGCTTGATAATAAAAAAAAGCAGTACAAACCGTATTAATATACTGTCGACAGTTCAACAATGGCGCAAATTTAATATTTCATGGCACCTCTTTTTGGATGTGAAGTTTTTGACAAACGTATTCAGTTATTGAATGACCATAAAGACTGTTTATGACGTCACCCACCCTTACGTCTCGATCAGGGTTTCACTCGATTTTCTGATCTCCATTCTCAAAAGATGTAAGCGAAATTTACTTGCCAACACTAAAGGCATATTTTTGCGTGGCTCAGAGTTGAATTCGTCAGCTCCTGAGTGTATTCCTGTTACCAACAATCAAGGTACGAAATTAACGCCGGAATCGCTTGCCCGATGAAAAATTTTAGCAAAGAAACTTGTGTTTTGTTAAGCTTGGCATATCCTAGGAAAATAAATCACAAAGATTTTTGGACAATTGTCAAACTTCGTATTGTTTTTTTTATGAATCTAATACAGGAATTTGACATCTGCTTTTCATGAAAACGACAAGACAGGGATTTAACGAAAATATATGTCATCATTCTTTTGAAGTCAGTTCAATTCAATTGGAACTGAAGTCAGTAGTAAATTCACTTCAAATCAGCTGAAGTCACTGCATTAAATAGAAACAATTCGAACACTTGTGAACAGTGGGAGTATAAAGTAAGGTGATTTTTTGGTAGTGAGATGATGATGTCTTCAACATGACCCGAGCTTTGTAAGAGGTAAATGAATGTTTGAGTTTGAGTCTGAGTTTATTGTCTCAATAAATTAACAATATATGTAAATATTTACATCACAAATCTTTTGTGCCTTCCAACGTCTTCATGGAGTAATCTCTTCGGTGCTGAATAGAACCTTGAAGCGGTAGAGGAGAATCCATGTAAAACGTTTGTTGGCCTTACAATATTTTTTGTTCCAAAAATAAAACAATCAATTTAAAAGTACATTTAAGAAAATAGGAAATCTCCGAAGCCTAGAGGTTGTTTAACAGAAGAAGATGGAATTAACATTCAATTACCAGTAAGTCTTAATATTCCAGTTTTTTTTTTTTTTTACTTTATTTAGAACTTCACATAGAGAGCGTGGAATTTGGTTGAAAATCGTTGAAACCACAAAGAAGAGTTGTTGTTTTCTATATGAGTTGTGGATCCTCGGTATTTTCAGTAGTCCATTTGCGCTTTGCCTGGTATTGACATAATGGTCAATCGGATGTTTGAAACGTTGGCCTTCATAAGTCTCGTTGATAAGATTGAAAAGAAAAAGTTTTTGCACTGTTAATAAATTTATGTTTTCGCTAGGATTAAACAAATTTTTTACACAACCATTGCCATGCTTAGCACGCATGAGAATCTTGAATATTCTGTTTTGGATTCTTTGGAGCTCCATAATTCGGTAGTGCGCTGCATTACCCCAAGCCGTTATTCCGTACTGAAGTATCGACTCCACTAGGGAGTAATACGCCAGCTTCAGAACTTCAAACGACGTGTAGTTGCTCATAT